>ML682038.1:3245674-3273787 GCA_007922195.1 Podocnemis expansa | reverse complement strand
AGCTGCTGGCCCTGCACTAGCCGTGGGCGCCGGCTTTGGCCCCCGCCCGGGCTCAGGCGAGGGGCAAAACCAGCACCCGTGGCTAGTGCGGGGCTGGCAGCCCCCCTGAGCCCAGGCAGGGGGCAAAGCAGGCTGCCACTGCCCCCTGCCCTGACCGGCCCGCAAGTGTCAAGCCCGGGTGGGGGGGCTAAGCCCCTTCCCCTGCCCCACCCCTGGAGGCAGGTGGGCAGGGGGCAGGTAGGGTTGCAGCAGCACCCGCCCAGGCTGGGGCAGAGCAGGCTCCCTGCCTGGGGGCATGGGTCGCCTAGCCCCCTGCTACCCTCTTTCCCCACCCTAGCCTCAGGGCAGGAGCAGGGGGCTAGGCTGGGAGCTGCTTGTGGGGGAGACTGCAAGCAGCTCCCAGCCTGGTCAATTTCACTGTGAAATTGACCAGGTGGGAGCTACTTGAAGTCTGTGGCAAGCAGCTCCCAGCCCCATTGAGCTCCTAGCCCCCTGCTCCTGCTTTGAGGCTGGGGTGGGGAATGGGGGTAGCAGGGGGCTAGGCGACCCATGCCCCCGCTTAGGGTGGTGGGGCAGAGGGGCAGCAGGGGAAGCCAGGGGGAAGAGGGGCTTCCCCATTTGTCTCCCCCCACCCTGTGTTTGTCCCCCTACCACTGGCTGGGGGGCCATGTTGCCACACCACCCATCATGCCCTTCCCCTAAAGCAAAATAGCAAGTCCACTGTTTGGACATGCTATTTCGATTGGGGCTTTTCCCTTATTTCAAATTGACTTTTAGTTATTTCGAATTAAGTCATTTTGAAATAAGGGCTTTATTTTGAAATTACTTGTTTTGAAATAACTTATTTCGAAACAAGGCCCTATGTGTGGACATAGCCATAGTCATACATTTTATCTACCAAATTGATTTCCTGATGTTCTTCCATGAGCCACTCTTTTTCATTTAAGAGCCACATGCAGCTCCCAAGCCACAGTTTGGCCACGCCTGGTCTATAGTTTAAAACTAACTCAGGTAGACTGTAACTGAGATTTGAGGTGAGTCAGACACTTTGTGCCCTGATCTGGGTTAGGTTTAAAGTTATAACAGTTCTAAAATTAGGGTTCAGATTTGGCAACACCAAAATATCACGCTCTTGGGTCAAAATTGGGGGGGGGGGCTCTCTTGCAAGATTTCATGCACAAATGAATCAGAGTTGAAAAAATGGGTGCATTCAGGTTTTGAAGCTGAGCCAAAACTAAAGGGGAAGGGTCAGATCTGAGAATTCTAATTCATACAGTGTCTGATCTGAGGCTTCTAGAACCCTACCTGCTGCATCTCCCGAAATTCACAGAATTTTAGTTTAGAATCCTTAGTTTTAGATTACCGCTACCTGAAAGTCATTTTTTTCTTTTCAGATGGCTGCATCTGTACTAATTCAGCCCAGGTATCCAGCTTACAAAAACCTGATCGTGCTTAATCCCTTGGAAATTTCAGCAGAAAGACTGAGCTGAAATAAGCACACCACTAGAAATGCCATCAGATTCTTAGATTCTTCAGCTGGCCCTGCCTTGCTTTCTGTTGGTCTCTGGTGGTTTCTAGTGAATGATACTACAACCAAGTGCCCAGGATAAACCACACTGAGAAAGCCACAGTCACGGTAGACTGCAGAAAATTGGGCAGAAAGTCCCCAGGAACTGATGGTTTATTCTGTCATTAGATTCACCCAGTCTACAAAAAAGCTTCATCAGTACCCTAGTGGCAAACTGAAAGCCAAACACAGTCTCATTTAGGTAGCCTGTGGCTTTCATTCAGACAACCAAGTCTAACATAGTGAGAGGCTATTGAAAACTTACTTCTCCATATGTGAGGTTCTTACTGATCCCAAAGAATGACACTTACCCCAGCCTATATGTATCTCAGATCTTACCCCAATATCATCCTGTCAACTAATCCTTCGTAAACTAACTAAAGGTGTATTAATAAAAGAAGAGTTAAAATGGTTAATGTATTAATAAACTAAAAGAGTTAGAATGTTAGAATGGTTAAGAGATCATACACATATCAGTGATTGCAAGGTCAGGTTTGTAGCAGTGATGAAATAATCTGCCGGCTTGCAAAAGTCTCTCTGATAACTAACTTCCAAAAGATTGGAAGATCCTCAGTCCATAGTTGGAAATTCGAAGTCTTCCTATTACAATTTATAGTCTCTGTCATGTGCATGAAAATTTACTGTCCCAAACAAAGCCCTTAGTCCAAATTTCAGGAAAGATACTAACCCAAGATGGAGTCCAGGATCACATGGCCTTACATGCTTTGCTGACTCACAGTGCAACTGTTGACCATATACTTTCTAAGGCATCCCCAGGAAAGACTTTCTAGGCATGATGAACTTCGGGGGTCCATTGTGAGCTGAATATTCTGAAAGGGCCAGCAACACATAGCTGTCTACCCCTGATGTAAATCTATCTGAATGATGTCACCTAGGAACAAACGTGTGTAAGATACAAGTACATAGGACTGGAAAGAACCTTGAGAAATCATTGAGTTCAGTCCCTTGCACTTAAGGCAGAACTAAGTATAATCTAGAGTATAGCATCCTGCCAGGTGTTGTTGACCCTGCTCTTAAAAATGTCCAATGACAAAGATTCTATAGCTTCCCTAACCAATTTGTTCTAGTTCTTAACAACCCTAACAGTTAGAAAGTTTTTCCTAATGTCCATCCTAAACCACCCTGTCATGGGATGCACATCTGTGCACCCCGGGTTATGATCTATATGACTATGGCTACACTTAGGAAAGGTAGTTCAAATTAACTTTGTTTGAATTAATTAATTAGAACTAATAATGGTTAATTCAAACTAAGTTAATTAGAACTAACATGGCCCCACTACAAACCCAGATCGAATAAGCATGTCCATGGATAGGACTTGCTAGTTCAATTTAGAAAGAGGGCACCATGGGAAGTGTGGCAATTTGGTACCCAAGAAGGGCCATGCTCCCACTCAATATATGGAAAGAGGAACGCACCCTGGGAGGAGGAATGGCAAACCGCATTAATTCAAACTAAGGGTTAGTTTGAATTAACCTGGCTCCATTTGGTTAGTTCGAACTAATAAGTTCAAACTGTTACTTTGAAGTTAAGGGAGGTTTTATAACTTCAAAGTAAGCACTCATTACTTTGAACTAAGGACTTCCTTAGTTTGAAGTAATGAAAGTCAGTGTAGCGATGCACTAATTTAGTTTGAAGTAATCCTCATTAGTTAATTTAGTTTGAATTAATCCTCATTAATTTGAACTAAATTCCAAGTGTAGACATAGCCTATGATTTTCCTGCTCACTTGTACATTGTGATTGGATGATTTGGTGCCAATTACACCATGCAATGTTTCTTTATGGATGCTCATGACCTATTGTACATGATTACTATGGTGATATGTTTCCTGCAGCCTCATGCATTTGTACAGGTGTGTAACATGGCTCAGGGGCTGGGAGATAGGCAGAACAGCAGTGAGCTACACCTCCCAAACTTAGCTCAAATTTGTTAATTCAAAATAATAAGTTTGAATGTAGTTTGAACTTAGTTTGAATTAACAATGTGGACTAAGTTGAATTACAGTTAATTTGACTTAACCCGCTTTGTTAATTTGAACTAACTGCCCTTAGTTCGAACTAGCAAAGAGGACTTAAATGTCCCCATTGTGCCAAGTTCAACCTAAGGATTGAACAAATGGCTTAATTAGAAATAAAGGGTAGGTCTTACTAGTTTGAACTAAGCTTTCATTAGTTCGAATTAAGGAATTCCTTAATTCGAACTAATGAAAGCCTAGTGTAGACAGGTATTATGTTAGTTCGAATTAAGCCTCCTTAATTCAAACTAACTTGTGCGTATAGACATAGCCTTAGTGAAAAAGCTGTTCCTAACATCCAGTCTTGACCTTCCCCACTGCCACCTGTTACCATTGCTCCTTGTTCTGTTAGCTATGACCACTGAGAACAGCCTAGTTCCATCCCCCCTGGGTACCCCCTACAAATAGTTGAAGTCAGCTATCAAATCTCCCATTGATTTTCTCTTCTGCAGACTGAACAAGCCTACTTCCCTCATGTGCTCCAGTCCCCTAATTTTCTGACAGAGACCAGTGCCAACTGCTTCAGAAGGAATGAACGGAACAGAGTAATTTCAGGTGATCCTTCTCAGTCATTCAGTCCCAGCTTTTGGAAATCAGAGGTTTCAGAACACCTGGAACATGGGATTGTATCCTTGACCATCTTGGCTAATGGCCATTGATGGACCTATTCTTTATGAACCTGTCTAAATCTTTTAAAGTAAAATTGCAGTGGGAGGAAAATAGTTCCAAACTGGACCACCGCAGGGAGGTCTCTGCTATGGCTCTCATCTGACAGAACAGCAGCATCACAAAGCGAAGCATGAGAGTTGCTCTGGATGGGAAAGCTGACTCTGTAAGGCAAAAGAGGAACTGAGATTCGAGGACCAGTGAGAGTTTGGGTTGAAGAGTGGGCCTATCAGTATGACTAGGAAACTTTTCACCTTTACTGCATAAACTGTGGGACATTCTAAGAAGCTGGGGGGGGGGAACAGTAGACACGTTGGAGGGCAAGGACAGGATTCAGGGAGACCTAGATAAATTGGAACAGTGGGTCAACAGAAATCTTATGAGGTTCAATAAGGACAAGTGTAAAATCCTGCATGTGGGACGGAAAAACCCCATGCACTGCTACAGGCTGGGAAACATTCAGCTAAGTAGCAGCAGTGTAGAAAAGGACCTGGGGGTCATGGTGGATGGGAAACTAGATATGAGTCAGCAGTGTGCTCTTGCTGCCAAAAAGGCCAATGGCATGCTGGGCTGTATCAAAAGAAGTATTACCAGCAGATCAAGGGATGTGATCATTTCCCTCTATTCTGCACTGGTGAGGCCACATCTAAAATACTGTGTTCAGTTTTGGGCTCCCCACTACAAAAAGGACAGGGACATGCTAGAGAGAGTTCAGCGGAGGGCAACCAAAATGATTAAAGGGCTGGAGCACAAGCCCTATGAGGAAAGACTGAAAGCATTAGGCTTATTTAGTCTGCAGAAGAGAAGATTGAGGGGGGATTTGATAGCAACCTTCAACTACTTGAAGGGATGCTCTAAGGAAGATGGAGCTCGACTGTTCTCAGTAATAACAGAGGACAGAACGAGGAGCAACAGTCTTGAGTTGCGGTTAAGGAGGTCGAGGCTGGATATTAGAAAAAACTTTTTTACTAGGCGAGTGGTGAAGGCTTGGAATGAGCTGCTGAGGGAGGTGGTGAAATCTCCATCTTTGGAGGTGTTTAAGGCCCGGTTGGACAAAACCATGACTGGGATGGTTTAGTGGGAGTGGTCCTGCCTCTGGCAGGGGATTGGACTAGATGACCTATGAGGTCCCCTCCAACCCTATGATTATATGCTTCTATGATTCTAAGTTCATCTGAGAGGTTGTCAAGCATTGGGAGAGCTCTGTGCAGATAGGAGAACCTACTTGGGGATTTTAAGCAGTATTCAAAAGAAAAAGACACTGTTCTACTCTAATCCAAACACAGTCCTCATCAGCTTTCTGTGCCTTCATGTTCTTTCAAGCCCTCCCTATTGTTCAGAGTGCTATTTGTAGCAAAATAGAACTGAACTGATGAACCTTTTGAGATTCACGCATCAATCACTACTCTCAAATGATACCCTATTAGCTTTAGTGATGATGAGCTCTGCAGATGAAAATTGAATTGGTGCTCTTTTGCTTTGTCAATTTTGGAGAGAGAGAGGACTTAGAACACTTGGGATGTCACCCAGATGCACTAAATTCATTTTGTTTTAACTACCCCAATTTACTTTAAATTCTCACATTCTGTACCATCAAGAACACATTATAGCTTTTCACTGATGTCAGTTTCTCAGGTGCCTATTCCAGAATGTTTTGTAAAATCAACAGCTGTGTGTCTAGGCACCTAAGCATAGTAGAAGATGATATTATAGGGTAAGTTGATACACATTTCATATTTGAAATCAGATAATGCCCCCAAACCATCAAACATTTGGTTAAAAAAATATCTGGCTGTGACGTTTACAGCAAACATGTCTCTTTATTAACTGCGTCACAGTATGGTTAATGGCTCAGAATTCAGCTGATTTGGGGTTGCAAATCCCTGTTAAAGAAACATTGACTCCCTTTGTATTATGTTTTCTATAACCACAGAGTGCAGTAGGCCTTGTGACTTTCAGTTTTTTCCTTAAAAAAAAAAAAAAAAAAAAACCACAAAAAAAACCCACAAAGACATTTCTGTGCATCCATTCAGACAATGGGAAACATGGGGCTAGAGGAATATTTTCTTAGGTAACTCTGTCCAATATCCATGGAATCTTATGCCAAAATGTGATTTTCCATGGCAGGCTCCATGGCAATATTACAGCCTTTATCGTATGTAAAAACACAAGATCAGTTGCTGAAATCTCTATTCAGGCAAAGATTCCACTAACGTCCTACAATATTATTATTTATTATTTGTAATACAGTAGCGTGTACAGATACTGATCAGGTCCTCTTGTGCTAAGTACTTTGCATAAACAAAGAAAAGACATTACAATATTTGTGCCCAAAGAATTTACAGGCTACATATAAGACAACAGGCAACTGATGCATACAACATAGATGTGGTGAGTGAAAAGTGAAAATGAGAAGATTATAGCTGGGATAGTAAACAAAGGTTACAGTTCATCAGCTGCCAAACAACTATGTCTTTATTTCTGATAAAAAAACAACAAGCAGTTGTGTGGCACTTTAAGACTAACAGATTTATTTTTTATTTATTTATTTTATTTCTGATGCCAGGCTCCTCTTGCAAGGTTCTGTATGTTCAGCTTCTGCAAGATTCAGTCCAAAATATTTTATGCCTCCTAATTGCCTTTACCAGATCAATAACTATGCCTCCCAGAGCTTCCACTAATTCTTTTAGTGATGCTTTTCATTGACCCCCCAAACACAGATGTTTTGGCAAGATGGGGTGTTATGTAGGTCAGTGTTGTTTTTAGCAGTCAAAAACAACAGATAAATTTCAAACAATCTGCAATGAGAGAAAATCAATGTTTGTAAAAAGAAAAAGGCAAAATCAACCAGGAGAAAAATGACTCCCAAACCTCTAAGTGAATATTGTTAACAATGTAAAGAAAAAACTAAAATATAAGCTGTAAAAGATTTACTAGGCAGAGCTTTCAGAATTGCTCCTTTGGATTTCTCCTTAGCCTTCCTCTAAACAGATTTCTGAAAAAGGAAAACTGTCTCAAAAGTGAGCACTTACAGTTTAATAGTCCTCTTTAAATGATTAGCTTTCCGATCCTCTTGACTTAGCCTAATTAGCCCTTTTGTTAGATATTCCTATCTAAACCACAGGTGTTGTTTTCAGTACTGTCCTAATCCTTTTCCTACTGAAATCAATGGAGCTGAGTTAGGTCAATACAATACTCATGAAAAGCAAATATTTTTGCAACCATTTTGTGACACACTCTCCTGATTTGGCTACAACAAAAGAGACTGAGTGTATCCACAGCAATGCTGCATACACAACACAATCATAATCAATTCAACAAAAATTTAGGAAGGGTTATTAAACTTCATGCCTCAAAGTTTCCACCAATCTCTGTTAGAGACTATGGCCTGTATCATGTTTTCATCAGACAGTCTGCATAGCTATCCCAAGTGCTTCAGTATGATATAGAAAGTCCAGAGGATAGGCACATGTGTGACAGCAGCAGCTCATGGCAATGCACCCTGAAGCTGGTTATACAGGCATGGGATCCCATCTACACTGTAATAAACTCTAGTGTTATCACCTGTTTATAGGAAGAAAACCATATACCTGCTAGCCCTAGGCTGCTCGCAAGAATGACACACTCTTAGCCGCCAGGATTATTAAGTACTGGAAGAATGATGTTGTGTGTAACCTATGTAGCATATGTTTAGAGTCTTGTCACAAATGCCGCAGTTAGGGTTGTAGTGGTGAATGAAATGCCAAGAAGACTGCACTGTTCTGTCATTGAGAGAAAGAAGTTCTTTCCAGCAGAGGGCTAAGGGTGGGTTAGATAGTGACAATAATTATCTGTTGACATTTCACATGTTCTAAATCACATTTTGCTCCCCAAAACTCCAACGTCACATCCTAGCTCATGGGAGTAGGTGATGACCAAAGCAGGGGATTGCTTGGCAGGGGAATGTCTGGTGGGACCTGTTCCCCTTAGGTATTATGGAAGCCATGAAGGTCTGTTGTGAACTCTGAAAACAGTTGACGAACAAGGCTCTGGTGGAGACCAGGCAGCAGCAGAGTGTTCATCGCCTGCAGTGGATGAATTCTTCAGGTCAATGGCAGTAGTGGCCATAGAGCTGAAGGCAAACTTTATTAGTTGGGGAAATGGCTTCAGTTTCTGTGCTTCTATCCTCCCTGTCCCTAAGTGGCAAAGTATTTAGGAAAAGAAACAAGGAGTAGTGTGGCACTTAAAGACTAACAGATTTATTTTTCACATGAGCTTTTGTGCGAGAAAATCCCACTTCATCAGCTGCTCACCCATCTTCGAAGCATCTAATGAAGTCGAATTTTCTCCCATGAAAGCTCATGTGAAAAATAAATCTGTTAGTCTTTAAGTGCCACACAACTCCTTGGTTGACATACAATCCAAAATGGCATATGCCATTGGAGATTCTCCAACAGACCTTTGCTGTTGAGGTGAGTTGATTATGATGATGATGATGATTTCAATTATATCATTCATTCATTTATTCATTTTCAACAAACTTTCCTGTGTGCAATTACTGGCTGCATGAAGTTTTGGGCTGGCACTTACTTCAGAAGAATGCAGTTAGTTGTAGCTCCACTAAATCTATGGAAAAAGCACCCATTGACTTCAATGGAGCAGAAGTTTCACTCTCGATTCTGCAATGTAATTTAGGGAAATATAGTTCCAGTTCCCAAGGGCTAGCTAATATATGGGCACATCTACACACACAGGTTTATTTCGAAATCGGTCCTTTCGAAGGGACTGATTTCGAAATAAAACCCTTACTTTGAAAGGGCTCCTTTCGAAATAAGGGAAACCGCGGGATTGAAACAACCGTTATTTCGAAACGGATGTTTTAAAATAATGCCAATGGGTCTGCTGTTTCGAACCGTTGTTCCGAAACAACGGTGTTGTTCCGAAACAACGGGTCTAAAGGCGTTATTTCGAAACATCTGTTTCAAAATAATGGTCGTTTCGGGGGGGGGGTAGGTTTTACTTTTGCGAAAGGACGATCCTTATTTCGAAAGGACGAGGTCTGTCCTTTCGAAATAAGGGAACGTCATGTAGACTGAATTTTTTTAATTTTGAAATAACGGGTGTTATTTCGAAATAAAAGGGCCGTGTAGACATGCCCTATAGTAGGAAATTAAAATAATACTGAAAAATTAAAAATATTGTGGCCATCATCTAAAGGGAACATTTCCTCATCACATGTAGACAGCAAAGAACAACAATTGTTGCATTGTTTGCCTTAGAGGCAGAAAACTATGGCTGACAATTCTATAGGCTTTTTGTGACTATACCATTTTGGAGGTGATTCCCAGAAGCCTAAATATGAGAAGAAGAACAAACATGGCTACTCCCTGCTATATAGTACTTGTTACTCTGCTTACCAAATGATAGTTCAGCTACATTTAACTTTTTGTAGCCTGTTCCAGGGAGCAATTGCTCTCACTGTTAAATGTGCATCTTATCTTTCACTGGTTTCTGGAGCAGAGAGAGCATGAGCCTCTCCCGTTGGTCCCAAGAAAAACTGCAGAAAAAAGGCTTATGCTGATTAGATCAAGTGTGTCCAACTATGGCCTGTGAGCTAGATCTAGCCATCAAATCAATTTAATGTGATCTGCAGATTCTTCAGCCTTGTCTACAAAACCGTGGAGATCGCACTATGGGGCATGATATAGAGGATACCAGTGTGTTGTGCTATAGCCAATGTGCACAAATGTAGGCCTGATTCAAATAGGCCTATATCAAGGTGCATCCAAGAAAATTTAGTGCATGTGGGCATGGTCCACACAAGGAAGCTAAAGAGCAACACACTGGTGCACTCTATGAACTGAGCTCCTGTAGTCCAGGCTCTGGTGCAGCAATACAGGAACACCTCACATAGAGGTATAAAACCGGTTGGTCATATTTAAGCTGTGCTGGAGAATCATAAGTCTGGCAGAAGCTGGTACCTGTCCAGGGGGGAGGAAATGGCACTGAAGAACTCTTACTTGCTGGAAAGTAGATACCCCAACCTTACAAGTCAAAGAAAATGAAACTTCAAATAAGTCAAAATGTTAATACCTATTGCAGGTGGTAGATTGGCAGGCTCATCTTTAAATACAAAAAGGGGATAAAGAAGGGGTTACACTTCCTTCATTTCTTTATTCAGTTTGTGACAAGTAGCTATGATGTCTTTACCCAAGATGAAAACTGTAAATCAAAAGTTTTGTACTTTTCAAGAGGAATGGAGAATTTTATATTTCTTTGTTGAAGTGAATGGAAAGCCCACCTGCTTGAGCTGTAAGCAGCAGGTAGCTGTGGTAAAAAAAAAAGTAGCATTAAAAATACTATGAATGAAACCATGATGAGAAATATGATAATTACATAGGGAAGTTACACAAAGACAAATACTCTGAATTAGCAGAGTATTAGCAGAGTAGTGGAAAAAGCAGCAATCAGTGCTTACTAACATTTACCACATAAGTAGCATTGCTTTTAAATAGAGATGTCACTTAAAAAATTTTCTGAAGGAGAACTTTTTAGGAACTACATACTAAAAGCTGCAGAAACAGTATATCTGGATAAGTGGGAAGTTTTTGCAAATATCAGCCTTTCAAGGAACACAATTGCTGAGAATCAACACTTTAGCTGACAATTTGAATCGTTAGATCTAGGATGAAGTAAAATCCTGTGCTGCTTTTTCAATTGCAATTGATGAAAACACAGAAGTAAGTGATACATCTTTCTGGAGTTTATGAGAACACATACTTACCAGAGGAGCCTGTAGAATTGGTGCCAATGAACAAGGAGTCCTGTGGCACTTTTAGGCTATATATCTATACTTGCAAAGTTAATTTGAATTAGTTAATTAACTAATTAATTAACTAATTCAAATTAGCTACTTTGACTTTAAGTCTAAGTTATTAATTCGAAATAGAGAGTCTTCACTAGACTCTTGAGTCGAATTAAAATAGGCTTTATTAATTGCATGAGCTTTCGTGGGAGAAAATCCCACTTCGTCAGATGCTGACGAAGTGGGATTTTCTCCCATGAAAGATCATGCGAAAAGTAAATCTGTTAGTCTTAAAGTGCCACATGACTCCTTGTTTTTTTTGCTGGACTAGACTTACACGGCTATCCCTTTGGAAATTTATTAATTCGACTTAGAGAGTCCACACTAGGTGCTTTAATTTGAACTAGGGGGGAGGTAGGAAAGGCAATATGGCAATTAGATCTAATTAAACCTGCGCCCTGGCTAACAGTGGCTAAGTTCAAAATAATAATTTTGAAATAACCATTATTTAGAAGTCAAAGGAGGTTTTATTATATCAAATTAGCCTTTCCTTATTTCAAATGAAGTAAAGGCTTAATTCAGTATAATAAAATGCCATTGTAGCAGAGGAGTAAGTTAGTTCAAATTAAGAAGGCTTAATTTGAACTAACGTGTAAGCGTAGATGCACCCTTAAAGATTTATTTATGGTGCCAGTGAGAAAGACAACAAAGCAAAACACCTCATCAACAACTTGGTAGAAACATTGAACAAATCAGATTTGAACTGAACAAAAGCTATGAATCTGGCAATAGATGGGACGCTCTAACAGGTGGGCCAGAAAGCTAGAGATGTGACAAAACTGTACACCACATTGCAAACTATTAACCTTAACAGTGTTTGGTGGTTTTCACTGTACATTTATATCAAGAAGCTTTCTGTAGTAAAACTTTGAATACGAATCATATGATGCATGTGTACAGGAAGATTCTAATGGACCATTAAAGGGCCAGATACCTCTACCCATAGTATAATATTATCATACTTGTTACTAACAGCAGCAAAACTGGTTGGCCTTGTTGCAGCCCTGTGAAGAAGTCTTAGTATGTCTGACCCAGAAGGTGTGTGGGTTTGAGTGACCCCCAGGAGGGGAACCTCTTGCTCAAGCTTTGCCTGACACTGCACCTCTCCCTAATGAAGTCTCTGTTGAAAGTGCTGGGGTCTGAGTTTCAGGAGAAAAATAAAAAGCTTAGCTATATGTACCCTCTAGGATGTGTTTGTCAGGGCCTTAGGGCATGCTTGCAGACTCTGCAAGAACACATCAGACTAATTAATAATTGCAGGTACCCTCTTACATTGCCTTTTGAAACTGCTGGCCTAACAAGCTTTTTTTGAGTGATGAGTTGTTATCTACTAGCAAGGATAAATAATGGTGAGAAATTTAAGCTACTTAGATCTGTTTGTGGACACATCTTATGGTCCCCATCAGCAGATAGAATTTTGGCCAGTGGAAGACTGACATTGTACCACTTGAGAACTGCACCAAGCTGCAGAAATTAATGTGGGTTTGGGAGTGTTTTACTAATCTGTTGTGGACATGTGTAAATGCTTCAGACCAAATAAAGTACACCTTTAAGTGAGAGCAATCTTGTGTTGTACCCTTTGTACCAGCCATTTATTGGTCAGACAGCTGTGCCTCCTTTAATTTATTTGCTGACACCACCTTGCACAGACGTTACCAAGAGCTTTGGGATGAAAGAACCACAGGTAATACATGTGGTCATTAAAACTGTACATTTTATTTGAGCTAGAGATCTCAATCACTGACAATTCAGCTGACTGTTGGAAGAATGTGTCATTCATCATGGACTATCATATTGTATTGAAGTTTGGTGCCTAAGCTGGTGGGCTGTGTTGAAATACTTTTTGAATTGCATAGTGAGACCCAACTTTTCATGAAAAGGCATGGGGAAGGGAAAGATATTACAAGATAATGAATTGCTTTAAGACTTTGCTTTCATGGACATAGTGTGGAGCTCCAGAACTTGCTGAACACAGGAATATAGGGATGCTGCCAAATAGTGACAGTTACTATGACAGCATTCACACAGCTGAAATTGAGCTTCAGCTGCGGGAGAAGCAGATTTTGCAGAGTAACCTGGCACATTTTCTCACCTTGCAATTACTACAGGATACTTTCAGGCCTCACTGTGATTATACTGCAGAAAAGTATGTGGATAAAACTGTTGATCTGAAAAAAAGAATTTAAAGAATGATTCTCTGACTTTAGGAACCTGGAAAGAGAGTTTGAAATTTTTAGCACTCTGTTTTTTGTTGATGTGCGTAATGTATCAGAGGCACTCCAAATGGTACTTAATGAACTGTAGTGTGACACTGTGGAGAAGAGAAAGTTTTCCAATATTTCTAATCCAATGCTTTTCAATATCTAGGATCAAATTATCCCAAACTGAAGTCCTTTGCATCAAGAATTCTTTACATGTTTGGGAGCACAGGTGAATAGATATATTCCATCATAAATATCAACAAACCTAAACTGTGTTCTCGACTAAGTGATGCCGGCCTGAATGCCACATTCAGCATGGCTTTAGCCTGGTCACTTGCTGCAAATGTTAATGTGCTGATTCAAACTAAGAGATCCCAGGTATTAGTCAGCAGAAACATCAGGCACTAAAATCTAAAATGAATGCAAATCACACTGGTAATTGCTTATCTTTATCTATTTTAATAACTTTTGCTTAATGTGACCCATGCCAGGGTATTGGACAAGGCTAGCTAGTCACATGACATGAATTTTACATCCCTGAATTAAACAGAAGGCAGCATCACAGAAATAGCGATAGCTGAGATTCCCACAAGCCTTGATTTGCAAATAAATAAACAAAGCATTTTAAACTGCTTCCACTGTTCTCTATCATACTTTCATTAGTTTGATGCAATTCTTATTAACTTCCATACAAGCAACATCAGACCTTTCAATGTAATGTTTTCGTTTCTGGAACTGCAGTGTGCTGTAAGAAATTTTACAGCATTTTTACAGAATTTTATTAAATAAAATATTAAATACAATGGTTGGCATTTTTCCCATTTATCTCTGCAACTGACCAAGACTTTTGATCTCCTTTTCTATTTTTATAAACTGCGAAGGCCAGAGTCTATCTCATATATATATATTCAGTAGTTGCTTCAAATGATTGTAGAGGAAGATACTTTGCTAGATATCTGGAATCACAATTTGTTCTTGAGTATTTTTTGTTAGAATCTACCTCTTTTGTACATTTGATTAACCTGGCTAGCCTCAATGCTCATTTAGTTTTCCTGCTGATACAGTGACCTGAAACATGAGTCTCTAATGACTTGCTGAAAATCTTGTCTTCTTTCTTGTTTAGTTCTTAATTGCTAGCAAGCTGAAGTGTTTGCTCTTTACCCTTACAAATGTTTTCTGTCACCTAGGGTGAGTAACATTGACTCTTCTTTAGCTTCTCATGTCTTCCTTCTTGGATTTTGTATTTTGGAAATTTGAATTGCCACAGTAAACTCACACAAAAATTGGTATTTTGAAGACTGTTCAGGAGCTAAGTACCAGTTCCAGTAATTGTGTGTTTCCTGGACAACAGAAAGAGCTCCTACCATGAAAAATGCTGACTCCTTTAAAATAAAATATCAGCAATCTAAGCTTGTTTCACAGACTCTCTCCTTCTGTCTTCAAAGTTCTTATTAACAAGTAATATTTTTTGACTGTTTCCATTCTGGGTTTCTTTTCTCTACTTCGTTGTATTTCTATACTAACAGAAATAACATCTAAAGTTTTGAATCCTATTTTTCTCTGCCCAGCCAATCCACTCTTGGTGGTGTGTACTTAATGATGGGTGAGGCAGTAGTCTAGCTCTTATCAGTGCATACATTCCAAGCTCCTAGAAGTCCCAGGCTCCCAGGATTAAGAAATTCATGATATAACTGACATATTGATAACGGTATGATGCCCACAGATCATAAGCACTTCCTGCACCTATTTCATAAGCCAACTTTACTCCAAGCCTTTCTATGGTGTTGAATTGCATGTTCTCCCTTATGTTTGTCGTACTGAGTTTCCTTTTCCTCCTTTTGAATTGCTCTTGTCCCTGACAAACTTTATGAATTAGGTAAGTGTCACTTTTTATATCTTTTTTCCCCATCCAAAATCTATGGCCACAAGTGAGCTTAGCTAAAAACAGAGGTAATAAAGGCAGTCTTTAAAAATGCTTGATTTCCCTTTGTATTGCCACAGCAAACTCATTTGGAGTCTTCCAGGAAAATAACCTGCTTCACTTCTCAATTCACAAAACCAAGACATGTTTGCTATGGAAAACAAAGGTGGCCATGTTATGACTTTCTCCCAATGATAGTCTCTTGGATTTATCTTATTGTGGAGATAGCACTGTTTGCTTTTTGTCCTCACCCTTTTCCACAGTAAAAAGAAGGGTGCCTCCACCTGCAGTGTGTAGCTACCTACATTAATGAAGGTTTTTGGCCAAGCAGAGACAGAAAGGCTTCAGCTGCTCGCCATTGCTCGTGTCTTTCTCAGACCCTTTCCCAATTGCCTCCCCACTGCCAGAGCCTTTCCTGGCTGCCAGAGTCTTTTATTGCAGTGGGCAAGAGCTCCAGCAGCGTGAAGTGAGCACCAGACTGCTAAAAATTACAATGTAGATGGCGAGCACTGCTTGGGTAAGGAGAGAGCTGTGTGGGATATGTACCTATGTACATACCCACACCTTCAGGTGTGCCTTTTCTCACCTAAGCCATGCCTCACAGTCTACACCACTATTTATACCCATGCTAGGGGTGCTATGCAGGTGTGTACACTCCATACCACAGAAAGAAATGTGCAGTGCAGACATACCCTTTGAAAGAAAACTGAACAGCTTCACAAGAGGACTCAGATTAGTTCCAAGTGGCCCTAAAGGGCTCTGGTAAAGGATTTTGACCCCAACCCAAGTGGTGTCTCAACAACATTGACTTTTATTACTGAGTGTGAAGGTCCCTGAGGCTTCTTCTACCTACTGACGGCTGATCTTTACCGATGGGATAAAGCCAACAGAAGTGTACCTTTTACACTTCGTAAAATCTTACGCCCCAATGCTATTTTTTTGTTGGTAGGAAATAAGCAGTTTCAAGGGCTCTGTATTTTCCCAAATGAATTATATTTCAATGTCTCAATATATTTCACCACCCTTTCAAAGAGCTCGCAAATTTTCAGAATAAACATCAGAAATAAAGGTAAGATGTGAACAATCCAAAAATCATTGATCCACTAATGGATTTTCAGCCTCCTCTGCCAAACTGCAAAGGACTTGAAGGGTGCCACCTAGAAAGGAAAACTTTCTTCACTATGTGTTCCTTAACGTTACACAGCAATCAGCGATCCTTCTGTGCCAAGGCAAAGGCACAGTTACGCACCAGTGGGGTTGCTGAAGAAAGGGAGTTGAGACAAATGAGCATGTTCCCTTTGAGGAAAGGCATAAGCCAAAATAACTGTCATTGCTGTTCTAATATGCAGCAGCAATTTTTGTTTCCAAGGCCTGGAAATAGAGTGGCCTCAGTTAAGTCACTCTGGAATTACACACATGTAACTGAAACCAAAATCTAGTCCTAGATGACAATATGTGACACCTTCATTTGGGAGATAGGAGAATCTGAGGAGCATGGAAAGGATTACTAAAGGGTAATCATGTTTCACTTCATAAAGAAAAATCAGTTCCACACACAAAATTTTAGCAAGAAAAGAGAAATCTAATCTTATTTATTGCTTTATGTCTTTGGCTATTTCAGTACATACACTGCATGTGTAGCTACAGTGAAAGACAGGCTGGGTCCACACTTCTGATGCCATTTCCTTCCCTGCTGCCAGAGACTTTCACTGCAACAGGGACGGCAGTGAGACACTACGCTGATAAAATATCAGTGTAAACATGGCAAGCAGTGCCTGGGCATGAAGAGAGCCATGTAGGGAACATAACTTGGGTTTGCAGATATGTAGGGCGCTCTACATGACTCACCTAAGCAATGCGTCATTGTCTGCTCTGTTGTTTGTACCTATCATAGCTGGATGTGCTGTGTCTGTACTGCACATGCTGCCATAAGTGCAAATGTACCTATAGAAACCCAACTTCACACATCATTACATAACAGAAAAACACAGTCATAGTCATTCTTTTACATTTGTGACACAGGTATGTACGCATCACTTCACATTAGAAAACTCTAGCATTTTGAGTAGAGAAGAGAGACTGCTACACAAATCATCTTGCTTGGGGACATCTTAGACTCACACATCATTTAAAAAGTGAGTATTATCATGCATCGCTTTCAGTCTGGGGAATCACAGTTTCACAGGGTAATCAACAAAGCAGTAAGTCCTTGGAATGTGTTCACAGAAATTTCCTGTTGTCTAGGTAACAGTATTTTAGCAAACCTATACAATTTCATAGGTTGTTCCAGGCACTTTTTGGATCTGTGGTTCAAAGTCATTTTAAAGAAAATGATTGCAAAATAAAATAGAAGGAAGGTGGGGTTAAAGGCCCACTCTTTCTAATAATCATAGAATCAACTAGAATCATAAAAATGTAGGATTGGAAGGGACCTTCAAAAGTCATTAAGCACAGTCCCCTGCATGGAGGCAGGATTGAGTAAACCTAGCCCATGCCTGACAAGTATTGGTCTAACCTGTCTTCAAAACTTTCCAAGGCCTTCAGAACCTTCCATGCAAACCTAGTCCAGACTGAAACTATCCTTATATTTGGAAAGGTTTTCTTAATATATGATCTAAATCTTGCTTGCTGCAGATTAAGCCCATTGCTGCTTGTCTTACCTTCAGTGGACACAGAGAACAACTGATCACCATCCACTTCAGTTGCAAGTGCTTTAAAGCAGTGGTTCCCAACGTGTGGTCTGCGGACCCCTAGTGGGCCACAGAGTGGCTCCAGGGGGTCCATGGACAGGCTGGGAGCTGGCGCCTGATGACATCGGGGGGAGCTCCTCTGCCACAGGCTGGGAGTTTTTTAAAACTCCTGCACTGCCCTGAGCTTGCTCAGGGAGCGAGCAAGCCTGTGGCATGGCCGCTCCCAACTCTGGCAGCCAGGTAAGGGGGCGGGGCAGTGGGGTTAGAGAGCGGGGGGTGGCCCCGGGGCCGCGGGGGGGGTGGGGGGGGGTGACTTGGGGCCAAACCTTGCTGCAGTGCCACTGCTTTGCAGCAGGAGCACAATTCTGATGGTGTCCCCCTCCCCACCACTGCAGCTCCGCGGCAGGGGGCAGGACTCTGCTGGGGGGCTTTCCCCACCATGGATCTTCTGCTTCATGGTGGAAGCCCAATTCTGCTCCTGCCTCCCCCACCGCAGTTCTGCAGCTCCATGGCAGGGGCAGGATTTCACCAGGGCACCCCCCACCCCACCACCATGGCGCCCCCTCATGCTGTGGCATTGCTGAGACCTACAACTGATGGGAGATGGGGGGGCTGCAAAAATTTTGGAGAATGGGAGAGGTCCCTGACCTTGAAAAGTTTAGGAACCCCTGCTTTAAAAGATAGGATCAAAATTCAAAATGATTTGGTTAAACTGGTGAAATGATCTGAGATAAATAGAATGAATTCAGTAAAGATAAGTGCCAAGTACTCCACTTAGGGTTGAATAACCCACTGCACACTTACAAAATAGGCAATGACTGCCTAGGAAGGAGTACTGCAGAAAGGAATCTGGGTGTAATAGTGGTCATAAGCTAAACATGAGTTAGCAGTGTAATACCGTTGCAAAAAAAGCAAACACCATTCTGGGGTGTATTAACAGGAGGATTGTGAGTAAGACATGAGAAGTGATTCTTCCACTCTACTCTGCACTGATTAGGCCTCAACTTGAATATTATGTCCAGTTTTGGGTGCCTCATTTCCAAAAGGATGTGGAGAAACTGGAGAACGTCCAGAGAAGGGCAACAAAAATTATTAAAGCTCTGAAACATTTGACTTATGAGGGAAGATTGAAAGAGCTGGGTTTGTTTAGTCTAGAAAAAAGGAGCCTGAGAGGGGATATGTAAACAGTTTTCAAATATCTGGAAGGTTGTTATGAGGAAAAAGGAGAAACACTATTCTCCTTAATCACAGATGATAGGACAAAAAGCAACGGGCTTAAATTACAGCAAGAGAGGTTCAGCCTAAACATTAGGAATAAATTCCTAAGTTGCCTCGAGAGGTTGTGAAATCTGCATTGGAGGTTTTTAGGAGCAGGTTAGACAAACACCTGTCAGGGATGGTTGGGATGCCTGTGCATCTGACGCAGTGGGTTGAAGCATATGAAAGCTTATGCCAAAAGAAATCTGTTAGTCTATAAGGTGCCAAAGGACTCTTGTTGTTTTTGCTGTACACAGACTAACACAACTACCCCTCTGGAAATTTCTTGGTAATGGTGCTTTTCACAGGAATACAGCACCAAGTTTTCTTAGGTGTTTTTGGTAATGATACCTCTTTTATTTGCTACTTCTTGTTCCAGTCTTTTCATAGGTATGAGGAACACACTAGATCCTGATGTTTCACTGTTGTAATTAATCTATTTGCTGCAGCCAACAGATGCTGATAATGGAGCAAGATTAAATTTTTCAAATTTTGAAAAAAATTGGGAGCACAGCAGAAACTTCTGTAAATATTTAAAATATTGTTTATTCTCCCCCCCAACACACACACACAGGATCTCAGTTCCAAAATCAAAGGTCTGTCCATCTTGACTTAAAGATCTCCAGTGAAGGTAGTAGTATTTGGTTCTTTACCTGCCTCTAGATCAACACACTCATGTACACAGATACCTTACATTTCATTATATTATCAGTTACGAGCATCCCTCCAGTTAGATCACATTTGTCCCTGCTGGGCCATTAACACTAATATTAATCTCTTACAACATTTTCATTTTCCGCTCAGGCATGTTGCTGAGACTGCTGTGTGAAAATCTAAAAGAGAAAGTTGTTCAGGAAGCATTTTTAAAGGCACAACTGCAAAGTATTCGGCAGCAAAGAAAAGATAGGAAGACTAGGTACAGGTCAATGTGGCTCCATTAGGTCCTTTAATGCCTTGAAAGTTATATATATATATAACTGGGGTGGAACTACCAGCAGGCCACATAGCAGACATACAGACCAGCTACAAGTACCTTGGCATCCCACAATCACATGGGAACCACGATGAGGAGGCAAGGAAGACAGCAACATCTAAGTACCACCAAAGGATAAGACAGGTCCTGAAGAGCCAGCTCAATGGGGAGAACAAGATCCACACCATCAACAGGTACGCCCTGCCAGTCATCAGATACCCTGCCGGTATAGTGAGCTGGCCAAAGGAGGACATGGAGGCTGCCAATGTGAAGACCCGGAAGCTCCTCACAACGTACGGAGGTTTCCACCCCAAATCCAACACCCAGAGACTGTACACCAGCCGGAAAGAAGGTGGGCGGGGTTTGGTGAGTGTCAAAGCCACTGTCCTGGATGAAACCCAGAGCATCCAGGAGTACATCAGTAAGATGGCACACAAAGATGAGCTGCTGAGAGAATGCCTGAGGCAGCAGCAGACATACGAGGAAGCTCAAGCAGAAGACATCCCATGGCAAGACAAGACCCTGCATGGGATGTACCATCGACAGATAGCTGAGGTGGCTGACATTGGGAAATCCTACCAGTGGCTGGAAAAAGCTGGACTAAAAGACAGCACTGAGGCACTGATCATAGCAGCACAAGAACAGGCACTGAGCACCAGATCCATTGAAGCAGGGGTCTACCACACTAGACAGTACCCAAGGTGCAGACTGTGCAGAGAAGCCTCAGAGACAGTCCAACACATAGTGGCAGGATGTAAGATGCAGGCAGGAACAGCATTCACTGAACAGCACAACCAAGTAGCTGGCATTGTGTACAGGAACATCTGCACAGTGTATGGGCTAGACCCTCCCAAGACCAGATGGGAGATCCCACAGAAGGTCGTGGAGAATAACGGGGCTAAGATTCTGTGGGACTTCCAGATCCAGACGGACAGGCAGGTACTGGCCAATCAACCAGGCATCGTGGTAATAGACAAGGACCAGCAGACAGCGGTGGTGATAGATGTAGCAGTGCCAAGTGACAGCAACATCAGGAAGAAGGAGTATGAGAAGCTGGAGAAGTACCAGGGCCTGAAAGAGGAACTAGAGAGGATGTGGAAAGTGAAGGCCAAAGTGGTCCCAGTGGTGGTAGGAGCACTTGGGGCTGTGACTCCTAAGCTGGGAGAGTGGCTCCAACAGATCCCAGGAACAACATCAGAACTCTCTGTCCAGAAGAGTGCAGTGCTAGGAACAGCTAAGATACTGTGCAGAACCCTCAAACTCCCAGGCCTCTGGTAGAGGACCCGAGGTTGAGGAAGACACATACCACCCATAGGGGTGAGAGGGGAATTTTTTTTTTATAGATATAAAAGGAATCCTAAAAAAAAGTGAAAATATGGACTCTAAGGAGCAGGACAAAAGATGAGCACAAGCACATAAGAGACAGAAAAGGCAATAAGAAGATGTTCTTTAAATATATGAGAGTAAAAGACAGATGAAAGAAAATGTACATCCTCTACTTGGTAGGGAGTGAGAGCTAATAACTGATAATATCAAGAAAGTTGAAATGTTTAATGCCTATTTTATTTCAGTCTTCACTAAAAGATAGATGGCGATACAAGATCATCAAGGCAACAAATTTCTTAGTCTTCTTAGTTAGCAAAGAAATTTCTTAGTTTGAACTAAGGAACGGTTAGTTCAAACTAGTAAGTATCAATGGTTAGTTCAAACTAAATGCTCGGACACTATCCCTTAGAACTAACTCTTAATTCAAACTTACTAAGTGCATGTTGTTAGTTCAAATTAAGAAGTTTGCGGTTAGTTCAAACCAAAATGAGGTTAGTTCAAACTTATTAGTTCAAACAAGCAAGTTTGAATTAACTTGGCTAGCGGAGACATAGCCCCAGAAACCATACTAATCACTCAGGTCAAAAGGGATTACAATATTAATCATCACCTAACTTTTTCAAATAACAGAAATGGCTGGTGTGGTTTGAATTCTAGTTCTAGATGAAGATTTTGGACCTATTTTATTTATTTTATTCAAGCCTGCTTCCTCATCCATAGGCTGTATGGCTCCTGGTGTAAAATGATGCAAGAGATTTACCTTTCCTAGTTACAAACAAAATCTAGAGGCAATATTTCTTTAGAGTAAAGTGTGAATGCATTTCACTAAGGTAAAATGATTCATTATACCTGCCATACATTCTGCACAGTGATGCGTGTGACCAAATTTTCTTAAAGGAAAGTGATACTGGAAGCAATGTTTTTGTGGTGGAAAGATCAAGAGAAGCTTTTTCTGTCCTTTCCCTATTGCTAGTGATGCACAAGACACAGTTTCTCTGCTATCCAGTGATGCATGGAGTTGTGCCTCTCTTAAATACATTAATATAAGATGTTATGTTTGTCTGATGCCTGTTGATACATGATTCCTTTTCCCATATGAAAAGAGACACATGAGGAAAGAAATCCTTGATGTAAACTGATAGGCGATACCAGGATTCACTGACATAAATTGATGCATAAGATGCTGAGATAGCATTTCCACAATTTAAAGTGTTATATGAGCCTGAGTGGAGCATTACGTAAAAAAAAAAAAAAATACAAAATACAAAAAACAAAATACAAAAAACAAAAATCAAAAAAACACTGCCCGGTGACATCTTGTTGCTGTTAAGCATTTTGAAACATGTGTTTCCACCCCATCCTGATTCACAAGCCAGGTGACGGTGAAACCACTTATGCTGAATTTCAGTTACTTTGAATATAAACTTCACACTAGTAATTTCTAATAGAACATACTTAGCTAGGAGGTACATATGTTATGTCTATTAGTCTATACCTTGCTAGTGTGTCCTCTCCCCAAACCATGACAGAAGGCATAGTCTTCCTGTACTCTCAAAGTATGCTCACTTAGCAAATTCTTACATATTCACCCATAAGGATTTATGTTCATGTGTCAGACTGCTATAGCCATTGACAGATTATGAACCAAACACATATTACATGCCATTTCTTCTTCATGAATCTCTTCTATTTCGTCTGAAGTCAAGGATTTGCTGTAGATGCAATGGACAGAGGAGCCACCACTAAGATGAAGCAGCTGTGAACACATACCCTTGACCCCAGTAAACACCCAGAGGTAATAGTAACCATTGTCAATGATAGAGTGGAACTACCATCAGTCAAGGTAAATAATACACTTACAATTGGAATTCACTCGTGCAAGAATTCATATCTAGCTGGCCCACAGGGTTCTATGATCCAATATCAGAGATATTAACAAACACTGGCTGTGACCAAAAACACATGCAGAGGCTGGCAAAACAACAGATATTTGATGCTAACTGTAACTATTCAAGAGTGATGGAACTACAACTGACAAAAATATTTTGCTACATGATTTGGCTTCTGTACCAACAACAATGATCACTGACTCTGCTGACATGAGGATAGCCAAAGCTAAGTCTAACTTAAAGAAGCAACTGCAGACAGAGGTGTCAGCTAGACATACTTCACAGGAAGTCAGCTGCACAGTCATTCATATTTCTGAGGTTCTTAGGGTAGTACATAGCCTAGGAAGTGGCTGAAAGGCTCACTTGATGAAACCTATTCTGTTCATTCCCTGTGAAGCACCCAGTGCTGGCCATTGTTGGAAGACAGGATCCTGGGTTAAATGGCCATTGGTCCAACCCAGTACAGACATTCTTAAGTGGCATTAAGGGCTTTATGACCAGTTTCAGAATCTACATTGAACACAAGTTGGCAGCAGGGTCAAAGACTTCAGAACAAGTAGTGCCATAACATCTAGCAGAGCTGTAGAAGCAAAGTGCATCACCTGAGTACAAGTATAGTTAATTCCACAGAAAATTGTTGTGATGATTAATGAAAGTAAGAAAGTTGAATGAAATCACTTTTGTGCAGAAAAGATTCCAGGTAAGAAGTTTCACCTCTGACACACACTATACTGTCACATAAACCAGTTATCACTAGTGGAGACAACGCCCTCCCCCACCCCCACTGAAATAAACCAAGGAGATGTGGTGTTCAGTGGCCACCTCACATGAGGAAACAGACAAAATTCTTGCACAGACTGATGTATTTGCAGAGGCAGCTTTGGGGTAGGCGAAGCAGGCGGCCGCCTAGGGCCCTGAGCAGTAAGGGGTCTTTCGCCTATCCCAAAAGCTGTGTCTGCATCCCACTCCACACAAAAAGCACATTGCGGGGAGCCTGGACTAGTGGTGGGGTGCGATGGCGCAGAGACAAGGCTCTGCTCTTCTACCAGGCCCTGGGCCAGCAGCTGTGCCCCAGGGATGGGGTGGGCCAGCCCAGTGGCTAGGCTCCACATTTCCAACCTGTCCCCACCCCTTGCCTTGGGCTTGCTTCTGAACAGGCAGCAGGAATGCTGGATGGCAGCAGCGGGGCTGTGCTTGGCTATGGCCCTGCTTATCCATTTGTCCCCTCCCCAGACAGCAGTGGAAGGGGTTGGGGCCCCAGCAGGTCACTGAGGCTGTTTTCGGGGCCCTCAGCAGGGCAGCAAACATTGACTAAGGTACCATGTCAGCACTAAAGCTCAGCTCCTTACCACAAGTAACTGAACAATTTATAGATCATGTACAATGAGCACATTTATGGCATGTATGTAGGAAAATTCTTTGGAGGATTTAGACACACCATCACTTGATGCGCTACAGCATGGATCATATGCGACAACAGTTTCAAGTTTCTCCTTTCAAAAATTGTAACAGTCAGAGGTGTGCTTGCTCATCCACATAGTTTGAAGTTAATCAAGTGGTCTTGTGAGAGCGATGCACCTTGTAAAGCTATGAGATGTGAGTTTAACAGTGCCAAACTCCTATATACCCTATCCTGAGCATACCGGTGAGGTGTGGTCTATTGTAATCAACTGACAAAATCAGCATTAGCATTTTTAGATGAAAATAGCTCTGACAAGTATTGACTTGTACTACTCATCTCAGGACACTTGACTGTAGTTTGCATGTGAAAGAATACTTGGGATCATTTCTAATGATTCCAAAACAAAGTATTTATTTTAAAAGATTATTATAATTTTGTTGACTATATTTTTATCATTTGAATATTTTTCTCATTAAAAATGAGTCACTGTACCAAATGAATATTGAGATCTTTGCTATATGCCCCATCCGTTTTTTCATATACCAATATTATTCAAATATGTATTGTTGTTAATTTGAAACTATTGCAAATATTAATAACATTAATTTTATGTATTATAACTCTTCTGTCTTGATTTTGTATACCCCAGTCATGCACAGTCTTATTGATTATGGAGGGGTGAAAGTTGTGAGGGTGGGCTGAAATATTGCTATTTCTAAATGCTCAGCAATGGTAGAGTGTTATCAGGCTAATTCTAAATACATATGGCCTTGAGATACAGACCCCACAAATAAACCTTGTATGGGTCCTAAAGCAAGGCTGGCGAGAGTGACTGTTGGACTATAGAGAATATCCCTCAAATTGGTAGACTCTTTGGTGTGTTCACACAGCAGTCTTATTTCAAAACAACACAACGCACCGTTGTTTTGAAACAACGGGTTCCATTGTTTTGAAACAATGGCGTTGTTTCGAAACAACTTAAACTCCATGTGGGGATGAAACAACGTTCTTTTGAAATGATTGTTTCGAAACAATGCCGTCTGAACATGTTGTTTCAAAACAATGGTGACTCGTTTCAAAATAACTTGTCTGAACATGCTATTTTGATTCCTGCTTTTTTCCTTAATTTGAATTAACAAACTGTTCATTTGAATTAACTTATTTCAAAATAAGGTGTTATTTCAATATAACTTGTATCTAAATAACTTGTATCGAAATAACCCCTTGTGTGTGAACATAGCCTTTTAGTCTAGACAGAACACTGCAAGTGCAACCACTATAGCTATTAAGTGGCTTTATGTACACAGAACAAGAAAAAAAATGTTATCTTCCCGTTATGATCCTTCTCAGTCTACAAGATCTTCCTCACTCCCCTTATTCTCCTATGTACAATTTGCACCATTTAATATGTGGAAATATTTGAGCACTGAAGCCTTGGTCTTGAGGTGTCATAGGATTTGACAGCTGTTTTAATATAATTTTAACTGCCTCTGATTCTCTCTGAGGGAACTATGAGTGAAGTTGACCTTCTTTAACATAAAGCATGAGGCAAGAAATCTGCGATGACAAATGTCCTACAAATTTTCCTTTCTCTGATTTAAAGCATGAACACAATTTTTTCCCAACATCCTGTAATGATGATATTTTCCAGCTATCTAGAGATGAGTAAGATGTATTTCCCCGATGAAGCATGATGCATACCATGAGACATCCTGGGTTCCTTGAGAAACAAGCAGACAAGTTTCCCTTTTCTGAAAAATAAAGAAAATGATGCCCTTTTCTTTTTTGTCTTCCTTGATACAATTTGTAAGTTGGTTCAAAGTTTCCTTGATGTAAATCAACAGTTCCCAACCGCTGCGTCGTGATGTAAAAGCATGTTGGTATGTAGCAGCTTACCACTGAAAGCCCGAATCCACCACCAAACAAAACCCTTGACAAGGAGCAGAGCTTTGACAGCAAGCTGCTGCCCCTTTAAAAAGCTGCCACCAAAATTGCTTTTGGCAGCAGCTTCCTGTGGCAAAGCTGATTTCCGTTATGTAAGTGATGCAGAAGCTGCTTTCCTAAGTAAGGCATAAAGATGGAATTTATAGATGCATTGTGATATATGAAGGTATGTATTTCTTCTAGGACACTGTTATGGGGCTATGTTTTCTCTGATGTCTATTCATGTATGTGAAGGCAATGCTTTCAGCTAGAAAATGAAGCATACAGATGGTCTCTGGTGCAAAGTGATGAATGATAATTTTGCTGATATCAAGGGGAAATGCTAAGCTTGGCTTCTCTTATTTAAAGTGCTAGGTGAAGAAGGGATTAATTTCATGACCATTTAGGAGCTTGGATTTGCCATCTTTCATATAAAAATATATAAGATTTTAATGTTCCTGCTTGGGTAGACATATGGGTGCTATCTCTGATGGAATTACCAGCCTCATGTAGACATAGATGTGTAAAAGCAGGATGAACTAGTTGCCTGAGGAAGTACCTAGTCTCTTGGATGGGCTCGTGTTTGGGGTGACTAATCCATGCTGTTGCTTGCTCTGCTGTGGTCACACTACTGCTTTTAGCACATTGATGCCTACAGCTGGGTTACTCTAATGTAAGATAGAGGCATGATGCCAAGTTTCTGAAACATAACTGAAATAGCAGTAAAAGTAAAAGCATGAGGTAGGATTCTGAGCTCAAGCAATATCAACCATGTAACAAGCTAAATTGTCAGAGGAAAGCATCACAGAAGCATCACCATGTGCTGATGTTACACTTGGTCATTCAAGTGTTTTTCTTAGGCTGTGTTCACACAGCCTCCTTATTCCGAAACAACGGAGGTTGTTTCAAAATCAGGTTTCGGCTGTTCACACGACGCACGGTTGTTTCAAAACAAGTTAAACCTAGTCTGTGGGTGAAACAACGTTGTTTCACAACGGTTGTTTCGAAACAACACTGTGCGAACGTGTTGTTTCAAAACAACGGTGGTTTTGAAACAACTTGTTTCGAAACAACAGTCGTCTGAACATGTTGTTTCGAAATGACGGTGAGTCGTTTTGAAATAACTGTTGTCCAGAATTGCTATTTCAATTCTGGCTTTTCTCCTTATTTTGAAGTGACTTTTTTGCTAATTCGAAATAAGTCACTTTGAAATAAGGCGTTATTTCAATACAAGTTGTTTTGGAACAACCGTATCGAAATACCCCCCTGTGTGTGAACACAGCCTTAGGCTGTGTTCACACGCACAGGGTTATTTCGAAACAAGTTGTGTTGAAACAACTTGTTTCGAAACAACACCTTATTTCAAAATATCTTATTTCGACTTAACAAAATGTTAATTCGAAATAAGAAAAAAAG
>ML682038.1:2938221-3245274 GCA_007922195.1 Podocnemis expansa | reverse complement strand
GTTTTTTTTGTTTCGAAACAACGAGGTTGTTTCGAAACAAAAGTGCCGTGTGAACACAGCCTTAGTGTCTGAACAAATATTCAGTCTGGAGATGAAACAGGCTATGTCCACACATACATCATTATTTTGAAATAAGTTAATTCGAATTAAGAAAATGTTAATTCGAATTAAAGGAAAGCCTGCTTTCAAAACAGCTGTTATTTTGAAATGGTTATTTCGAAATAAGGCCGTTTGGACATGTTGTTTCAAAACAGTTGTTTCGAAACAATGGTGTTGTTTCGAAATAACATGTCCAAACAGCTTTATTTCGAAATAACCATTTCAAAATAACAGCCGTTTTGAAATGAATGGGGTTTAAGCTGTTTTGAAATGACGTTTCTTATTTTGAAATGACAGAGCCTGTCATTTCAAAATAAGAAAACATCGTGTGGACATTCAGTTTTTTATTCCAAAACAACCAGTGTTGTTTCAAAATAAAAGACTCATGTGGAGATACCCATACTGTCTTGTTAGATTTGGGTCTATTCAGAGTGGTTGCTGCCTCCAGAGAAGGAGTTGAGCAGCAGGAGATGTTGCTTCTGACTCGGTCTTTGATTTGAGTCTATTCTTGAGGGAGATTACTTTCTGGAAACCAGGTATTGGTGTTAGACTAGAATGCCTGAAGGAAGGGCTTTCCCTTGCATGCTCTTTGACCATCTCTATTATAAGACTGGTATATCTATAATATGATACACAGAGCAATATCTAGACCATTTATAATGGACTGCTTTTCCACTGGGAAGCTGACCTGAAAGACCTAGCTAGCTGCTGCTGCCCAGCAGATGAATGTCATTGGTGTCAGATTTTTCTGATGTCCACTAAGCACAGTTTCCTTCATGACACTGATTTTCTCAAATGACAAGTTATGCAATAACTGACATAAGGCTGAGGTCTTCTGATGTACTTTAATTTATAATCATATGTTTCCACAATCTGTAATATGGTATATGCCTGATAATGATGCTATGTGAGGTGAGGTTTCCCTGATATAAACAGATTGACAAGATTTTTTTTTCCATAGTGTCTAATGACTTATATGGCTGGACCTCCTTGACACCAAGAAATGTACTATTTTTGGAGAGTTCAATTATAGTAATTTATCAGACTAGGTTTCATTCTGACAGAAGGTAATGTGAGGCTAGGTTTTTCTGATATGAATTGATGCTTGTGCCTGGATTTCCATGAAACTAATGGATATGGCTACATTTCCCTGATGCCAAGTGATGAATGAGACTGACTTTCTTTGATGGTCTCTGATGCATGATGCTAAATTTCACTGATATAAGCCAATGCATGGCTTAATATGATACATGAGGCTGGGTTCCCCTTTCTGAATGTGAAGAGGTGTACAAGGATAAATTTCTTTTGACATTCCATGATATATGCTGCTACATTTCTTTGATGTGCAGAGAAACTCATTCCCATGCATTAAATAGTTGCTGTCTCTTCACACTTCAGTAAAACGCAACCACATGCATTACTGGTTATCAGCAAAACTGAGCTTTTTTGATCATTTACATCAATGACACCAGATATTGGGCACCATTTTTTATCATGCAACCCCAGTTTCCTGGATACCTAATTGAAGAGATGGTTACATTATGAATCACTTTACATGAAATAAATGTAATTTACTGGGGTTGGAGGGTAGGTTGGTTGGTTGTTTTGAAAATCTCAACCTTACTCAGAAATTTATTTTCTGAAAACCGAGTCTGACACATCACTTTGTCTCATAGAAATCAAGCATTGTGCAATGCTGTACTTCAGGAAAAGCAACCAAAAAAAGGGGCCCTATGTATCTGTTTATGTCTGAGAATATAACCTAACCTCACTGAGAGAGATCAAAGCCAGCAGGCAGTCTGAGAGTAGACTTATTGGCTTTCCAGGATGTGGGCAGGCACAAGCCCACTCACCGCTGAAACCCCTCCCCCAGGCCAAGGGGAGGTGACACTGGACCTGGAACCAAATGAGTACGGGGGACAACTAATGAGAAACAGGAGTGTCGCTGCCCCAGGGAAGGACCCGGGCCACCGGCCCAGGCCCCACCCCCTGACTGCAGGCCACGCTCTCAGCTGGGGACAGGGCAGGGAGCAGCTGCCATGGCTGCTGGACCACCTGGCATTAGAAGGGGCCAGAAGCAGCCTCTGGCCCCAGATCTCTGGCCAGATCCGGCAGGAGACTGGGAGAGGCAGGGGTCCTGCTAGGACCTGGGGCACTGGAGCCAGGATTCAGGACACGGGCCCCACGTGCCAGGCACCAGCGATGCTCCGATGAGAAAGCAGGGATGGGTGTGAGGTCAAAGGTTCAAAATTAGGGATTCTGAGGGGGGTCACCGAGCAGAGAACCTCAGACAGCACCCACTGCTCCCGAAAGGTGTCAAGGGAGCCAGCGGACACCGCCCAGAGGAACTGTGCCCGGACACATGAATGAACAAGGGACCAGAAATATGTCCCACAGCCACAGAGACCCCCCCCCAGCCAACCTCATCTCCCTTGTCTTATAGATGGCAGTTTTAGCGAGGGCTAAGAGGAGGTTGATGAGGGGGTCCCGTGACTTTGTGGGGCCGCAAATGGGGAGTGCATATATAAACAAGTGGGGGGGGGGAGTGCAGCCAGACCCTCAGCAAAAGGTTCTGGAGGAGCCAGAAAAGGGGCTGCAACCTGGCGCACTCCAGCTATGTGTGTGCCAGGGTCTCCCTCACACTGCAAAAAGGACAGGTGTTGGGGTATTGGGTAAACCACGCCAAGTACACCCCCATGCTGATGGCTCCATGAAGGAGCCGCCACCTGATGGCCCCAGTGGGCCATGGGGTTAGGGTAGAATAGCTGCTGGCCCACTGGGGGTCCTCGCCCTCCATGGGTAGCATCAGGTCCCACCATTTGGTGTCTGGGTGGGACGTGAGGGCAAGGAAATTGATGGTGTGGAGCACGAGCATCTACTGATAGTCCCGAGGTGTGGTTTGGAAGGAGACTGGCTGCAACTCTAACAGCCAGCTGGGTGCATATGGTGGAGGCAGCTGGGAGGGCTTGCGGGGTTGGGGCATGAACAAAAGATCAGGAGGGTCAGGACTGGGGGGGGCAGGGAGTACCCTCTTGCAGAACCTGCTGGAGATACATCTGAGCAACGAGGGGCAAGGCTACCTTCACCTCCTGGAGTAGACGATAAGGGGTGCTCAGGGTGGACAGATCCATGCACTAAGCCAGCGCAAGGGGATCCACCCAATCCCCCGGGAATAGTCCAGGTCTCCTATCCTCGTGATGCCTACCAGGGCCAACCTCTGCCACACAGAAGGGGCCTCTGCCACCTGCCCACAGAGATGGAGGTTGTGTAGCAGGGGCTCCACAAGGATGTCTACCCCCTCTGTGGGCACAACAGTCCTGGAGGCAGAAACGAACCTCCAGGTCTGGAGGAGGTCCTGGTAGAAGGCCAGCAGCTCAGAGAGGACTTGTGGAAGCCCCCTCAGTTGGAGATAAAAAAGCCACGGGTCATATCGGAGCCCTTGGAGGCAGTGGAGCAAGGTAAGCACCACATGGCTCCATGCCGGACTACCTGCACCATAAAGGAGTCTCTCTGCAGGGCCTGGAGGCAGAAGTTGTGGACCTGTCTGCAGACACAGCAGAGGCCCTGCCCTCCCTCCTCCAGGGGAAGGCTAAGAATCCCTGCAGAGACCCAGTGCAGTCCTGGCTAAAGAACTCCAGAACTGCACTCTGGAGGTTGTCCAGGAACGCCGGGGGTGGGACCAGGATGTTGAGCAAGTGCCACAGCATGGACAGGATGAGATGATTGATAACCAGTGCTCTTCCTCGAAGAAAGAGGCACTGCAGCAGTCCCGTCCATTTCTGGAGCTGCCCAACAACCCTGCCCTCCAAATCATGCCAGTTCTCATCCAGGGAGGGATAGGTGGCGGAAAGATAAATGTCCAGATAGAGCAGCAGACCCCTGCTCCACCAGATGGCCTGAAGCGCGAGTGGGAGGGAGTTCACCAGCCACCTGGCTCCTACTGTCAGGCCAGAGATCTTGACCCAGTTGACCCGGGCGCAGGAGGCTGCTGAGTAGACAGCCAGGCAAGCCTCCAACCATGCCAGGTTGCCCATGTCCTGGCCCACGAGAAGCACATCGTTGGCATAGGCCGATAGGACCAGCTTCAGCCCCGGCTCATGGAGCACCAATCCCATCAACCTCCAGCAGAGGAGACAGGAGGGTCTCAATGGCCAGGGCGTACAGCTGACCTGACAGCAGACAGTCTTGATGTACTCCTCACCCAAAGCTGACCGATTCGCTCAGGGTCCAGTTGAACTTGACCAGGCACTCCGCAAAGGCGTACAGCACCCAGAGAAACCCCACAACGCGGAGTCCAAAGCCGAACGCCTGCAGGGTGCCCAGGAGATACCCATGGTCCATCCTGTCGAACGCTTTCTCCTGGTCCAGGGCCAGGAGGGCAAATGACAGACTGTCCCTACAGCCAAGCTCCAAGAGATCCCAGACCAGGTACAAATTACTGAAGATAGACCGGCCTGGGATGGTGTAGGTCTGGTCAAGGTGAATCGTGTCCTGCAGCACAAACTCAAGCTGCAGTGAGATGGCTTTGGCTACTATTTTGTAGTCTGTGCTGAGGAGCGAGATGGGATGCCAGTTCCGAAGGTCGCGGAGGTTCCCCTTCTTGGGCAGCAGGGCCACCACTGCCCCCCGGCAAGAGAGGGGGAGCTCACTGCTTCCCTCAGACTGGGCCCAGACAATGGCAAGATCCGGGCAGAGGACATCCCAGAACACACGGTAGAACTCCACAGTCAGCCTGTTGATGTCCAGAGATTTGTTGGTGAGCATACAACAGAGGGCTTCCATGAACTCAGCCAGAGTGAAAGGAAGCTCCAACCGATCCCGGTCGCCCATGCTGAGCATGGGTAGTTCGTTCCAGAGCACCCTGTGGGCATCGGCTTTGGTCTGATTTGGGGAGAAAAGACTGGCGCAGAAGGCCCTGGTCCTTCCATGCATCTCCTCCAGATCTGTGAGAAGTGTGCTATCCTTTGCCAAGAGGGAGGTGATGTGATTTTTGGCCCCTTTCCATTTCTCCAGGGCGTAGAAAACGTGGGAGCTGCAATCCATCTCCTGAAGGAGACGGATGTGGGATCAAACAAAGGCCCCCTTGGTCTGAAGGTCCTCAATGGCCCGGAGCTCGTCCCGCTTCTCCCAGCACACTCCGCAGAGGGACAGATCCTCAGGGCTGACAGCCAGGTGCCTCTCAAGTTCTAAGACCTCCCACTCCAGCTGCTCTATCTCCGTATTCCTCTACCAGCTGGCCCCTCGAGTGTAGGCACGGCAGAAGAGCTGGGCGCGGACCTTCCCCACATTTCACCATCGCTGTGCCAAGGGAAAGGTGGGCCTCTGTTCCCACCAGGCCAGCCAGAACTCCTGGAAGGACTCCACGAAGGCCACATCCTCCAGCAGGCTATTATTGAAATACCAGTAGGCCAGCCCCAGCCTCTCCGTCGAGAGAGAGGCCATCATGGTCACCAGATGTTGATCCAAGAAAGGGGCTGGCCAAACACCAGAGGAGTGGGCTCATGCAAGGTGACGACAGGACAGCCAAATGCAGTCCAACTGGGAGTGGCATGACCGGCCTTCCTCCACCCAGACAAATGTAAAGGTGACCTGGCCATCCAGGTGGTGGTTGCGCCAGATGCCCACCAAGGAGTGATGGTTGATGAGCTCCTGGCAGCAGCCTGGCACTGCTCGGTCCCCATGCGGTCCCGTTCCTCAAGAATGGTGCTGAAATCCCCGCCCAGGACCAGACACTCCTGAGGATCCAAGGTGCCAAGGAAAGTGGTCACCTGTCGATAGAAACGTACCCGCTCTGGACCTGATGTCGGGGCATAGACATTGACCAGATTCAACACTAACCCCTCCATATGGACCCGGAGGTGCAGCAGGCAGCCCAGCACAAACTCAACGGCCCCCCAGCACCTCAGGCTGTAGGCTGGGGGAGAACAGAGTGGCCACTCCGCTGGAGCAGGTGGACAAGTGGCTAAAGACCACCCCATTCCCCCACTCCAGCTGCCAGCTGGCCTCGGCGGCCAGATCTTTATGGGTCTCCTGCAAGAAAACCACAGAGTATCCTCCCACCCAAAGGAAGATCACCTGGGTCCTACAGAGACCCATGCTAAAGCCCCTGGCAGTCAATGTTGCTAAGATTATTAGGGCCATGAAGAGGGCTGGGGAGGATCCTCAGGAGCGACAGGGGTACCCGCAGCCTCCATTGGGCCACGCAACAATCCATGTCCCATCCCAAAGGCCATAAGGGAATCACGGAATTTGCGGGCCCTCTGGTAGGCTGCGGCATCCTGCTTCCCAGTCCCTTTACCCTCCTTCAGGATGGCCCTCATGGCCCAGAGGACAAGATGAAAGTCCCCCCAGTGCTGCAGGGCGAGCCAAACTTGATTCCTGGACCCACGAGTGTCATCCAGGAACATGCGCAGGTCATCCTGCAGCACCAGGAGGGTCTGGGGCAGAAAGCTCCTGGCCGCCTCCCCAGTTGGGTCCCCATAACAGCCTCGCAGCCTTCTGGGATGGACAGACAGGGCCCAGAGCCCCATCACGGCAACAATGTCATGAGCGCTGCATCGCCCAGTTCAACCCCCAGAATGACAGAGGGTGTTGGTGGAGGGAGAACAGCAGCCCCAGAGGTAAAAGGGGCCACAAGTACCATCCTCTGGGAATCAGTAGATGATGGAGTCTCAGACATGATCCCAGGGGCGGCAGTAACAATGGAAGGGACTAAGGGAGTACTTATGGGGACATCCAGTGAAGGGATGGGGTTGGGAATAACAAAGGATACAGTATGGCTAGGGTCAGGGGCCTGGTGGTCAAACCACTGGGGTGCGGCTCCCCTTAACCAGGCACAGGGTTTATAAGGGGTCAGGGGTCAGGTCCCTGCTGATGCTGGGCATGGAGAGGGAGGAGTGTCCATGGCTGCAGAGGCAGGCGGGGGGAGGGCTGGGGTAAGGGAGCATGGAGCTGTTCTCCTAGGGTTAAACTCCCAGGGCCGAGCTGCTCGAGACTAGCCGTCGCCTCGGAAGGCTTGGCGGCTATGGCTGGAATGGCAATTGCATCCAGGCAGGTGGAGTATTCTGGGGGTGTCCCTGGGGTGGGGGCAGGGACATCAGGGAGGGGCTGGGCTTGTGGGGAGGGAGGGGGCGGCAAAGACAATTCACCACCCAGATCGAGGCCTGGTGGCAGAGGGCAAAAGGAAGGGAGTAGCAAAGGAGGGCAAGGGTCTATGTAGGGAAACAGGGGCAGGCAAGCCACTCCTCCCTGCTAGGCTGCAGGCATGGGAGGAGGGTGCCCAGGAGAAAGGGGTAAGGGGCTTGCGAGGGCAGGGAAGGGTCGGCTCCTCTGGCTGCACTGGGTGGATTGGGCTCACATGAGCATCAGGGGGTGCAGTGTATGACACTGTCTGGCTCTAGGGTACTGTTTAATATTATTTTTCATATTAATATTTCATATTTGCAATAATTCATATGTGATATACCATGTTTGGTGTCAATAGAAAGGTTGTAATCTGCCAAGAATGATGATATGGTTTATATGCAGGTAGCTTGTCTGTATTAGAAATCTATTTGTTTTTATGTGTGTTCCAAGTGATGTGTTCCTAAGACAATCCCAGACTGGGTGTCTGCAAAACTATTGTTCCCTTTAACAGCTCCTGTCAGGGGACCTCCCAGCTGCAGTGGGCCCAAGAAAAAACCTGTCTTACCAGTTACCCAGACTGACCATGTGGCTCAACTCCATTTTGATCTGGCAAAGACTCTGAGATAAAAGGCAAGGGACCCATCTCCATTTTGTCTTTAGTCTTGAGTCTCCAGTCTATCTGCAACAAATACCTACCTCTGGAACTATTCTTGTGGGACTGAACAAAGGACTGAGACCCACCCAGCTGCTGCTGCTGCTGGGTGCACACCAGGGGAGTGGGACTAATCTGCAAACTACAGGATATTCAAGGATTTGTTCTCTATGGACTCTAAATCATTTGTATGTACGTGATTCACTTTGACCCTTTAACATCTCTCATATGTAGCATGTTATCTTTTTATATTAACCCTTTAGATGTAGTTACTAAAGGATTGGCTGGCAGCGTGGTATTTTGGGGTAAGATCCAAGCCTACATTGTTCTGGGTGATGTGGCTGGCCCGTTGGGGTCAGGAGAACCTATTTCTTAGAGACCCAGTGGCTAGAGGGGACCACAGGAACTGATGTGCAATAAGGGGGCTGTTTCTGCTTTGTTTTGCTCAGTGATGACCAGAGTGGAGGAATCAGGAGCATGTTTTGTTACGGACTAGGAGACTGGTTTAAGTACCACCTGTCAGTGGTTTGGGAGTTTGGCCCCTGGTTTTGCAGCTTGCCCTGATTTTGGCACATTCAGAAGGTTATCCCTGGAGGCCCGGGCCACACAGTGCACAAGGGGAAACCAAAATTTGGGGGACACACGCTGGTCCGCTAGAGCTAGCTAGAGGTGGGCACTGCAGACGGCTAGTGAAATTGCAGGTATGGCAGGTTGGGGCAGGGCGGGGAGGGAATTGAGGCTATTAGGTGGGGAAGAGAAGGGGAACAAACAAATTTTCAGGGATTGGGTGGGGCAGGGAAATCAAACAAAGCTCAGGGGTTGGGAAGGCCTAGGTGGAGTGTGGGGAGAGGCACTGAACTGGCTGGAGGGCAGAGCAGAAGGTGGGAGTCCTTTAGCCAATGCGGGCTGGGGCAGAGGAGGCTGGCAATGGGGGAGGCGAGCTGTTGCTGGGAGGACTGAGGTCCCTGCTGCACAAATAGTCCTGGAATGTTCCAGAAGGTTTGAGAGCCTACTGCCTTCTTAATGGGAAAGGAGGCCAGGTAGGCAGCAGCTGGGGGTGGCAGTGGTGGTCAGAAGTGCTCAGTTCATTGTAAGCTCACCCCTAGCTGGAAACAAAACAGTCCAAGTCCAGATGGTTGGTGCCTCCCCTCACTGGTGGTATCTTGCAGAGGCAGCAGGCTCCAGATGGCAGTGGCAGTGGTAGCAGCAGGGGCTAGCTGACTGGAGAGGTCTTCTTCTCCCTGGGTGGTGGTGGCAATGGTGGAGAGGTCTTCTTCTGGCTCCCCCCACTCCCTGCCGGGCAGGGGGTGGGAGGGAGGAAGGGAGGGAGACGAGCCAAAAGTAGGAGTAGCAGAAGAAGCAGGGCCTCCTAGGAATAGTAAGCAGGAGGAGGGACTGAAGCAGCAGCAGGAGCAGCACCCACAGGAACCCAGCCAACAGGAGCAGGAACAGCAGGCGCACGTCTGTCTTCTCCCTTCTTTGCCTCTCAGTCTGTCTGTTGGAGACCTATTTGGAGTTTGGGGATGTGGGTGGGTGCAAACCCACCCACTACTAAAACCCCTCCCCCAGCCTAAGGGGAGGCGGCACTGGGCCCAGTACCAATTAAAAGTGTGGGACAACTAATGAGAAAACAGGGACGGGTGTGAGGCTACAGGTTTAAAATCAGAATTTCCAAAGGGGTCACCAAGCAGAGAACCTCAGACAGCACCCACTGCTCCCGCAAGTTGTCGAGGGAGCCAGCGGATGCCGCCCAGAGGAACTCCGCCCAGACACGTGAACGCACAAGGGAACAGAAATATGCCCCACAGTCACAGAGACCCCTCTCAGCCAACCTCCTCTCCCTCGTCTTATAGATGGCAGTTTTCGCAAGGGCTAGGAGGAGGCTGACGAGGAGGTCCCGCAACTTTGTGGGGTCGCGGATGGTGAGTGCATATATGAACAAGTGAGGGGAAAAGTGCAGCAAGAACCTCCTCAGGAGGTTCTGGAGGAGCCGGAAAAGGGGCTGCAACCTGGCACACTCTAGATACCTGTGTGCCAGGGTCTCCCTCATACCGCAAAAAGGACAGGTGTCGGGGTGTTGGATAAACCGTGCCAAGTACACGCCCATGCTGACGGCTCCGTGAAGGAGCCGCCAACTGATGTCCCCCATGGGCCGTGGGGTTAAGGTGGAATAGAGACTGGCCCACCTGGGGTCCTTGCCCTCCATTGGTGGCATCAGGTCCCGCCATTTGGTGTCTGGGTGGGACATGAGGGCAAGGAAATGGGTGGTATGGAGCATGAGCGTGTACAGATGGTTCCGAGGCAAGGTTCAGAAGGGGACCAGCTGCAAATCTAGCAGCCGGCTTGGTACGTGAGGCGGGGGTGGCCAGGGAGGCTCACAGGGCCAGGGCCCAATTAAAAGCTCCAGAGGGCCTGGAATGGGGGTGGGGGGGGAGTACCCTCTAACAGAACCTGCTCGAGGTATGCCCGAGCAGCAGGGGGCAAGGCTGCCTTCACCTTCTGGAGTAGGCGGTGGAGGGTACGAAGGGTGGAGAGCCCCATGCGCTGAGCCAGCACAAGGGGATCCACCCAGTCCCCCTGGACATAGTCCAGGAGGTCTCCGATCCTAGGGATGCCTACCAGGGCCAACGTCCACTGCACAGAGGGGGTCTCCACCACTTGCACAGGGAGTTGGGGGTTGTGTAGCAGGGGCTCTGCAAGGAGGTCTACCCCCTCGGTGGGCACAATGGTCCTGGAGGACAAAACAAGCCTCAAGGTCTGGAGGAGGTCCTGGTAGAAGGCCGGCAGCTCAGAGATGACTCGCAGAAGGCCCCTCGGATGGAGATAAAAAGAGCCGCCCATCGTATTGGAGCCCTCGGAGGTGGCGAAGGAAGGTGAGCACCAGATGGCTGCACCCCGGACTACCTGCACCATAAAGGAGTCTCTGCAGGCCTGGAGGCAGAAGGCGTGGACCTGGCTGTGAACACAGCACAGGCCCTGCCGTCCCTCCTTCAGTGGAAGGCTGGGAATCCCTGCAGAGACCCAGTGCAGTCCTGGCCAAAAAAACTCCAGAATTGCATTCTGGAGGTTGTCCAGGAACATTGGGGGCGGGACCAGGGTATTGAGCCAATGCCAGAGCATGGACAGGACGAGCTGATTGATGACCAGTGCTCTTCCCTGAAGGAAGAGGCACCGCAGCAGTCTTGTCCATTTCCGGAGCCACCTAATGACCCTGCCCTCCAAATCGTGCCAGTTCTCGTCTAGCGAGGGATGGGTGGCGGAAAGGTAAATGCCCAAATAGAGCAGCAGACCTACACTCCACCAGATGGCCTGAAGTGCTGGTGGGAGGGAGTTCACCGGCCACCCGGCCCCTACCGTCAGGCCAGAGCTCTTGACCCAGTTGACCCGGGCGCAAGAGGCTGCTGAGTAGATAGCCAGGCAAGCCTCCAACCATGCCAGGTCACCCAGGTCCTGGACCACGAGAAGCACATCGTCGGCGTACACCGACAGGACCAGCCTCAGTCCCGGCTCACGGAGCACCAACCCGGTCAGCCTCCGGCGGAGGAAACAGAGGAGGGACTCAATGGCCAGGGAGTACAGCTGGCCTGACAGCGGACAGCCTTGACATACTCCTCAGCCAAAGCTGACCGGAGGCAGGTGACATGCTTTTTGGCCCCCTTCCGTTTCTCCAGGGCATAGAAGAAGCGGGAGCCACGATCCATCTCCCGAAGGAGCGGGATGCAGGATCAAACAAAGGCTCCCCGGGCCTGAAGGTCTTTGAAGGCCCAGAGCTCCTCCTGCTTCTCCTGGCATACTCCGCAGAGGGACAGATCCTCAGGGCTGGTGGCCAGTCACCTCTCCAGCTGCTCTATCTCCACATCCCTCCACCGGCTGGCCCCCTGAGTATAGTCATGGCAGAAGAGCCGTGTGCAGACCTTCCCCACGCCCCACCATCGCCGCGCCAAGGCAAAGGCAGGCCTCTGTTCCCGTGAGGTCAGCCAAAACTCCTGGAAGAACGCCATGAAGCCCATGTCCTCCAGCAGGCTATTATTGAAGTGCTAGTAGGCCAGCCCTGGCCTCTGCTGAGCAAGAGGCCGTCATGGTCACCAGATGATGATCCAAGAACGGGGCCAGCCGAACGCTGGAGGAGTGGGCCTGTGCAAGATGACGAAGGGACAGATAAATGCAGTCCAACTGGGAGTGGCGCGACTGCCCTTCCTCCACCCGGACAAATGTAAAGGTGACCTGGTCGTCCAGGTGGTGGTCATGCCAGGGAGTAATGGTTGACAAGCTCTTGGAGGACTTCTGTGGTGGCCTGGCACTGCTCCGTCTCCGTGCAGTCCCGTTCCTCGAGTGTGGTGTTGAAATCCCTGCCCAGGACCAGGCATTCCTGAGGATCCAAGGTGCCAAGGAAGGCAGCCACCTTCACTTGCCGTGCTTCCCCATGACAACCACCTAGCTCTCCAAGGTGGCAGGGGAGGGCTGAGCAGCAGGAGCAGAATCAGGCAGCAAGGGCACAGGTATCTGGGTGCATGGGAACGAGGGCAGAATGGCAGGGGGATGGGAACCCTCCCCCTCGGGTGAGCCCTCTCCCTGGCTGGCTCCAGCCACCTTTTCCCCTCTCTCCTTTAAGGGCCAGGTTGGTTTGGGGGTTGTAGGAGGGGCCGCTCTGGTGGCTGGAAGACTGGGGTCCCGGCTATGTTGCGGCCGGTGCCCTTTGTTACCTCAGGGGGCCCGGTTGCCTCCTCTTCATGGTGGGCCTGGGGGCAGTCCCTTTGGACATGCCTCATGGCCCTACAGAGGGAGCACCGAGCCTCCCCCGAGGAGTAATGAATTCGATATTGGGCCCCTTGATGGGGCACCAAAAAGGACTCCTCAAGTGCCACTCCGTCATGGGCCCTCGCCGGCATCAGCTGCATTTGCACCTGCCAGTGAAAGTACAGCACATGACAGAGGGTGGGGTCCTTGCAGCCCAAAAAGAGAGGGCTAATCACTGATATTGGCTTCCCCAGGGTGGAGAGGAGGGAAAGCAAGGCAGCAGCGGGGAGGAAGGGAGGAATGGAAGTTAACACCACCCGCACGCCCAGGTGCTCCAGAGGCTCCATGGAGATGTAGATGCCTCCCACCACCAGGCCCTTTTCGACCGCCTCCTGTGCAGCGGCCTCTGACAACAGGAAGAAAACAATCTTCCTGTATATCTTAGAGACCACCACGATGTCCAAGGGCCCCATCACCCTCGCCAATGCCCGCACATAGGTTTCCATGTGGGGCTAGGCCACTACCAGGAGGCAACAGACCCCATGCCTCCTGGCCAGTTTGAAAGGGGCCCCGGCCTCCAGAGGAGGTGGCACGGACAGATGGTACAGTGGTGGGTGGAGGTGTGGCAGCTACCTGGGCATATGCTCTGGGGTCAGAGGCCCCCAGAGCTGGTGGAGGGAATGGCAGGGGAAGAAGGGACCGCAGCCGATGATGTGGCTGTGGCAACAGCCTGGCCCTTGCTCGCCTTTTTCTGCCGGCATTTATGGCCGGCTGAGGAAGCTGGAGTAGCAGCAGAGGTGGAGGCCCCTCCCATGCCTGCCACTGCCAGTGGTGCCCTGATGGGGGCAGCCTCGATGGTAGAGGCAGTGGCTGTGGTCAGAGGGGGAGCCGCAGAGGTAGACAGGGAAGCAGGCTCAGGGGGAAGGTCAGGGGCGGTTGGGTAACTCTCCATGTCCCTGCAATAGGGATGGTTGAAAAAAAGGAGACTTATTGGGAGAGGAGGGGAAATACTGGGGGGGGCAGGGACAAGCAGTGAAGGGGAGGATTAGGGAAAAAACTACTCCCCACTTGGCTACTGGCTGGGGAGGAGGGCAGTAGCAGGGGTGAGTAAAAGGAAAGGGGCACTAAAGCAGGGTAGGGGCCTATGCAAGGGATATAGGGGCAGGCAAGCCATTCCTCCCTGCTAGGCTGCAGGCAGGGGAGTAGGGCACCCAGGGGAAAAAAAGGGGGTAGGGCTTGCAAGGGGCAGGGAAGGGCCGGCTCCTCCAGCTGCACTGGGTGGATTGGGGGTCACATGAACATCAGGGGGTGCAGTGTGCAAGGGGGAAAAAAAACAAAGTTTGGGGAACACGTGCTAGTCTGCTAGGGCTGGCTAGAGGTGGGCACTGCAGGGGGGGACTAGTGAAATTGCAGGTGGGGCAGGGCGGGGCAGGGCAGGGAGGGACCTGAGGCTTTTGGCTGGGGCAGGGAAGGAAAACAAATGAACTTTCAGAGATAAGGTGGGGCAGGGAACCCAAACATAGCTCAGGGGTTGGGGACCCTAGGTGAGGTGTGGGGAGGGGCACTGAACCGGCTAGAGGGCAAAGCAGAAAGTGGGGAGCCCTTCAGCCAATGGGGGCTGGGCTAGGGGAGGCTGGCAATGGGGGAGGGGAGCTGTTTCTGGGAGGCCTGAGGTCCCTGCTGCACAAACAGTCCTGGAATGTTCCAGAAAAGTTTAGGAGCCTACTGCCTTCTTGATGGGAGGGGAGGCCAGGCAGGCAGCAGCTGGGGGTGGCAGTGGTGGTCAAAAGTGCTCAGTTCATCGTAAGCTCACCCCTAGCTGGAAACAACACAGTCCAAGTCCAAATATTTAATGCCTTCCCTCACTGGGGGTATCTTGCAGAGGCAGCAGGCTCCAGATGGCAGTGACAGTGGTAGCAGCAGGGACCAGCTGGCTGGAGAGGTCTTCTTCTTTTTCCTGGATGGTGGTGGTGATGGTGGAGGGTCTTCTTCTGGCTGCCCCCACTCCCCACAGGGCAGGGAGTGGGAGGGAGGGAGATGATGCAGCAGTAGCACCAGGGAGAACAGCAGCAGCAGCAGCAGGAGAGGTGGGGCCTCCCAGAGACAGCAACAGGAGCAAGGGCAGGAACTGAAGAAGGAGTAGGGGCAGCACCCACAGCTCAGCCAGCAGCAGGAGCAAGAGCAGCAGGTCTAGCAGCAGCAGCAGCAGCAGCAGCGAGGCACGTCCTTCTTCTCCCTTCCTCTCCAACAGACTGACTGAGAGGAGAAGAGGGGAGATCTAAGGCTCAGAATACTGAGGGCTTTGTTCCCCAGTGGCTAACCAGGTTTATTGCAGGTTGATTAGAGGTGCCTGAGATCAATTAAGTCCTAGGCAGGTGCCAGATAAAAGCTGCCCCGCCCCAAACAGAAGTTGCACAAGCTGGAGAAGGAGCAGGAGGGTGCTACTGTGCAGAGCAAAGGAGCAGAGGAGTTTGAAGCAAAGAAGAAGAGTTTGTTGAAGGTAACTAGCCTTGAGAAGAGAAAGAAAGGTGTGTCTGAGACTCTGACTGATTGAGAAAAGAAACCTGGCCTAAGGGGAGACCAGGCAGAAGGAACTGTAAGGACAGATGGGGAAGACAGCCCAGGGAAAAGAAGTGTAGGCTGGGACATTGTCAGCAGCACATAGCTGCACTTCATAGGGCCCCTGGGCTGGGACTTGGAGTAGAGGGTGGGCCCAGGTCCTGAGCCTCCTCTCTCCTCCCTGGAGTTTCAACAGTGTAAGTTCCCCATAGGGGCAGGACTCAGGTGTTTGGGGTCTGCCCTGGCCCACTGCTGCTAAAGAAAACGCAAGACACACTGCTGGAAAAGCAGCATTTTGCCACATCACACATCAACTTCTTGGAAACACATTCTTTTCATTCACTTTTCAACAGGGAATCTAGGCCTCAGAAGTCAAAAGGTGTCAGAAAAATCTAGTTTCATACATTTCTTTGCACACCAGGGGACAGGAAACGTCCTTAATTATATAACTATCAGGGAATTACAACTCACTGATGAGCTCTTGTGATCTTCAGTCCAAAGATCTGTCACAATTATCATAAATAAAGAAGACTGAGAGAAAATCAAAGAGAATCAGAGCTAAGCCATATAAATTATTTCTCATTGAAGGTCTGAGTAGTAATTGCTGGAACTTGTGTTTTTGTATTTATAGATTATCTAGAGTAAAACTCTTGGGCCCATTTCTTGTGTTAGTGCACTAGTCCAGTTGACTTCTCTCTCCTTCTCAGAATCTGAGTCATAGAATTTTAGAAAAGCAGGGAAGAGGTCATCTAGTCCAGCCCCCTTTGCTGAGGCAGAAGCAAGAATGCCTGAGAGACTGCCACTGACAGGACAGTGTCTAATCTGTTCTTAAAAAGCTACAATAATAGGATTCCACAGCCTCCCTTGGAAACCTATTCTAGTGCTTAACTATAATTACAAGAATGCTTTTTCCTAATATCTAACTCAAATCTTCCTGGTTTCAAGTTAAACCCATTATTTTCTTGCCCTACCTTCATGGACATGGAGAACAATTGTTCACCATCTTCCTTATAACAGCCCTTAACATAACTGATGACTGCCAACAGGATCCCCCCTCATTCTTCATTTCCCAAGACTCGGCATGCCCAGGTTTTTTACCCTTTCTTCATAGATCAAATTTTATCTTCTATCATTCTTCTGTCATTGTTGTTCTCCTCCAACTGAGGCTTCACTAGCACTGAATAGAACAAGATGATTACCTCCTCTCTCTTATATATGACACTTCTATTAATGTAGCCTACAATGGCTATGTCTACATGGTGGGGGGGCATGGAATTCAACTTAACACAGTGAACTTTAAGTAGCCCCTGTTAAGTCGACTTCAGGGTATGTCTGCACTGGACACAGTGCAGACATACCTGGGGCTGCCCCGCCACCTGCCCCACACCTGGTCCTGATTGGGTTCCTGGAGCTCAGTCTGGTTCTGGGCTGCAGGCACACATTGCAAGGGACTAGGAGCCTGATTTGGCACCCAGCCCCTTGTAGCAGGTGGCGGGGGCTTGGAACAGGCCCCCACCACCCACGGAGAGGGGCTGGAGGCCAGATTCAGCTTCCAGCCTCTCTCAGTGTGTGTGTGGGGGGGGTCAGCAGCTACTTCCCACAGCCTGCAGAGAGGGACCGGGAGCCTGATCTGGCCACCAGCCCCTTGCCGCAGGCTACAGGAGCTAGGAGCTGGCTTAGAGCCTGATCTGGCCCCAACCGGCTTGCTGCTGCTGGCAGGGAGCGCGGAGCCTATTCAGTTTCACAAGCTACAAGCGTGTGAAATTGACCAGGAGGCTCCGGGCCTATTCAGTTTCACAATTTATGAGCCTGTGAAATTGACCAGGCTCCCAGCCACCTGCCCATGGCAGCAAGAGGCTTGGGGCCACATTGGGCTCTGTGCCCCTTGCTGTGGGGGGCAGCAGCCAGCTCCCAGTCCCTCTCCATGTGTGGCAGGATCCAGATCCCAGCCCCACCATCTGCTTCAAGGGGCTGGGAGCTAAATCTGACTCCCAGCCGCTTGCCAGTGGTGGCTGGGGCTGAATTGGACCCCTGCAGCCTGATCAGGACCAGTGGCAGGCAAGAGGCAGGGTTAAGGGCTTCCTGCCCTGTAAAGTCGACTTAAAAACTTAGGTAAATATAGCCCTGGTTTTGCTTAAGTCGACTTAAGCCCCTAGTGTAGACATAGCCAATGACATTAGCCTTTTTGCACCTATGTCATTTTGTTGGCTCATATTGAATTTGCAACCCTCCAAAACCCTCCTATTCTTTTCAGTGGTGTTATCTCCTAGGTGCTAATTGCCCATACTGTTTTTGTGCATTTGATTTTTCATTCCTTAGTGTAGTACATTGCGCTTGTCTTTAATTACATGTTATTGATTTCAGACCAGTTCTCCAATTTGTCAAGGTCAATTTGTCAACTCCAATTCTATGCTCCAAAGTGCTTCCAACCATTCATGGCTTGGTGACATCTGAAAACTTATCAGCATTCTCTCCACTCTATTATTAAAGTCATTAATGAAAATATTGTATAGTATCACATCCAGAACAGTCCCCTGGATGGGACAGTGAACCACTGATAAGTGCTCTTTGAGTATGCTGTCCCAATCACTTACACGTCCAACTTGTTGTGAGAGTCACAACACCTTCTGACAAAGAAGCTGGTATTGGCCTGTTCATATTATGTCTCAAATCTTATATTAATGAGCTTTTGAGCCCTCACTAGCATTTGATCTCCACACAAATGAGCACAATGCTCAGATTTCATATAATTGTATTTCTTCTACTATCCAGTTCTCAACTGTGTTTTTCAGTTTGCCCAATATTTAAGGGAACCATATTAAAAAGACACTTACATAACTGCTTCCTTTTGTGTTACTTCAGAGGAATGTTTTGGATGTGGGAATTTCCCTCACATCCTCTGCAGTGAAGACCAATGCAAAGAATTCATTTAGCTTCCCTGCAATAGCTCTATCTTACTTGAATGCTTCTTTAGTGCCTTGATCATCCAGTGGCTGCAATGATTGTTTTTCACGCTTTCTGCTTCTGATGTGCTTAAACATTTTCTGTTGTTAGGTTTTGTGCCTGTTACCACTTGCTGTCTTTGGCTGAACAACTAGAGAGGATTCCTTTATGCATATCTGTTACATTACTATATTTCTTTAATTCATCTAATTTATATAAAATATGACCTCATCTGGATGGTCTTTAGTCTGCAATACTTGTTCATCAGCAAATCCCAGCCTCATGCAATTTATATTATGGAAAAACAAATGCACATTTCACATTACACTGGAGAAGCACAATATCAGAGTCACTGAGTATCAAACATCCCCAGTGTATACTATGTATATTTGACATCAAGGAAATCCAACCTCATATTACTCTTTGTATCTCAAAAGCAATTTGGAGCATACACATTCTAATTAATTAAGATACTCACCCCAGGTATCACTTTATATCAATAAAATTCCTTTCATTCCTCACTGGACATCAGAGCTTTATGTATCATTTTTTAAATTGTGAATAATTACTGTCAGTCATCCTTTCATCATAGGAAACCCACTACCTCATGCACCACTTCACCACACAAGGGCTATGTCTACACTGATGGCTTAAATAGACTTAACCAAGTTCAAGTCAACTTAAGCTACTCCCTGGCCACATTTGGAGTTCATTAAGTTGACTTAAGCACTTGCTGTAGCCTAGGCATAGCCAAGGGTTCTTTCTTCCATATCTCTCTATGACAGAAAAACAGTAAACTAGCTATGTGTATTATTTTACATCACTGTTGACACATGATTTTACATATGACATTTCACCATCAAACATAATTTTCTATAAAGGAAAACTGCCTATACCCATCATAGACTTCTGCAAAGAGAACCAAACTTCAGCATCACTTGCTTTGAGAAAAGGCAAGAAATATGCATCATTTTACATTAGGAAAAATACGGCCTCCAATGGCACTTTAAATCAGGTGAAGCCAAACCTAAAATGATTCATGAAAGAGGATTTTCCAGGTATAAATTAATGAGGGAAGATTTTACTGATTAAATCTGATAAATGATGTTGTGCTTCTTATATCTAATATGATGTGCAAGGTGAGGTATCAGGAATACAAAAAGATACATAAGACTAGGTTTCCATCAGAGTATGATAGATGAGACTTGGTTTCTACTGTATTATGCAATTCATGGGCTAATTTTTCTGCTGTGAAGAAATACAAAAGTCTGTGTCTTTCTCATAGAAAGTGATGTTTTATGATAAGTTTTCTGTATTGAAAGACAATGTACTGGGCTGGAAGGATGAATGTGAATAAATAATAAATATATTTTGGACAGGTATGTATCTTAATTCAAGATAATATAGGATTTTATAATTTATTAGTACAGCTGCCTTTTTTGATTAAATTGACTTCACAGTATTTGTTAAAACAAACAAATATAACCCTTACAGTTAATAATGGCTTGTAGTTATCTGTGCAAAGGAGCCGTGCAATTTCTTTTACTAGATAGCCTGACCTCTGGTGGTTTGTAACTGAATATGAATTTTGTAATTCTTAAAATAATTGTTACCTGAGCCACAACAACACTAAAACATTTTTCTTTATAAAAATGAATCCCTCTAATTTCTCAGGTATTTGCATATTTATATACATTTAATTATAGAAATCAGTGTAAATTTCCAAAGCTGTGTTTGCGCTGTGTGAACATTTGAAGTGCCACATTCTGCCTTTCCCTCGTTTGTCCAACACCAGTGAGTTTTTGTTCCATTAATTATGGAAATTAAGGTTAGTTTATAAAGACTGATTTTGTATGGTAACTATATTGTTCACAGCTGTGTACTGTTCTCACAGTACATTGAGTCTTCTAGTTTAACTCTGTAAACCAATATGAAAACATCTTTATATGGATGAACTCTCCCTGTCTAAATGGACTTTTATATACAAAATATTTGAATCAAATGAATACAACTCATCTCTTGCCAATGCTTCTTTCCTAGTTATAAGTTTGCCAGGTTTAGCAGAAATAATCAATGTGTCTTAATTTTCCATGAGTGTATTATTTTCATAATTTCCCATGTAATATGTAATGAACTATTTTTCTTTCTTTAGGACAAGTCTTAAAGATTCAATGGGCACGCTGTTGGTTAAGGCCTGTGTAAGGACTTCAGAAGGTGACCTTGTAGTATACTAATAATACTGCTCTTTTATCTTATACTTGTTGGTTTCAGTTCTATCTTTCGTTAGTTTTTTTAGCTCAGTGTTTCCCAACCAGTGTGCCATGACACATAGGTGTGCCATCAGGCCTGAGCAGGGGTGCCATGGAATTCTTTAAAAAACTTCTCAGAGTTCTGGATTGGCTCATGAACATTCATGAGTTCATTGGGAAACTATATGGTGGTGTGCCTCAAAATACTTAAAGGTATCAAGGTGTGCCATGGCAGAGAAAAAGTCGAGAACCACTAGACCTTGTCTTTGCTAGGGTATATGATGTTTATTTTTAACATGTTAGTTTTTCTTAGTGAAGGCAAGGCCTGAAAGAGTTTTACTATAGTCCATTTTAGCAATGCAACTGAAAATGTACAACAACAGCGGAAACACATATCATAGCCTAATTATCCACTGAGTGAATAATAATTTGTTCGTAAGTTGTAACTGTAATTATCTTTTCCCTTTACCATCTATCTTGTATTTTAATTTCCCAGAAATATATAATATACCTGAAAATCAAGACATTCATTGAAGTGTACTTTCTTACTGGCATCACTTGTCCATCCTTTTCTATAAATTTGACTCACTTAATTATGTATCAAAGACTAAGGCCCAGATTTTTAAAGGTATTTAGGTGTTGCTGCACTCAGTTTTGCAGTGTTAACTAATTTAAGAACCCAAGGGTTTGTCCATACAAACACTTAGCCCTGTTCTATACTGGCAGTGAAGTTTGACCTAACACTGCTTACTTCACTGTCAGAGCATTAAGTTTGAATTAAGTGGAGCTGTAATTTGACCTGCTAGCACCACCGCCATAAGTGGTGTAACACTGAGGTTGAAATCTACTATTTGAATTTAGGTCTGTGTAGTCAGAGAATAGCTTTTCCAGTCTGTGCTGTACCATAGCAACATAGCTCCTCTCCTGCCTGCAGCCCCAGGAAATTTTCAATTAATTCCTCTCTCTGCATGCAGCATTGTGCCTCTCAGTTATGCCTGCAGCAGAAAAACAGCAAGGAAAGCTTTTTCTGTTTTTTTTTTTTTTCCTTCAGAGAAGAAGGGAGGGGAAGTAAGCAGAGGACAATTGCCTCCCCACAAACCCCTGGGACTACTACCGTAGTGCAATGCCTGTTAGGAAGTAATGTGAGCAGTGGGGACGCAAGACCCCAAACAAGCAATCTGTTGTGATCACTCACCTTTGCCTTCTGTAATTTGATAGCCTAAGACTGAATTATGAACCCATCCCATGTAGACAAGCAATTAGTTTGTTAAGGTGGGGTGTAAATCTACTCTACTCCACCTGCTGTTCACAATGGCTATGTCTACACTGCAGGCTTAAGTCACCTTACTCCATGGCCACATTTCAATTTCATTAAGTCAACTTAAGTACTTGCTTAAGTTGACTTAATAAGTCTAACCCTTAAAGTCGACTTTAAGGGTTAAGTCAACTTTATTATGTCAACTGAACAAAATTTGGCCATTAAAGTTGACTTAATAAAGTCAACTTAAGGCAGGATTGCCATTTAACTCACCTTTATAAAGTCAACTTAAGCCTGGGGACCCATTTAAAGTCAACTTTATTATTAATAAAGTTGACTGAATAAACTCGACTTAAACAAATGGGGACTCTCTAAGTCAACTTAATAAAATTGACTTAAAGTCAACCATGTTAAGTCAACTTAACTGAGCCCTCTAGTGCAGACATAACCTAAGAGCCCATTTGGACCCTGCTGCTGTTCTATAATGCACTTTAGTCTGCTCCTGTTTCAAAACAGGATAGATCAAAGACCACTAGAAGACTTTCAGTGCCTGGCAGCAGGGTCCACTTAGTGCACAGCAGGCTATGAGAGGGTATATTTACACTCTAGTCTGCTATAAACTAATGGTTGCTTAGACAAGACCTAAATTTCACTTTCAAAAGGGATTTAGGATTAGGAGCCAAAAGTCCATTAACAGTTAATGGGTTTTAGGCTCCAAACTGCCAAAGTCACTTTTGAAAATGAAATTTAGGCTCCTAAATCATTTAGACATTTCCGTGCTCAGTATTGCAATGTCTGGATACCTTCAGAAATCTGGCCCTAAGATCCTGCTTCTCTATTCACTTACACCAATGCAAACCAACAGTGACTTCATGGACGTAAATGGGCAAAATCCTGGATCCAGTCAAGTCAATGACAAAATTATTGACTTCTGTGAATCCAGGATTTCATCCACTGGATTTAAACAAATGTAAAACCACTGAAAGTGAGAAGAGAATCAGGATGTTGGTTTTAATTTATTACTTTTTCTTGTCTACTAATGTAATATGGGTCAGGGCCTTTATCATTAGCACCCACTATGGTAGAAGGGGGGCTACACCACGTGACTCCATCTCCCATATGTTGCCCCTTACCCCAACCCCACACCCCATAAATTTTCTTTCCAGAACAAAATGCATTATCTTACCTTGACTATGTGGCTTCAAGCAGTGTGATCCCTCTTAGTCACCTTCCCTAGGTCTACTGGCCTATTCACCTCCCTTAATTCTTTCTTCCAGCCACGGGTTACTTCTTGGGCTGCCTCAAGAAAGGTGCAAGCCCTTTATCCATTTTTCAGTTGTCTTCAGTGAAGTCTGATCTCTAAATCATTTTCCCCCCAAGCCTTATGCCACTTGTGCAACAAATGAACCCCTTCACAGTCTTTGACATACTATAATTCAAAATGAAGTGAACATTTTATAAATCTAGTCCTCTTACTGCTTCAGAGATAATCAACAGTGCTGTTCTCTCGCCAGTGGTAAATCTGTGATAACTTTTCTGTCCCTGTCTCTTTTGGTCACAGCTTTTCAACATACATTCAGATGCACAGCTGTCAGAGACAATGTTGTTTTTCATCCAAACTAACTTCCCATTGAATTTCTAATTATTATGGCCTCTTCTTGGCCTGCAGGAAAGTGCTACAGGAACTCATGCATATGCTCCTGCAATGTGGATAGTATTTACATTGATTTTGGGAGCTGCACCCTCAGTTATTGAGCTTCTTAGATGTTAACCCAGACTTTATCTTGTAGTAGAAGGCCACATTCCCTTTTCAATGCCTTAATCTGCCCCTTTATCTTAAGCCCATTTAGATAACATCTCCTTATCTACTACTACCCCAATCTTCTTGTTGGGTAGTCCTGGGTTTGCTTCCCTTTTCTGAATAATTTTACTAGGAAATCCCATATTTGCACCTACTCATAGAATAAATTTTCTACTGTCTTATTAGTAATCTTGCTCCACCTCTTCCCAGAGACCCTGAAGACTCTGGGATCTAGTATGACCATGCCATTACCACCCTTTTAAATGAATTTTTTTCTGGGTCTTGTCTTATGTCCTTCAGTCCTCCAAAATTCTTATGCCTGAGAATGAAGGAGACATAACCACATCCCAAATAAATAAGGAGATAGCCCCATAGTTGAATTCTTGCCCTGGTCTCTATACACTGGGTTTTCCCAGATATTCAGGCTGATACCACTATAGCAATGTCCTATCTGTTCGTGATTTAGAGCTCTTTCTGGACAATGTCATTTTTGCATGCCTCAGCTCCCCACATTTGAAACACATGGACCCTGAGACTTCCAGTTCCCAGTACAGAACTGTCTCATCCATCTTTTGTTTGACTTTATGATCCATTAAGTCTTCTGGCATGCGAGTCACAGTGCTTCGTGTAACCTGCACCATCCCATGTGCATCAGTGCTTTCCATCAGCCAGTGACCCCTCTTCTCTCTGTTGTTCTAGGCACAAAACCAGCCTGCACACTCCTCTTGACTACAGTACATGCATCCCCACCTCTGACTTCTTTACCTCTGCATTCTGTGACAATTGGAATCATTTGGATGCTGTGGTGGCTACTGGGCTCCTTGGCCCAGGACAGGTGCTCCTGGAATCAATGCTGTTGCTCCATCTACAGATCTAGGCTATCCAATGTTCAGTGTTTGTAAGCATCCCTCTATACCATCATCTTAACTCAACAGGAAGTGGTCTTTCATCCTGCTTCTGGTACCATGTGTAATATGGTTCCTTTATCTGTTAGTGCTCCCTTCCCTTAGTGAAGAATTTGGATTGCGCCTTAATATTAAGAAAACAAAGATAATGACGACTGTAGAGAATGTGCAAGTTATAGTAAAGATTAACAATGAAGAAATCGAAGTAGTAAAGGATTTTAACTTCCTTGGCTCTAAAATCGATCAACACAGTGACTGCAGTCCTGCGATCAGAAGGCGTATAGTGCTTGGAAGAACTGCAATGACTAGTATGAGCAGCATCTGGAAGAGCAAAGATATTAATCTACCAATCAAATGTAGATTAGTTAATGTGATCATATTTCCAATAGCTACGTATGGCTGTGAAACCTGGACTTTGAAGAAGGTCGATAGGAGAAAGATGGATGTATTTGAACTGTGGTGTTGGAGACGTTTGTTACACACTCCATGGACAGTGAGAATTACCAGCAAGGAAGTTTTAGACTGAGTTAAACCAGAAATATCACTGGAAGCCAAGATCACCAAACAAAGACTGTCATACTTTGGTCATGTTATGCGAGCTAACTCACTTGAAAAGTCAGTTATGCTAGGAATGGTCAGCAGAGCAAGAAGGAAGGGCCGCCCAAGGACTCGCTGGTTTGACACCATTAAAAATGATACTGGAATGACTATGGCAGAATTAAAGGCAGTTGTACGAGATAGGACGTCATGCAGAGCATGGATCTATAGAGTGACCGAGAGTCAGACACGACTGAATGGATAGCATAGCGTAGCTCCCTTACAGTGGGGGTGGAGTCTACACCACCTGACTCCATCTTCCTTATATCCCCACACTCATTTCTGTGTTCATCAGTCCTTGTTATGACCCACCCTTTTGGCCTATACCCTCTGTCCCCTTCAGGATAATAGGGGGCCAAAAGTGCCCTAATGGGGCTAAACAGCCTTATGTCTCCTAGATTTAGAGTTGTCTCAAAAATGTTTGGGTGAAGGAGGCAGGGGAACCTAGACCCACTCACTGCACTGGGTTCCAGCTTAGTGCCCATGTTTGGAGTCATCAGAACCAGTTTCTTGCTGCTTCCAGAGTTGCCACCTACCTCTTCCCATAGCTAAACTTCTCCAGCTTCTCCCTGCCCCACTTTTCCTTCCTTGTATTGTTGGTTTCTCAGGCAGCTTCACAGAAGACTACTGGAGGTCTCTTTTTTCTCTGTTCTCACTGAAGTCAATGGTAAATTCCCATTGATTTCAGCAGGGCTCAGGTTATACCCTTTGAATTTCACTCATCTTCTATTTACAGTAATTTTTTAAGGCTAGCCACTTGCCCATCCATAGCCCCACAACAGCACCTCATCTGGAGTCTCCTCTCTCACCCAATTATCCCTCAGTCCCCTTCTCTTCTCTACTTTGTGCCCTGGCTTTCTCTTGTCCTTCTCGGCTTTTAAGCATTTAAAATTTTAACTCTAAAAGTGTTGACTAAAAAAATCACATTCAAAGCCTGGTCCGAGCAAGGGGCAAAACGAAAGCAAGAATGACTGTCCAGAAGTTTGAACATCCACATGGAACCTCAGTTCATTTCCTGGCTCCACCACAGACGTCCTTCATGAGCTTGAACAATTAATCTCTCTCCAAGACAGTTCTTACCTGTAAAATGCAGATAATAGCACTCTGTATCTCACAGGAGTGCAGTGAGGACCTAGTTTTCTTTCCTTCTCCAGATCCTGTAGCATGCAATATTAATATAAAAACTTCTGATTTATTGATATCTGAGGCCTGGCAAGCTATGTAACACCTCCTTTATGTAGCTTGCTTATCTCCTGTCAACTTACTTATGTTGCTGTACTAAAGCATCTTCAGTGTGCTGTGCTGACTGGAGATGACGGCTGGTCAACAAAGCCTTACTCCTTTCAAGGAGGTGGATTAATTGTATCGGCTGAAAAGTACTTCCAGGATCAATTGAGTGGGTCTCCATGACCCACTCAATTGATCCCACTGCATCAATCCCCAAATCATTGGCAGTGTATACATACACTGAATTTCATGGGTATAAATGTCAGTGATGGACATATCACGTGCCGTGAAGTTTTGGCACCAATATGTTTGTCACTGAGTTCTTTGGTCATCAAAGAGTCCCAAACTATTACATGACATGAAGGCAGACAACTAAATACTGACAAATTTGATAAGTGCTTGTGTACAAATAGTAGATGTCTAAATATCAAGATGGGTGAACTTGATTAATATTAAATGAGGATATTGATATAACAAGTATCAGAAAAAAGTTGGTGGAATGAGGATAAACAATGAGATATGGTAATATCAGGATACAAAGAAATGACAGAGTAATTCATGTGGGTGGGTATGGCACTATATGCAAAAGAAGCCATAGAGTCAAATACAGTAAAAGCTTCAACTGACTCAGTCTATACCACAGAATCTTTACAGAGAGAAATTCCAAGTTGAATAATAGGAGTACAGCAGTAGGAATGTACTACCAGCCACTTGACCAGAATTGTGCTGATGATTGTAAAATGCACAGGGATATTAGAAAAGCTACAAAAGCAGAAAACCCAGTAGGGATTTCAACTATTCCCATAGTGCTTAGGAACATGTCATCTCACAGCAGGGTGAAGAGAGAAAATTTCTAGGTATTAGGAATGACTGTGTTTTGGAGCAGCTAGTCTTGGAACCCAGAAAGGGAGAGCAATTCTTGACTTAGTCCTAAGTGAAGGGTAGAATCTGATCCAAAAGATGAACTGCTCAGAACTAGTGACCATAATACAATTTAATTTAACATAGTTGTAGGGGGGAATACCAAAGAAATCCATCATAGTAGCATTTAACTTCAATAGAACCACACAAAAGTGAGGATGTCAGTTAAACAGAAATTAAAGGTACTGCCATAAGAGTGAAATGTTTGCAAACTGCCTGAAAACTATTTAAAAACATATTATGAGAGGCTCAAACTAAATATATACATCAAAAAAAAATCACTAAAAGGACCCAAAAAAATGACATCAGCTAATCAACAGAGTAAAAGAGGTGATGAAGGCAAAATAACATCCTTACTGAGGAAAATAGAATGGATCATAAGCTCTGGCAAGTCAAGTGTAAAAGGCAGGCCAAAAATGAATGAGAAAAGCAAATGCCAAAAGACACAAAATCTAATAGCAAAGAAAAAGAAAAATGTTTAGATACATCAGAAGCAGGAAGCCTGAAAAACAATCAATATAGCCACTATCAAGGTAGTAAAGGAGCATTCAAGGAAGCCAAAGCTGTTGCAGAGAAGCTAAACACATTCTTGGCAACAATCTTGACTGTGGAGGATGTGAGCGAGAGTCCTATACACAACCCAATCATTTAAGTAACAAATCTGAGGAAATGTCCCAGGTTGAGATGTCAGTACAGGAGGTCTTGGACCAAAATGATAAATTAAAAATAATCAATCACCAGCAGAGATGTTATTTACTCAAGGGTTCTGAAGGAATTCAAACATGAAATTGCAGAACTATGCTGGCATATAACAGTTTGCTTAAACCAGTGTCTATACCAGATAATTGGTGGATAACTAATGTAATGCTAATGTCTATAAAATGTTCCATATGCAGTCTTCACAACTGTAGGATGGTAAACTTAACTTCAGTAGTAGGCACATTGGTTGTTTGAAACTATGGCTAAAAACAGAAGTAACAGACACATAGAGGAACAAAAAAAGGTTAGGGAAGAGTCATCCTGGTTTTTGTAAAGGTAAATCAGGCCTCACCAATCTATTTGAATTGTTTGAGGGCATCAACAAGCATCTGGACAAGGGTGGTCCAGTTAATATAGTGTACCTGGACTTTCAGAAAGTCTTTGATAAAAGTACTACATCAAAAGCTCAGAAGCAAGGTAAGCAGTCATGGGATAAAAGGGAAAGTCCTCATATGGGTCAGTAACTAGTTAATAGTAGGAGACAGAATATGAATGAATAATTAATTTTCAGAGTACAGAGAGGTAAACAGCAGGGTCCCCCATGGATCATAGAATCATAAACTATAAGGGCTGGATGGGACTTCTTAAGGTCATCTAGTCCAACCACCTGCTAAAAAAAGAATTTGTATTAAGCTTTGTAATGTTCCACATATTTATAAATGATCTGTAAAAGGGGTTAACAGTGAGATCGGAAAATCTGTAGAGAATATAAAAGTACTCAAGATAGCTAAGAGCAAAGCTGACTGGTAAGAGTTACAAAGAAATCTCATAAAACTGGGTGACTGGCAACAAAAAGGCAGATGAAATTCAATGTTGATAAATGTACACTAATGCATATTGGAAAATGCAATCCCAACTATACACCCAATAAAATGCTCTTGGAGTCATTGTGGACCCTTCTCTGACAACACCTTCTCAGCGCGCAGAAGCAGCAGCCAAAAAGAAAATATAACAGAATGTTAGGAACCAGTAGAAGAAGGACAGGTAAGACAGAAAATATCATAATGCCACTATATAATTCCATGGTACTCCCACACTATAAATAGTGCCCCTCTGTCCCAAAAAAGATAAATTAGAATTGAAAAAGGCACAGAGAAGGACAGCAAAAAAATGATTAGGGGTATGGAACAGATTCCAATAATAAGAGATTGCAAAGACTGGACCTGCTCATCTTAGATAAGAGAAGACTAAGGAAGGGTATGATAAAGGTTCATATAATCAAGAGTGGTGTTGCAAAAGTTAATAAGGAAGAGTTATTTACACATTCATGTAATCCAAGAATAAGTGGTTACTCAGTATCCAAAGGGGTAGCCATGTTGGCGTAGTTCAGTAAAAAAATGAAGAAGGAGCTCTTCAAAGCATGTGACGAAGTGGCATTTTCTCCCACGAAACCACATGCAAAAAATAAATGTGTTAGTCTTTAAGTGTCAGAGGACTCTTTGTTTGTTTGGTTACTCGATGATGGAACTGAATTACTGTGGAACTCATTGCCAAGGGATATTGCCTGGGGATATTGTGAAGGACAAATAGTATAACTCAGGTCAGAAAAGAATTAGATAAGTTCATAGAGGATAATTCCATTAATTACTAGTAGATTTCTAGATGTAATTGCTAGATCATAATTGCTAGGTAGTCTGGGCTGCAACTGTGCTCTGGGAGTCCCTAAACCTCTGACTGCCAGAAGCTGAGAGCAGATGACCAGAGATTGATCACTTGATTACTGAAGCATCTAGTACTGGCCACAGTCAGAAGACAGGATACTGGGCTAGATGGACCATTGGGCTGACCCAGTATGGCCACTCTTTTGGTTTTATGCTATATTCTAAGGGTAGGATTTTCAAAGTGCTCAAGATTGGCTCAAATCTGACCCCACTAAAACTTGAGTTCAATGGAAGCAGAATGAGACTGATGGTTATATGCTTTTGCAAATACCTCTACCAAGTCAGCCACCATCTGGAAGTAATGAATTGGTAGTGGAACCCAGAGTGCTGATAGTCTAATTTAACACAGCACATAGGTGCTGAGGTGTTACTTCCAGCTGATGATCAATTGCCATGATTCACACACACAGACTTCCACAACTAGCACATTAGGATTTTGATGCTGTGGTGCTTTTGTGCCAGTGTGTTCATTGTTATATTACATCATTGCTAGAGCTGGTCAAGAAATGTGGAAGCTAGAAATACTTTACCAAAACAAAAAACAAGTGTTTTCCAAACAATATGTCCATTTTTTTGCCCAATTCTAACAATCAGTTCAATAAAACTTAAAAAATTGGGCTGTCACTCTTCTTGGCTCTTTTTCCTTTGCCTCTCTACATTTTTTCTAGATATTTGTATTGTTGTATAGTTCTCTCTATCTCCCCCACTCATCTGTTTCCTATTACAGAATATTTTTCTCCTCTGATTTGCTATTTCTCCTCCTGAGCTTATTCCTTTTCCTTTATCATCCCTTATATTCTCCTTCAGGATATTTGCCTTAGCTCTGTTAACTTAATCTTTATTCTATTTTCATATTTTCATCATGTTTCTTCTCTTGCATCAACTATGTTTCCACCTCCATCACCACATCTAGATTGCCCCATCTAAACGATCCTCTACAGCTTTTTCCTTTGTCAAACTCTAATAATTCCCTACTTCTAACCCCTTTCCTACTTCATTCTCACCTTCTGCCACTCTCCCAACTTCTCTTTCCACTGCATACCTTTTCTTCCCAGTCTCCATGGTTTGCCCAGTGCAATCCCCATCCCCTCCTTTCACTCAACAATCTACACTTTCCATCACCATTAAAAGTGGATGGAAAATGTGGCAGAGCTCCTTTCAGGCCCCATTTCAACACTAGTACTCACATGAGTGTTCAAAGAGAGCAGGAACCATGCTCCCCCAAAAGATACTCATCACCTATTCAAGGTCATAATTGAGGAAAGTTAATTGCATAATCTTTCTTTGCCCACCTGGTAGGTTCATCTAGGAAACACCCCTATTTGCTTAAGAACATAGGCTTTTGGGTGGAGATAAAAGTAAGAGGTTCTTGCTTTTCAGAGTTGTTTATTTAAAAGGGGGCAAAGTTGGTTGCAAGTTTTTTCTTTTTCACTGAAATTTGCCTAACATGAAGGAACCTTAATGCTTACTTATCAGATTACTGGAGTATCTGAAGTGAATTAAAAGAATTTTAAAAGGGCCAAATTCTATTCTCCGGCACACAGGTATGATTCCTATAGACTTTATTGGGAGTTACACCCCTGTAAGTGAGAGAAGAATTTGGTCCCCAAAATAGGTTTGGATGATGTGCATGTGATGCTCATTGTATCATGACCACTGTTAGCAAAAAGATTTAGAGGGGGAGGAAAGAAGGTGGGAACAGAAGGGGGAGCTATCAAATTGGGAGGGGGGATTCTTAGCTCATAAATCTTAGACATTGAAACAGATAATAGCCCACCTAACATTTGCAGTCTTTCAAGCCATGCCCTACCTAAAGTTCACTCCATCCTGAAATTTGCTGAACTGTTCAGCATGTCTACCCTGAAGTAATGAATTGGCAAGCCTATTTCTTATGATGATTAATAAAGCCTTTCAGATGCAACCCATTATTTGATCCAAAGTTAAAACAGTGGTTCACCATTAATCATTATGAAGAATAGGCTCCTGGATTCATAATTCTGAGCAAACCCATTTCATTAAGATTCCCGGTCTTTCTTTTGTTAACCCAGAAATTCCATGTATTTCACAGCCCTTTGCTATACAGAGACCTTTGCTGATCACCCTCCTGACTGTAGTTCCCAATTAGTTTTTTAAAAAGTCATGTTCCCTTGGATTCTCTTGGGTCCAGTGAGTCCTCCAAAGTGTTTGAAAATTGGAACATTTTCTTCTACATTAAAAAAAATTCTGTTCCCATAGAAAGATGGCTCAGTTTATTTCATATGAGCCAACATTGGCACCAAGTGGCTGAAAAGATTAATCACAGACAGATTCTCTTGAGGTTACTTTTACTGTTCTTCAAAGACTTCTTTTTTTATAATTTTTTTAAAGAAATATGTGGTATTCTTAAATAGCCTACCAGCCCAGTCCCACTTATCCATATTTTAAACTGGTGAACCTAAAGAAAGGTGGGAAGAAAATACAGATGGTTTGGACCCTGATTCTCTTCTTCCTCTCAGGTTAATCAGGAATAAATGCATAAAAGTCAATTGCACGCCAGTGGTGTGAGAGAAGTGTCAGGCCCTTCATCTCTATATTACCTTTACAAATTTGTGCCAGGCCAGTAGTGATTGAAAGTTCTTATTGTAGGACAATTATCTGGTGACCTGAGTAAATGAAGTTGCAGTCTCTGGCCACTACCACCACAGATAGCATCAACAGACACCTTTTTTGCCAGTCTCCACAGAGAGGTCAAGGATTAAACAGATAAGACATCAGACTGGCTTTTGATCCCTATCTGCATTCAAGGCATGTAAGGAAGGGCCAGAGATCAGCCAGAGTTCCTGGAGTTATTTTCATCAGCTGCTCTGGAGAAGTTCATGCTGGTGTGGGAGCTCCATCTCCTTTTAATGAACAGTAACATGCACTCCTCCATGAGGCTAGATCTTCTGATGGGCATGTGGGGAAAGGGGCAGACTTGTCTCCCACTTCATCTGAACTCTTTCTGTGGTATACAGCTCTAACATGAGCACTATAACTCTGTGTTGGTGCTCCCTGCCCTTATTGCTCATGCTGCACCTGTCATACAGATAAAGAGGCTTCAGTTATCTGGAATATCCAGCCAGTTCCTTTCACAACCATTAAACTGACTGTGAATTTTTAAAAGTACCCTAAAGAGCTCAAAGGAAGATGACACTTACAATACTCAGGTTGGAGTGTACATAATCATAATTAATAATACTTAGTATTTATGTAGCCGTGCAGATTTTCAAAGCACTTAATAAACAGTCAGGCCCAGACACAAGATGAGATGGTTTCGGCCAGCCTGATGAGGCTGGAGGTTAGCCTGGTGAGTTGTATGGGAGCTGGCCACAATCAAACCCTGCCCCCTAGCCCCCTCAGTGAACTTGAATTAGAATTCAACAGTCCTCAACCTAATGCTCATTTGCCCACACTATACGCCCCAGATCCATTAAATAAATAAATATATAAATAAAATAATTAGATAGATAATGTTTGGCTCTTATACAGCACTTTCCTTGCACAGAGTTCAGACTGCAGTACCATTAATGGAGCTACTCAGAAAATGGAATTTCTGGTCTACAGAAAAGGCTGAAATTTCCAAATTTGTTATTAGTCCAAACTGCAACAAAAATCCAAATCCAAATTTACTACAGAACAGAAATTCAAAAAAAAGTCTCAATTTGAATATATCAGATCAGTCTCTCCCAAAATGCTGAATTGTTTTGTCTTGCTAATGATAAAATGTTTCAATTTTGTTGGGTAAAAACAGTTTGTTTAAAGAATGCAAAAACATTTAATATCATATAAAATATAGCACATAATATTAGCTGTATTATACATAAATACAATAAAATGTTTAAATTAAAACTTCAGTAAGTATGAAAGTTCAAATAAAATGATAAAACTTGAAACATCATTTTTTGACATCAACATGCAATGAAAAAATGAAAATGATTTTGTTAGATTTTTCTCTCATGGGAAATATGTTTTAAATGGACAAATTCCCATGAAACATTTCAATTTTGAGGAAACTGCACTTTATGATTGAAAACTCTTCTATTTAAAATATTGTGACCAAGTCTAAACAAGAAGCTCATTTTCAGATGTGTAAACTAAAGCACAGAGAAATGAAGAGTCTCTCTTAAGGCAACACAAGTGAGGGGCAGAGTCAGGTATAAAATGTGGGCTCCCAGTGTCCATGCCATACCTTTCTCTTCACTGGGCATGTTTTCTACCACTCAGTTATTGGGAATATGTTGCTATGACTATTGTTTTAATCATCAGTGAGTAAAACTCAGGTGTTAGTTTGGGCCAACACAGCCTCCAAATAGTACCTGAAGGGACACCACTAAATTGAGCAATCCATTTTTTTTCTATGGTGCTCCATTCGCCTTCTGCCCATAACACAATTTTGAAGTTTTACAGAAGGGAAGGAAGTTTGAATCCGTGTTTAGCACTTGAAGTAGAGAAGCAGCATGAAACTGGACCGAAAACCTACACATGAGTGTTCATTTACTTACAGAATGAAATAGATCTTTACATGAGAAGACAAAAATATCTTTAACTTATAACATTCAAAGCAAGATTATACAAAATGAACACAGGATTAAAACCAAATGAATGGAGCATAAGTGCCTAAATCAAAATTAAAGTCTTAGATGGAGAAAACTAAATACTAGTTCATTAACTTTTCTACCACTTTAATGTACACATGAGCCACCAAGCATTTTGAGTAGGCATCCAAGACTATCAAAATGTACAGTAGTATGTACAATGAAGCATATTCGAGAAACATGGTTCATAGACATACCAGGTAAAGCTACTCAGGTCATAAATAGAGTTTTTAAATAAGCAAAAACCAGAATAAGAGGGAAAAAATAATTCTGACTACTAATCACCTTACATCTTCATTGGGGCCATGAACCAGTAACAGCCTCATAGCAGAGTGGAACATTTGTTCGAGTGCCCTGTCAAGGCAAAAAAAAGCTTTCCCTCACTCATGATATGAGGTTAAGAGTTTTGAATAATAGCTTTGCATTGGTTAGATATTCTCAGGAGAGATATTCTCTCAATAAATACTTTCCTTTTCTGTCCATCAGGTGTAGCATACTATGGCAGAAATGGTATCAGCAAAAGTTTGAGTGGATGTGCATGAGAAGATTGGGTATGTCTACAGTGGAGGCTCTGTTAAGTCAACTTAACAAAGTCGACTTTAAATTGACTTAAAGTCGACCTTGTTACGTCAACTTAGAAAGTCTACATTGAAAACTCCTATCAACTGTCTGCATCCACACTGGCAGTTACTAAACCCTTCCTGGTGGCCAGAAACTTGGGGGAGGGGTCTGGAGTCCAATTAGGTCAACTTAAGGGCTTTTCCCTGTCTACATTGGCTTAAGTTGACTTAATAAGGTAGACTTAAGTGTTAAGTCGACCTTAAGAGGTGGTGTTATTAAGTCAATTTAAGGAAGTGCTTAAGCCAACTTAATAAAAGCCCAGTGTGGCTGCGGGGGTCTGTAGGTCGACTTATCCTTCCTTAAGTTGACCGAAGGCTCCAGCATGGACTACCCATTGTTAGTAGTAGAACTGGTAAAAGACTTGAAAGTCAGTAGATTCCATATTTGTATAAGCCAGCATGTGAGTATGTGCATGAGGACTTTTAGTACTTCTGGAAACAGCCCTGCAAATAACAGAAAAGGTGCCATAAGTGATCTGTGAGTGCAAGCTTTCCCACACTGCCTCGCCAAGGCGCCTCAACATTGACCCAGATGGTCTGTCAGAGTAAGACACTAGTTCTGTCTCCAAGCCTATTCAAAGCTTTTGCCCTCTTGGCTCATTCTCTCTGTAAACATGCCAGTTACTGACATTTATGGTGTTAGCTTCGCAGTATTGACACCTGTCCACTGGGAACTCAACTGACACTACCAAATGCTTAATGTTCTCAAAAGTGCCCTTTTAATTGTTTGTGATTTGGCAAAGGATCTATTTGGACAGCACCTGACTACACTCATTAGCCATTGCTAGAGAATACACAGTTGCTCGTCTCAACATTGCACATATGTCTTCAAAAGAGGTTGCATTATTTATTTTTTTGTTTGTTTGTTTGTTTGTTATCTGACCCAAAGCCCATTGAAGCTAGTGCAAATTCCCTTTGGTTCCTGCAGGCATTGGATCAGACCCAGAACCTTTCGCATTGCACAACTAGTTTTGAGAAATAAAGGTATGGTGCTAATTTCTGTTTCCTGCTTTTTTGAATGCAAGACAGAATGAACATAGAAAAGGCTATAAAGAGTCATTAAATTTTAAAATATACTCAGAGATGGACAGAGAGAAGGAGCACTTTGCATGTTCCTTTTGGTGAAAATTCCTCTTCTTTCCTTAAGGTGGCAGCATGTATTTACAGCTTTTAAATCACAAGCAGAGGTTTCAAACCTGCTGGGGAGAATACTTTATGTGTGTTCAAATATTACTGGTTTAATTTTCCAGAAAATCTGGTGCAAGCAATTAAAATGTTAATATTGTGAGGAAAATGCCTGTGTTGAAGTTCAAGAGTCAGTTGTGCTTGGTGGAAGAAGGAACAGTCTATTGATTTTAAACAAGGTCATATCTCATCAGACTTGCCACCTGGATTATTTTTGTTTGCCTTGATCAGCTACTGAGTCCTTGATTTCACAGCTAATTTGAAATCACCTTAATGGAGAAAAAATTCTCACCAAGAGTTTTTCATTGCAGAAATGTTCTCCTTCACCTTTTTATCTGTGACCACCTGTGTACCTCTGTGCTTGTTAACAGCTGCTCATTAAAGAGAGAATAAATGCTTTAAATTGGCGAGACAAAATTCTGAACCCCTTATTCACATTGAGCAGTACGTTCTGAGTAGAGCCACTGAGAGCTTCAAGTAAAAGACTGTTTGTGATATCCTTTCTTCTGGAAATATATGTGTCATGTAACACTACTCACTGGGACTATGCAAAGAACTCACAAATTGACACCCTTATTTATTATGACGTTTAAAGCCACAAATGTGGAATTTATATTGTATTTAGTTTTGCAGTGTTACAAGAATATGTTAAAATAGGATTCTTGTTTCTTTATAATTTCAAAAGGGATAGCCTTGTTAGTCTAGTCCAGTAAAAAAACAACAAGGAGTTGTGTGGCACTTTAAGACTAACAGATTTATTTTTTGCATGAGCTTTCGTGGGAGAAGATCCCACTTCCTCAGATGCTTCGAAGCAAATCCAGGTAAATACAAACATGTTCTGTGGCTTAAAGTAATATAGCCAATATTATTTCTGGTGATATTTCTGGCCACATTTCTCTATACCATATGCACAGATTAATCCTTACATCATGCTGTTGTACTCATCGGGTATGTCCACACGTCTCATTTATTTTGAAATAACATTGGTTATTTTGAAATAAAAGAGATGTGGTCCACATGATGTATTCTTACTTCGAAATGACAGGCTCCATCATTTTGAAATACGAGATGTCATTTCGAAATAGCTTAAACCTGCTTTAAATTGAAATGGCTGTTATTTCGAAATGGTTATTTTGAAATAACACCATTCGGCTGTCTTATTTTGAAATAACCATTATTTTGAAATAACACTTTTGCTTTTCTCCCTCGCAGGGTGCCTTCCTTTTAACCTATATTGGGTGGGAGCACGGTCCAGGGAGGGGGCCATGTTGCCACTCCTCCCATGGTCCCCTCTCCTAAAGAGAAATAGCAAGTCCTGTGTTTGGACACGCTACTTCACTTTGAGCTTTTCCCTTAATTCGAATTAACTTATTTTGAAATAAGGACTTTATTTTGAAATAACTTATTTTGAAATAACGCTGTACATGTGGACATAGCCATGTCAGTCCCAAGATATGAGAGAGACAACGTCTGGGAGATAATATCCTTTATTGGGCCAACTTCTGTTGGTGAGAGAGACAAGTGATTAAGCTAACACAAAGCTCAGACTTGAAGAAGAGCTCTATTTTAGAGTTCCTATTTCATATGTCTCCTTACTGGTTCATTTTGTGCACAATTGTCGCATTAGGTAGCTAACTGGCCATAGCATGTGCACTGTGTCTGAGTTGTATAAGGACTCATGGTAATTTTGTGACCAAACTAGACACCCAGCTCCACACATAAAGGTTCAGATCCTGTCATAAGAAGCATGGAAATAGAATCTGGCATTTGCGTGGCATCCTATTTAAACAAGTGGGCAGAGATTTTTTCTTCTGTGCATTTGATTGCAGGCTCAGGTCCAACTTCAGAAAATCAGATTGAAGGTATTGTCACATGTTGAATCAGTTTCATTATTATATTGCTAACTGAGCTTGGGTATTATAAAGAAGAATATATTTAATATTTATCTGAAAACTAATACTCATGAAAGTGCAACCTTATAGTCTGATTGCCTTGGATTGAGTTAGCACAGACTTCCCCTGTCAGATGGGAGACAAAGCTCAGCCTGTCTCTTCCTATATTCCCACAGAAAGCACCACTGTGAGTAACTTAAATAGCTCAGTGTTTGCAATAAAGGGTACTAGCACTGCTTTGGACCAGAGCAGCTGGACAGCCTTGCTATGGTAACAGGAATATAAGAAAACCCAATCTTATGACCAAAAGTTCATGATTTTTCCCCTCCCACTATAGATATATGATTTTAAAATAAAAATACTGAATAAAGGCCCAAAATAGATATGAATTCAAGGAGAGACAGAGTTATGATTTGTTTAATTCCTTACTTTTTCCTTCTCCAGCAAGTCTCTAATGTCCCTTGCTTTGAATTTATGACATGCACTACAAAAAGAACCGTCTATAGATTTAACATTGACATTTTCTTTATGCATTAATCCTTTGAATCCCATTTACTGTACATTTCTGCTGAATGACAAAGATGATTTTTTTTTTTTAGTGAGCAGATTGTAATGAGTAACATTTTCATCACTGCTGAAGACAATACTGAATGGAAGTCAGAGCCATTAGACCCCGAAATGTGCCTTTACTATGAAAATATAGGCTGTTTCATGGAATTAATGGTATTAGTTGACGGTGCCTACAAACATTTACTACCAGGATAACAGGTCTACTCAAAATAATAAACACTATGCCCAGGATTACACAGTTATCATGTAGAGTCTTTAGTAATGTGTGTTTGGAAAGGAGTTGTATGGGCCTGGGGGATGTTTGTTAAAGTCACTTTTAGAAAAAATCCAGAAGTGCAAATAGTAGAAGAGTAGCTTTCTATAAACTGTGAACGTATTTCACTTATAGAGCCATTTTATATATTTTTCATGATCATGGCCCAGTTCCCAGAATTGGCTGGGAATAATATTGCATACAAAGAGTAGTCAGTGCTTGTTTTGATTATGGTTTCTGTGCTGAACATATCTGTCATATGCTTGCTGGTGTACTTTTTACCCAAGGGCCAAATCATCACTGCAGTATTTTTGTTTGTCATTCTTTCCTGTGTCTGGAGTCTTTTATGGGAGCTCAGCTAATGAGGTGCCAAGTAGAACTGATCGCTAATATTCAAAAATTTGGAATTGTGAGAAAAAAATTCAAAATATTTTCAGAATTCTTTGATCAGCTAAAGGATGAATGGCTAGATAGAGAGGTTTGTCTGTAAACACCATATCTTCTCTGGAACTTAAAAATACTGACACCATGATTTCATAGTTTATGTAGAGGGTTTCTTTTACTCCAAATAATGTTTTTAATTTTAAAAAGCAAAATAGATAGAAGTTGATTCAAAGCAATAAATGTGCTCTTGCAAGGATAAAACAAAGAAAGAAAACTCAAGGAATAACTGTTTCCATACTCCTTTAGCACACAGAGCACAGTAAGATTTCAGAATACTTTTTAGGCTATTAACTTTCAAAAAGGGCTGGAGTGCTGCATTTTTCTTTTAAATTTTAAAAAAGCTTGAGCCATCAAAGAAGGAAGAAATGACTACATCAGGCCTCCCACCTATTCAGAGAGGTGTCTGGACAAACAGACCTGTAGGCTATTCCTAGAAAAGTGACCATAAGGCTAAAGATTTCTTCCCTTTCCCCTGAAGTCTGTACAGCTTCTCTTTTTCACTACACCACTCAGTGCCAAACCTTTCTAAAGACGTCTTTGACGGTAAGAGGTCAGGAGTTTTCTGAAGGGAAATGATGGCTTATTTCTTGAGAAATTTAGACTAATGACAGTTAAGGTTATGTCATACCCACTGCTTATTATAAAGGGTTTATGGTCAATGCACAGTTTGGTCTACAAAGTCTCAGCTGAGAATCCATTTTTAAAAAAATAAATAATTTTTTTTCATTCACTTATACTTTGCACATTGCTAAATCCTGCCATGTAATGTGTGGGTGAATTAGAAAGCTCTTCCCATGCAATTCAGTGATGCATCATCAACTCACTGGGGGCCCAGCTAACATACCCACCTGTGCCCAAGGGCAGTATAATGTAACCATCTGAACTTGGGCAGACTGATATCTGGTAGTTCTGACAAATAACAGAGAGGTCAGTGCACTCAAGGGCTGCTGGGCCACATGGGTGGCCCATCCTAAAGACTGAGAAAGGCTGAGCCCTCCCTAAAAGCTGAGGCTACCAATTGCATACCCGAGGGTGTAGAGGATTTTTACAGTATATTGGTGTTAAATGTTTCATCTGTTTAGGACCATACTATGTTTTGTATGACGGGGAGTATGTTATGATGCGCAGGGATTACTTGATACTGTTCCTCCCCAGTAGGAGGTGGCACGACCTGTGATATTTAAGGAGTTCACGTAACTCTGTTTATGAATAGAGTAAGTTAGAGTGTTTCTGTAAGTGTAATTGACAGGAGTACTTGGCAGCTTGCTAACGTCTGTGGGTCTGCCCAGAGACAGGCAGATGAGCAAAGATTGAGCAATCACATGGGCTTCTCCTTCGAGAAGATTCCTCATGTACGTAAGAGGGAGCGCTTTTTCAGCGTGAGAAGGCACAGCATTGATTGGTCTAGAACCAGGTATTTAAGGGAAGTTTACACCAAAATCAGGGCTTTGCTGTGCGTCTCTGCCAGGGTCCAGAACACTGTGAGGGCTGATCCTGTCAGCTGCGTCACACCCTGCAGAGTGCAGACTGCAAGCTAGGAGCTTAGCCAGGGGCCTTTGGTTTAGGTACAGCTTTGGCTTGGGCCTTACCAACAGCAAGCCTTGGGATTGGGCATCAGTTTGGACAAGCTCCTCAAGGAGGCTCGGAGAGTGTGAGTGGACTGAGACTGGAACTGAGGGCTTGGTTCCTAGTGAATCAGGGTGCCTCAGACATTTTGTCACCTCTCCTGAAGCCTTGAAGGCAGAAGAGGACAGAAGAGGACCATTTAAGTCCCTGAAGGGACAGGGATCTGGGGGTCTGTTTAATGCCCCTAAAGACCCTGTCACAGCGGACATTGTTTAGGGGCGAATAGACTTTGTTGTTAAGGCCTGGGTGGAAGAGTCCCAGAAGAAGACATTCCCAAGTCTGGACTGTGGCTGCCTCCCCGCGATCAGAGCAGCGAGGGACCTCTCCATCGTCTCTGCTAGAAGCTGGGGAAAGGAGGACATTGAATTGTGAGCAAAGAGTGGGGTTCCAGCTTGAGAAGCTGTCAAGCCTCTCGGGGAATTTGAGGAATTGTACTGCTCAGGGCAGTCTGGAAGAACTTATCTGGTTAAGCTGGGTTGAAGGCGGTGGTTCTTCTGAATTCTGGGTTCAGGTTAAGGGTGGTTTTATCACCCATATACTTACCTATTTGCTCTTGAGATGGTTATGGGAAAGGTAATTGTAAAACGTGTTGTTTAACTGTGTATTTATAGGGGTAGGGCAACTTAAAATACTTATCTGGTTTAAGTTTAAGTTCTTCACAAGTTCTCATACTGATTTTTGATAGTTTTCCTCTACCCCATCCCATGGTTTTAATAAACCTGTGTCGTTAAATTCAATCAGCATCCATCATTCGTTTTAAACCGGGCTGGCCTGAGGTGATAGATACTCAAAAGTTTGGGGAGACCTTCTGGGACCCACTGTTGTCCGTTGAGAATGAAAAAATTCACTAATAAGGGGTGGCAGGCTCCAAGGTGCAAGCCTTAATAAGGTGTAAGAAGCGGAGGACAGATGAAGCTCTGAGTGGTGCAGTCTCCTGCACCCCCATGTATTATGAAAGACCAGCCCAACCCCCAGCTCCACCGTAAGCTGGAGGGTGAAGCTGACCCATCCAAGCTAGAGCCAAGCTGCAGGGCTGCAGAGGGCAAGGTAGACACTATACACCAGGTAAAAGCAGGGGGGAGGAGCTAAGCCTACATTTGCTCTCCCCTGCAGGTATAGACCTCCACTTCTCCTGGGGCAACCAGAGGATGGCACCAGGACCTCTCCTTCCCCATGCGGGGGGGACTAAGGATGGCATAGAGCCCCAACCTGAGCTTGGGCCAGTGTGCTTCAAATTATGCTTTTTAGTCTTAGTCCATCACTGCATCTGAAGGCATGACCTGTTTTCTTGTCCCTCCTGAAATCAGCAGTAGATACCAAGAGTGAGAGCGACATGTAGTGCTTTTTTAAGAGCAATGGAAAGGAGTGCTAAACGTCCCCTGCCTCTGCCTGCCAGAAAAGATTCCCCTGTGATAATGGAATGTTCCAAAAGGAGAAGAAGTCCTTCCCAATCAGTCAGGATTTCATGTATTTTAAGGGCTACACTTAGCTCCTGCTCTCAGAGAAACAAGTGTGCTTCAGAACCTAGGCTGCTGTTTGGCTGGCATGGAGGTAATTATACATGATGAAATATACAAAGGGAGCCAATACAGGGTCTGATCTTGAGAAGTGCTGAACACTCATGAGAGGCATTGAATGCCATCAGCTCTCAGTGACAGGAGTACAGGGCATTCAACACTTTGCGATAGTTTCTAAGCACATTAAAGAATTAAATCACAGTTCATATTTCAGAATATTGCATTGAGAAATAGAAGTTTGTTTTCATTTCTGGCCTGATTCTCCTTTACCTGAAGGTCCCTTTACACAAAATTAAGAAACATTAATATTATCCAGTCTTAAAGAAATTGAGAAGTTACTTACTCTTAAATCAATTTAATTGAGAAGTTACTTACTCCTAAATCAATTTAATAAAGTTCCCACAAATGAGCTGCAACTGATTAATTCAATTACATTAGTGCAAATTCTATATAGTAGACCAGCTCTTAATTTCAATTAGAATCAGAACCACCATTGTCCAATTGACTGTATTACGAATACAACTTTTTTGTTCATTACAACAAAAGCCTCAATGTAATGCAGGATTACACATGAATGTCAAAATGTGATGGGGTATTTTAGCTCTATAAAAATCTATTTCTAGTTACTCCTAGGTACAACCACTCCACTTAGTCTATTTGCAACTAGTTCTCAGCCTGTGCTTAGATACTAGGTGCTCTAGAACACCTGGGGATTAGGAGATTTAAGTTTTGAAAAGTGGGTACATGCCAAAGTATAATGAGCACCAAAGGGTCTTTCTTTACAATTTAGGGGAAAGATCATCAATCATCCTGTACCTGATGTGGCACACACTGTGGAAATTGTACAAAGTGTTTTAGAATAAAAGGCAGTGATGAAAAAAAAAGCAGCTGCCACAAAAGGCTGCATGTTCCTGACCTCAGCAGGGAAAAGGAATATGTCTTTGCCCAGGGGCTGCACATGAGAGACAAATCTTGTGTAGTAGTTTGACAGGAAGGAGGTGTAATGTTTGGAAAAGCTTATATGTCCCATGCTGTCCCTCTAAACCTGCATTTAAAAGGTCCAGCCATTGCCATTATCATTTTGGGATATGTCAGCACAGCAAAAAAAAGACCCACAGCAGCAAGCCTCAAAGCCTGGTCAATTGACTCAGGCTTGAGGGATTCATGATGCAGTGTAAAAATAGGTGTGTAAAGACTTGGGTTCAGGTAGGAACCTGGGCTGCAAGTCCCTCCGTTATGCTGCATTTCAAAGCCAAGGCTCCAGCCTGAGCCAGAACATTTACACAGCTATTGTCAGCCTGCAGCATGAGCCCTACAAGCCAAGCCAGTTGATTCAGACTGGAGGGGGGAAGCCAAGTTGTTGCGTGGATGTACCCTTTAGCACACTCATATTCCCATAACATGAACGTGGATACAATCCTAGGCTAGCCAGGGACTGTGTACTGCCTGAGGGAACCTGCTGTCCACAGGCAATGTCAATTGTTCAAAGATGAGCCTGATGGCACACTATCAGTGAATGACACACAGGGGTCCGTATCTACATAATTCAAACTAATAGAGATTTGTTGCCTTCCCTCCTGTGTCATGATCTGACAGGTGAATGATGAAGATGACTCTGATCAAACTGCCTTGTATCACCGCTGCTCTCCCCAAATACAGACTGTATTGAAGGTCACTATATTCATTGCAGAAACAGTGTCCTCCATTCTTTTTTAGCCCTGCATTTCAGCTAATGGTTCAGCATGATCACTCATGTTTGGCCATTCCCATGCCTACAGTCTAGTAAATCTTAGGAGCCCTCTCATTCACTGCCACAGAAAAACACATTTGAGGGCAGTGTAATCCTTCTTAATAAAGTCGACTTAGCTTTTACAATGTAGATATAGCCATTGACAGCTGTTACACAGTGACTAGTCATGCATCTTTTGCCATCCTTTGTGAAATATTGCAGCCTGGGTTGCTTAGCTTGCAGATGACCTTTCACCTTTTTTCCTCCAGGTGACTATAGGGAAGTGAACACATCAAAAAACCCTAAGGCCAGAACCAAAGCTGGTGTGAGTTGGCATACCTCCATAGATTTCAATGGGCTTATGCAGATTTACCATCAGCTGAGGAGCTAGCCCCAAAATGTACATCATGGCTATGTCTACACTACAGGGCTCGGTTAAGCCAACTTAATAAAGTCTGCTTAAAGTAGACTTTATTGAGCCGGCTTAGCACATCACACTCAAAATGCCAGGAGACTGCCCATGTCCACACTGGCAGCTGCTAGGTTGCCCTAGGAGTGATGCATTGTGGGTACCTGAACCATAGTGCACCACAGCAAAGGTGCCCCTCTCTCCTGACCACACCACCCTCCATACTGTGTGTGGCAACAGGGAGCCCAAGGAAGCCAGGGAGCCTGATGTAGCCCAGCGATGTGCCAGCGCAGCACTCCACACCTTCCCTCTGTTGCCCTGACTCCTCTGGCTCTGGAACAGGTTCTGCAGGGCAACTGCCAGTGCAGGGGCAGGGTGCAGCAGTAGTTAAGACTTCAACACCAGGAAACAGCACATAGAGGAAGATGAAGTCAAATCACCTGTTATAATGGGGAAAAAAATCCATAGTCAGGATTTACTCCTGCTTTCACACACTCTAATCTAAAAGAAATAGCAACTTCCTTTCTTTCTTTTTCTTTCTTTCTTTCTTTCATGTGCTATTTCCCAGTGTTTGAATCTTAACAACTGCTTTGATTTGCTGTTAGACTGTGACCTGATCCTGTGTCTTACACTTCCCTGCATTTATTTCCTACCATTCTGCAAATTCCCCCATCTTCAAACTATCATATGAAGTGGAATTTTTCTCCCATGAAAGCTCTTCCAATAAATTTGTTAGCCTTAAACAGTGCCTCTGGACTCCTTGTTTGTTTTACAACAATATCAGGGGGGTCCTTTGAGAAGGGGAGACACACAGGGTTGGTTGGGGTGGGGGAGAGACAGGCAGGGTCAGGCTGAAAAGGGCAAGGGAGAGACAGGGGTTTGGGCAGAGAAGGGGGAGACACCGAGAATTGGGCTGAGAAGGGCAAGGGAGGAGACACACATGTTTGGGCAGAGAAGGGGGAGACACGTAGGGTTGGGCAGAGAAGAGCAAGGGACGACATACAGGTTTGGGTAGAGAAGGGGGAGATACCCAGAGTTGGGCAGAGAAGGGCGGGGGGGGAGACACACAGATTTGGGCAAAGAAGGGGGAGATACTGAGGATTAGGCTGAGAAGGGCAAGGGGGGGGACACACAGGTTTTGGCAGAGAAGGGGGAGACACACAGGTTTGGGCAGAGAAGGAGGAAGACAGGCAGGGTAGGGCTGAGAACAGGGGAGACATGCGGGGCAGGCTAGGAATGGGGGAGACATGCCGGGTCAGGCTAAGAATCGGGGAGATGCTGGGGTCGCACTCAGATGCCAAGTCAGGGAGAGATGCCGAGTCGCCTTGAACTGCGGGGAGAGATGCCAAATCACACTTAGGTGCCGGGTTGGGCTGCGATGCTGAGGTCCAGCTGTAATGAGGAGAGATGCTGGAGTCCAGCTGAGATGCTGGGGTTGGGCTGAGAACTGGGAAAACGCCTGGTTGGGCTGTGATGCCCGGTCTGGCTCAGAATGGGGGAGATGCCGGATCAATTGGGGAACACAGGGAGTTTGGCTGGGCTGCACACAGCTGGGAATGCTCCCAGCTGTGTTGTGCCTTCTAGCCAGCCCCCATCCCCATGTTTTCTGTGGCTCGGAGGCCAGTCAGGTTGACTTACGGCAACTCCCCCTCCACATTGCCTTAAGTTGACTTTATAAAGTCAACTTAACTGTAAACTCGACTTTATAAATGGGAGTTATAAAGTCGACTTTACCTGAGGCTAAAGTCGACTTTATTGCTCTGCAATGTAGACAGGGCTTTGTTTAAGTCGACTTAAGGACCCTTAAGTTGACTTAAACACACAGTGTAGACATACCCAGTGTTAGTACCTTAAGGCAAGCTCACAAAAGCAAGGAACAGCAAAACTGACACAGTACCTTTAAGTCCCCATTCTTCTGCCTAGGTTCTGCAAAAGCCATTGGCGCAGAAAATGTTGTGTTCCAGTATGTCCAGGATAATCTGGATTCTGATGGGTTCTTAATATTTACTATTGTTCTTCCCACAGTGCACCCATGGTCTGTTGCTAACCTTACCCTGCCTAACAATCTACTGACCTTCAAGCAGTCCAAATTACACTGTTCCAAAGATATACATTATAGGACTCTAGGCAAAACAGACAGCCACAAACATTATCATGTGGTCCCCTGAAGAGCTCACTAGAATATTTTGCCTAGACAGACAGGTACTGAGTCAGATTTCATTTACAATAATAAAAACTGCAGTAACTGCACTTTGTTCAATGAAAGCACAGCAGTGTAAACACAGTGTAAATAACATCAAAAACAGATTCACAAGGCTTGTAGAACAGAGGTGGTGTGGTCAACTCAGAAAATTCTTCTGTTTTGAGTGCTGTAAGCAAAAGACATTGCTTTGATGTATAGATTGTATGTTAACCAATCTTTCAATGACAGTCGTAATCTATTCGTCATGGTTACTGAGCTTTGATTCTCTGAACCTACCGTACATTTGTTTGTCTTCTCAGGCCTGCAAAACACCCATTTACCTTCAGATGTCTAAGCACTGCTCTTCAAGTTGATTTAGCCTGCCTCTTAGTTTTGACCTTAATCACTCTATGCCCCAAGTTTCCCACCTTTAAAATGAGAATAATAATATTCCCTCACCTCAGGGAAGTGTTGTGAAAATAAATTCATTAATGTTTGTGAAACAATCCAATTCTATAGTGATTATACTATTATATTGTCTACTTTGTGCCTGCTTTCCCTAATCCAAGGCTATAACCATTTACTTTTTCCTTTCTGTAGATCACAGTCCAGCAGCCATTCCTATTACTTATGCATGGCCTTGACCTTAGGCATATGCATAAGTCCCATTGACTTGAAGCATGGGCCTAAATCAAGTGTGTGGTTAAGTGGTTTACTGAGTGGGGCCCTAGTTCACATAAGTTATTTTGATTATACAGTTATATGTAGCTCAGGATTAGAGAGAGATTTTTGAGGATCCTGTAGTATATCAGAATAAACAGACCTGCCTGTCTCTTTCTAGCTCCTCCTCAGAGGGATACAGCTATTAATGTATTCACAATTCACCAGGAGAGAGGCCGAAGCATAAGAAATGTTACTGTTTGTGTTTTCTCTAAAAAAGGTGGTGGGGAGACAAATAAATTTGGTGCTTGTAAAAGATGCCAGATGCCAGAGCATGCCCCAGAGCATGAGCTCATCTATCAATAGTAATAATTTTGCAACACTACTGACCTATTGTAGGTTCTCATGTGACCCTACTACAGTAAGCTCTGAGTACCTCCCTGGATTTATGCCCACAACTTTCCTACAGACCAACTGTTAGGTGCTCAGAGGTTATTGAAGTGGAGCCCCATGAGGAAGTAGGAAAGTACTGTTATCTCCATTTGTAAGAGTGAGGCATAGAGAAACTACGAGTATGTCTACACTGCAGTTAAAAACCTGCGGCTGGCCCGTACCAGCTGAATCTAGCTCTCAGGGATTGTTTAGTTATATGTAGATGTGTGGGCTCAAGTGGCAACCTCAGCTCTGGGAGCCCCCCACCTCTCAGATTCTAGAACCCATGTTCTAGACCAAGCCTGGAAGTCTGCACTGCAATTAAACAGTCCCTTGGCTGCAAGTTGGCATGGGCCAGGTGCAGGTATCTAATTGCAGTGTAGGCACACTGCAAGTGACTTGCCAAGGGTCATACAGGATGACTTTGGCAGAGCAGGGAACTGAAACCAGATTTTCAACAAGCACCCTGACCATTGGACAAGCCTTTCTCTCAACTTGTACTGAATTCAGGCTGGTGGCTTTAGAGGTGAACAGCTCCATATCCCAGTTCCAGTGCAGTGAGCTGAGCAGTCTGCCTCCTTCTACTTTGGTTGTTAATAAAACAAATAGCTAATATTTAACATCTTTTCTGTAAACCTCAGAAGTAATTCAAACACTTCTTTTTCAGATTGCTTTTCCATACCCTAGGAACATATTTTAAAATTCCCCACTTCACTCATGCCAGGGACCAGGTCAGAAGTGTTGCAATAAGGAATGCAATAAATGTCAGTTTGTCTTAGCCGACACTCAGCAGTGCTTTAGGTTAACCATCCACAAACAGTATTATCTTTGGTCCTATCATAAACCTGGAGGAGGAATGGGTTATCCCAGACTTTTGGCATTTCAATTGAAGCAAAGTTATACAATTAAATGTGTGACAAAATATCTATAACTTACCAAAAGCAGAGGGCAGTTAAGAGCATTACCAGTTGTCAGCACCCGAGGAACTAAATTGAATGGCCAGACGATTGAAATATGAAAACTAAAGAGAATAATCGCATGTGCCTACTTACTTTACTGCTAGTGTCATAGGTCATATGTCTTGCTAACCTATAAGAAATAACAGGAACTCTATGATAAAATATAGCTCCAAATGTGAAATGGGGCATGGCACAGGAAAAATTAAGCAAGGACAAACAGATTACTACAACTTTGAAGTGTAAAAATAAATGTTGCCTAGACTTCTCTTTTTACTACTGCACCTTTATAGGCTAAGCCCACTGTTCCAAGTAACACTTTGCAGATTTTTTCTAAAAAAAGACAGTTGTCCCAATGTATCTCTTTTCTTTATTTCTTCATGTAGTTTTTCTTTAAATGGAAATTAAAGGTCCTGTATGTTTTTCTAATAGTAAATATCCCCCCACACACACACACACAAACATTTACTTTTTTAAAAAAAACTTTTTTTTGCCAAATTAGTTAAAGCAATTTTAGGAGCCAGTTCATAGTCTCAAATGTGTGGTGCCTATGACAGTGATTCTAGAAAACTCAGCTAATACACTAGAGCATGCAGTATTGGGTTTTGTTTTTTTTTTTTTGGGGGGGGGGGGGGGGGACAGCAATAACTAATAGCAGCTAATAATCTGACAGGATTTTCTTACCCATCATCAAAAGTTTTTTACTAGACATCATAGCTAGGAGATCTCTTACCTCAAGCCTCTGGGAGTGAAGAGGAACAGTAGCACTGGATGTCTTTTCCAGCCTATGGATGGTAGTGAAGAAGACGAGGCAATCCCAGCAGAACAAATGAAAATGAGTAGGGAACTCCTATCTCAGGGATCAGTTCTAGGGCTGGTTTTGTTCAACATATTCATTAATGATAGGGAGGTGGGGTGGATTGCACTTTTAGCAAGTTTCCAGAGGACACAATGCTGAGGGGAGTGGAACATACACTGGAGAGTAGGGAGAGGACCTAGAAAAATTGGAAGATTGAGCCAAAAGAAGCCTAGTAAGGTTCAGTAAGGACACATGCAGAGTCCTGCACTTTGAACAGAAGACTCCTTCAAACTGGGGACTGAGTGGCTAGGAAGCAGTTCTGCAGAAAATGACCTGGGGGTGCCGGTGGACAAGAAGGTAGATATGAGTCAACAGTGTGCCCTTATTGCCAAGAAGGCTAATGGCATATTGGGCTGCATTAGTATGAACACTGCCAGCAGATCAATGGAAGCGATTATTCCCCTCCATTTGGCACTGGTGAGGCCCCATTTGCAGTTTTGGGGCCTGAAAACAGTCCAGTTTTGGAGCCCTGCAACAGGAAGGATGTATACACATTCAAGAGAATCTAGTTGAGGGCAATGGAAATGATTAGGGGCTGGGAAACATGACTTATGAGGTGAGATGGAGGAAACTGGGCTTGCTGAGTCTTCAGAAGAGAAAAAAAATGGAAGACTTGATAGTGGCCTTCAACTATTTGAAGGGGGAGAGGTTCAAGGAAAGATGGAGCTACACTGTCTTCAGTGGTGGCAGATGACAGTACAAGGAGCTATGGTCCCAACCTCCAGTGGGAGAGGTCTTAATTGGATATTAGGAAAAACTTTCTCACTAGGAGGACAGTGAAGCACTGTAATGGGGTATCTAGGGAGGTGGTAGAATCTCCATCCTTAGAGGTTCTTAAGGCCTGGCTTGACAGATCGCTGGCTAGGATGGTTTAGTTGGAGTTGATCCTGCTTTGAGCAGAGGGGTAGACTAGATACCTCCTGAGGTCCTTTCTATCCCATGTCTTCTATGAGTCTATAAAATTCTAAAGTGGCTGTGAAAGCATTTATCTGAATCCAAGGAATGTGTCGGCAGGAGGGCAATAATTAATAAAGAATTAAAGGAGAGTAATGTAATTAAAGGAAGTCAGTATGGGTGAAAGGAAAGTAAGTCCTATCAAATTAACTTGATATCTTTTTTTAACTGCAGTTACAGGTTTTGTTGATGAAGTTAATAGGGGTTCCCATTATATACTTACACTTTTATAAGGTGTTTGACTTTGTAATGTATAACATTTTGATTAAAAACTAGAACAATATAAAGTAAGATAACTATGATAGAGTGAACTAAGCACTCTGGCACTTCCATCTGGTCATTTGCTTGCCAGAGTGCCCCCCCGGACCCCAGCTCCCACAGCTCATGCCTCAGTGCCATCATTTCTTCTCTGGCACCCACGTCACTCCCAGGACCATGGTGTCCTTTTCAGTGATGCAGACCTCCAGTAATGCCATGTTCCATTCCCCTCTTCTCTTTCCAGGGGATCAGCTGTGGTTCAGCCCCTTGCCTCAATGGCTACTGCAGCCAGTTGTCCAGCCACTTCTCCAATGGCAAAGGGAATTGAGGGGCCTACTACTACTCAAAGTCCTGGGCCAAGGATCCTGTACATGGTAACCACTTACTGTGTACCCTCCAACTATTCCGTACCTTTTCCTGAAGCACTTCTTTGCCCTTAAATCAGGGCATCAGCTTCCAAGTCTCTGCCTCTGGCCAGGAATGGTCTTTAGTTCCTTCAGTTCCTGCCTGGAGCGCTGCTTTGTACAAGGTAGTCTCTTCCCTCAGTCTGCAAGATGACCAGTGCTGTCTCCTCAAGCTTCAGGATGTAACTATCTCTGCTCTGTTCTGCAGCTCTTCTTATAAGGGTCTGTGTTGCCTCCATTGGCTCCTCGTGGCTCCATTTCTATTGGTTGCCTTTTGTGCACCCTGTATAGGGCTTTATTAACTCCTTGCAGCCACTGTGGGGCAGACGCCCCACAACAATGACACAGTAATGGATTACAAGCTATCCAACTGATAGGTCTCAAAATATAACTGCAAATCGGAAATCATCATCAAGTGGGCATGTCTTTTGGGGAATCTCTCAGAAATTGATTTTTGGCCTTAAACTACTTAACACTTTTATTAATGAACTGGAAGAAAATATAAAATCATCACCAGTAAAGTTGGCAGATGACATTACAAATCGAGGGAGTGGTAAATAATGAAGAGGACGGGTCATTGATTCTAGATTGTTTGATAAATTGGGTACAAACAATATGCAATTCAGTACAGCTAAATGTAAATGTACATATCCAGAACAAAGAATGTAGGCCATATTTACAAAATGGGGGACGTTGTCATGGGAAACAGATTTGGGGAGATCCTGGTAGATGAGCAGTTGAACATAAACTCTGGCTACGTCCACACGTACATGCTTATTTTGATTTAAGTTCAATCAAAATAAACTAAATTGAAATAAAATCATTAATTTGATTGAACTTAAATCGAAATAAGCAAAACCATCAAATCAAAATAGCAAGTCTGGACATAGGACTTGCTATTTTGATTCAGGAGAGGGGCACCATGGGAGGTGTGGCAACATGGCCCCCTGGCAGGGCCACGTTACTAGCCAATTGCATAAAAGCAGGAACTGACCTCAGCTCCCTGTCCATTGTGACTGGCAAGAAGTTGCGAGAGAGATGGCTATGGATGCTCCCCGGCTCCCATACCATCCTTGAGGGCTAGGTAGACCCTCTACTAGCCTGCAGAATGCTCTCCTGTGGTGGGACACACTCTCCCCTGAGCCCGATGATCCCAGGGCTGAGCCCCTGACCATCGTTTCACTGGCCCTCACAGTGGCCTTAGCACCCCCCCCCCCCCGTTCTGTGCAACAGGGCATCTGGGCACAGGACACCAGCACAGACTGGTGGGAGAGGGTTGTCCTGTGAACCTGGAGCAACAAGCAGTGGAGAAGGAGCCTCTGGGTGAGCAGGGAGGTCTTCACTCACTGGGTCACTGAGCTCACCCAGGTCCTGCGCCGAAGAGACATGGTGATGAGACCAGCCATCCCTGTAGACAAGAGAGTGGCTATCACTCTCTGGAAGATGGCCACTCCCAAGTCCCACAGAGCCATTGCCCATCTCTTCAGCATAGGAAGGTCCACCATTGGTGAAGTGCTGCTGCAGGTCACCCATGACATCAACACAATCCTGCTGCCACGCCTCGTCAGCCAAGGAGCAGTGCAGGACACCATTGCTGGCCTTGCCACCCTGGGGTTTCCAAACTGCGGGTGGGGGGATTCGATGACACTCACATCCCAGTGTGAGCCTCACTGCACCATGCAGCTGAGTACAGGAACAGAAAGGAATACCACTCGGTCATCCTGCAGGTCCTTGTGGACCACTGGGGCATCTTTCAGAATTGCTACATTGGATGGCCAGGGAGGGCACGTGATACCAGGGTTCTGTGCAACTCCTCCCTCTACCAGGGCATGGAGGTGGGCACTTTCTCTCCCCCTGCCCACAATATTACCAGTGGGGAAGTCGACGTGCCTGTCCTCATTGTCGCTGATGCAACCTACCTGCTCCACACCAGCTCATGCCCCTGTACATGGGACTCCTTGATGCCAGACAGCAGCTTTTTAACCACCACATCGGCTGCTGCCACCAGGTGGCTGAATGCACATTCGGTAGACTGAAAGCCCCCTGGAGGTGACTCCTCACATGCCTGCCCCTCACCAAGGACAGAATCGCTGCGGTCATCAGTGCCTGCGTGGCACTGCATAACCTCTGCGAGCTACAGGGGGAGACAGTAGCCACCATGTGGGAGGCTGAGGTAGAGCTCATCAGTGCCCGGTTCCAGCAGCCAGAGGTTTTAGCCCCAAGGGAGCGAGTGCTGCACAGAGCAAACACTGTGCGCAAGGCACTAACGGACCTGTTCATGACAGAGGACCTGTGAGGGCTAGGACCACCGCCCCACACACACCACACCTCCGTCCAGTCACAGCCAGCCCCCACCCACACCCAGAACCCCACCCAATAAAAGCACAAATTGAACTAATTTCACTGTTCTGGTTTTTATTTACAATGAGGGGAAGGTTTGGGGCAACAAAAGGCTTGGGAAGCAGTTAAGGGATGTGGAACTTTGGAGGGAGAACTTGGGGGGGTGGGGACATAAACTAGGAGATGGGGCGTCAGTAGAAGGAGAACTAGAGGGGGGCATAAACTGGGAGAAGGGAAGTGAGTAGGGGTTTGGGGACTTTGAAAGACAGGGGGGGAACTATAGGGAGGCCATCCCAGGCCCATGGCCCTCTGTGCTACAGCCTTGGGTAAGAACCATCCAGGGTCCAGGGCTGCTGGTGGCAAGGGACAGCTCCCTGACCATGAGGCACTCCCTCAGGTACCAGGGGCACAAGATGCTATGCAATTCACTGCAAGGTAATGGCGACATCCTGCACAGCAGCACCGATGTTCTGCAGCACATTGCCCTGCTGCTCCAGAGCCACAGCGTGCCGCTCCATTGCTGCAGCCTGCTGCTCCATCACGGTGACAATCCAATCATCTGCATCGGCTGTGCGCTGGAGCTGGTGTGTGGCAGCTTCTTGGGGCCTGCCCTGCTGTTCCCTCCAGGCTTGGGTTGACTCCTCCGCTAGGTGGATGAGCGCAAGGAGGCTACTGAGGATTTCCTCCCTGGTCCGATGGGCTCGCGTCCTCTGCCTCCCAGTGGTGGGTGTGTCAGCAAACTACTGGGGCGAAGCAGGAAAAGGGTTAGCCCCCCCTTTGTCTGACAGCCTTGCCAGTCTGCAGCCTGTCTGCAGCAAACCCCTCTGCACCGACTGTCAGCAGCAGTCCCCATCTGTGTCCTGTGGGACACTGCACAAGGGCACACATGCCCTCATGGTGCCCATAGTGGTGAGCGGTATTCCACAGGATGTAGGCCGGGAAGTTTCCCGAGGCCACATGCCAGCAGTGTGGCTTGCATGGTCTCTGACCTGGATGCTGGCACACTGCCTGGTGGCACCTCGCCGATGAGCATCCCCCGCCCCGCTGGGTCCTGGCATCCTGCCGTTAGATGTCCCTCTGCCACCAGGACCCATGGGAGGGCCCTTGTGCTTCCCCCAGCCCCATGCCCTGCATGTTTCAGGGCCGTGCACCCTAGGTATCCATGCCATTGGCAGGCTAGGCCCTGCCTGCCTGGAGGGGGGGGAGGAACGCTCACCAACAGGTGCTCCAGATGTTCGCTTGAATGTCCCCTCCTCCAAGTCAGATGTGGGTGGTGGCTCTTCTGTGTCCCGCTCTGGCTCTTCCTCCTCCGGGGTGGCGGGCCCCACATGAACAGGGAAGAGCTCAGAACTAGCCGGTGGAGCATCCGATGGATGGGCACTCCCAGGCCAGCTGATGTCTCCCACATCGAGGGATGCCTCCCTGTCTAAGGGAGCCTCCCTTGGGGAATGTGGCCACAGAGGTGGGCTCCCCAGAGTCAACTGTCCTGGGCAGGAGACCGCTGGGCTCGTCCCTTAGGAACACATCCAGTTACTGGAAAATGGGGCAGCTGGTTGTGCTAGCTGGCCCCTGGAGCCGCCTTGCCTCCCTGGCCCATTCATAGTCCTGGCGTAGGGTTTTAATTTTTGTATGCATTTTCTCCATTGTGTGTTCATGGCCCCAGCCTGTCATTTCCTCCACAATGTCTGCATAGACATCACAGTTGCGATGCCTAACATGGAAACGCACATGGATGTCCTCCCTGCCCCATATGTCAAGGAGGCAGAGGACTGCCTCTTGCACCCACACAGGTGCCCGGTGTGGTCCCTGAGCTGTGCCAGCACATGCCTCGGCCATCCTGCACCAGCCTCCAAGCACGTGGCAGCAATGGGGCTGGGCACTTCCTCCTTACTGGTGCAGTGCACCCTGGGAGGAGAAAGAGCAATCCAAGTCAGAATCAAAACAACGGTCATTTCGAAACAACACATCCAAACTGCGTTGTTTCGAAATGGCTGTTTCGATTCAACAGCTGTTTTGATTTCCAACTTGGTTTTGTCATTTTAAATTGAGTTTCATTGCTTTGAAATGATGAGCTCCATCATTTCAAAACAACGGAATGTCATCTGGACGTAACTTTTTTTTAAATCGAAACAACAGTTGTTGTTTCAATTTAAAAACAACCTGTGGACATAGCCTCCCAGTGTGATTCTGTGATCAAAAGACCCAGTGTGATCCTGGCATGCATAAACAGGGAAATCTCAAGTAGGAATAAAGAAATTATTTTATTTCTGTAGTTGGCAACGGTCACTGCTAGAATAATGTGTCTAGTTCTGGCATCTGCAATTTAAGAACAACATTGATAAACTGGAGAGGGTCAGAAAAGATCAATGGGAATGATTAAAGGATTAGAAAACATACCCTGTGGAGATAGACTGATGTTGTTTGGTTTATCTATCTTAAAGAGAAGTGTAAGGGGTGACTTGATCACAGTCTATGGGCACGTCTACACGCACAGTTTTATTTCGAAATCAGTACTTTCGAAATGGCTTATTTCGAAATAAAACCCTTATTTCAAAAGGGCACATTTTGAAATAAGGAAAACCACGTGATCGAAATGGCCGTTATTTCGAAAGGGATATTTCAAAATAACGCCAATTGGACCACTGTTTCGAACAGTTGTTTCGAAACAATGGTGTTGTTTCGAAACAACAGGTCTAATGGCGTTATTTCGAAATATCCCTTTTGAAATAACGGCCGTTTCGAGGGGGGGAAGGTTTTACTTTTTCGAAAGGACGATTCTTATTTCGAAAGGATGAGGTCCATCCTTTCGAAATAAGAGAATGTCGTGTAGACCTAATTTCTTTTATTTTGAAATAACAAGTGTTATTTCAAAATAAAAGTGCAGTGTAGACATGCCCTATATGTACTTACATGGGGAAAAAATATTTAGTACTGGATGCTTCAATCTCCCAGAGAAAAGTATAACACAATACAGTGGCTGAAAGTTAAACTTAGGCAAATTCAGATCAATTCAGGCATAATTTTTTAACAAGGAAGTAATTAGACTCACAGATTCTAAGGACAGAAGGAACCAATATGATCATCTAGTCTGACCTCCTGCACAGTGCAGGCCACAGAACCTCACCCTCTCCTGTAATAAACCTGTAACCTATGACTGAGTTATTAAAGACCTCAAAACATGGCTTAAATACTTTAAGGTACAGAAGATCCACCAGCAAGAAAGCCATGTCCCATGCTACAGAGGAAGGCAAAAAAATACATCTATCTACATACAAAGCCTTTGCCAACCTACCCCGGAAGAAAATTCCTTCCCAACCTCAGACATAAGGATCTGTGAAACCCTAAGCATGTGGGTAAGACTCATGAGCCAGACATCCAAGAATGAATTCTCTGAATTAACTCAAAACCCACCCTATCAAATGTCCCCTCTCAGGCCATTGACATATCCATCACTGGTCATCAAAGACTGGTCAACTGCTATAATAGGATGCCCCATCATACTCTCCCCAACACAAATTTATAAAGCTCAGTTTTGAAGCTAGCTAGGTTTGTTGCCCTGACAGTGCTCCTCAGAAGGCTATTCCAGGACTTCACTCCTCTAATGGTTAGAAACATGCATCTAATTTCACATCTCACCTTTCTGATGGTCAGTTTATATCCATTTGTTCCTGCGTCCACCTTGGCACTGAACTTAAATAATTCCTCTCCCTCCCTGGTATTTATCCCTCTGATGTATTTATGAAGAGCAACCATGTCACCCCTCAGCCTTCATTTGCTTAGGCTAAAGAAGCCGAGAGAAAAACCCTGGCTGGGATGATTTTGTGGGAGTGGTCCTGCTCTTAGCAGGGTGTTGGACAAGATGACCTCATAAGCTACCCTCCAGACCTAATATCCTATGATTCTATGAGTCTCCTCTCATAAGGCAGGATTTCCATCAGGAACATTACTAGGGCTAGGCACCAGGCTAGGGCTGGGGCTGCTGCTGCGGGAGTTTAAAATCTCCAGCCCTGCTCCCAAGCATGCATCTGAGCATCCTCGGCGGGAAGGGGCCAGGGAGAAGCATCTCTGCAGCCAGTGCAGCTCTGGGAGACCATGCCAGCACTGTGGAAAGGTAAGGGAGCTCCTGCTGCTGCTAGCAGGCCATGGGGATCCAGATCCCTGCGGCGTGGCAGCTGGGGACGGATACAGATCCCTGCAGCCTGCTGGCAGCAGCAGCAGGAGATGGATCAGACCCTGGGCCAGCTCAGGGCTGGATCAAGGCAGAGTGCATCTGTGGCTGCTTACCCTAGGTGCCAAGACTTCTAGTTCCAGCCCTGATTTCCATTCTACAGATCATACTAGTAGCCCTTCCCTACACCTGTTCCAGTTTGAATTCATCTTTTTTAAACATGGGGGACCAAAACTGCACACAGTATTCCAGATGAGGTCTTACCAGAATCTTCCATAACAGTACTAACACCTCCCTATTTCTAATGGAAATATCTCACCTGATGCATCCCAGGACCATATTAGCTTTTTTTCACAGCCACATCACATTGGTGACTCATAGTCATTTTGTGATCAATCAGTACACTCAGATCCTTCTCTTCCTCCATTACTTCAAACAGATGATTCCCCAGCTTATAGCTAAAATTCTTCTTACTAGTCCCTAAAGGCATGACCTTGCAGTTTCCACTATATTTTTTTTTCTTCCATTCCTATTACTCCAGTTTACAAGGTCATCTAGATCTTTCTGAAGGACAGTGGCATCACTGGTGCTGGGCACACGGGGCACAAACCCCAAGTCCAAGAGTCAGTGCCTTGAGTCCCATCAGCAGTGCAGGCTCAAAGAGCCTGCTACTGCTCTGAGTTCTCCACATCCAGGCCTGACCCTAGTGAAGAACCTGGGGCTGGGACATAGCTGGCTGCAGTATCCAGCCCCAACCTCAGTCAGTGACCTGGGAGCCAGGCTGCCACCCATGGCGGAATCCAACCCTGACCCCAGCTGGTGACCCTGGGATCAGGCTGCCAGAAATGGCAAGAGATGGATCTGGCCCAGACCCCAGCCAAGACCTGGGGCCAGTGGGAGCAGCAGCTGTCCCCTGCCTGAGCAGGACCTGGAAGCAGCACTGGGAGCTAGCAGCAGCAGCCATCCCCAGCCCAGCAAGGACCCAGGGCTGGCACTGGGGGCTGCCAGTGGTAGCAGGAGCCATTCATAGACTGGGAGACAGTACTTGAGCCCAACAGCAGCAAGAGTGGGTGTGGGCCAGCATCAGGAGCTAGACTGGGCCAGGGCCTGCAGCAGGAGCCAGATCAGGGATGGTTCTAGGCCTGTGTAGTGGAGAGTGTGGTAGTGGGTGTGATTTGGGAGCTATGCCCCAAATATATTTTTGCTAGAGCTATGCCCCTGCTGGATGATATCCTGATCCTTCACTGTATTGGCAACACAGCCCAACTTTTTGTCATCCACAGACTTTATTAGCACATCCCCACTTTTTGTACAAATGTCAATAATAAAAAGGTTAAATAAGACTGGTCCCAAGACCAATACTTGAAAAACTCCCCTAATAATCTCTCTCTAGCCTGAGAGTTCACCTTTGAGTATGACCCACTGTAGTTACCCCTTCAACCAGGTCTTTATTCATCTTTCAGTTTTCATATTAATCTCTGTCTTTCCAATTTACTAACAATTCTCTTTGTGGAACTGTATCAAATGCCTTACTGAAATAAGGTAGATCAGCTCCACTGCATTCCCTTTGTCTAAAAATATCCATTAACTTTCTCAAAACAGGCGATCAGAATGATCTGCTACGATCTACCTTTTGTATAGTCTTTTTATATTTTATCCCAATTACTGTTAACCTCAATATACTTAACTACTTTCTATTTCAAAACTTTTTCCAAGATCTTGCATGCTATTGCGGTCAAACTAACAAGCCTGCAGTTACCTGGATCAGTATATCCCCTTTCTTATTTTGTTAGCAATTCTTCAGTCGTATAGTGCAACCCTGAGTTTACAGATTCATTAAAAAATCCTTCTTAACTGCCTTGCAATTTCATGTACCAATTCCTTTACTATTCTTGGGTGGAGATTATCTGGGCCCCCACGATTTAGTCCCTTTAAGCAGTCTGAACTTGGCTTCTGCCAGGGCTGTGATAATTTCTACCTCTATATTCTCATTCCCATTAACCACCATACTGCTATTCCCAAGTTTATCATTAGACTCATTTAAAATGGAGGCAAGGTATTTGTGTAGATCAGGGCAGGCAAACATTTTGACCTAAGGGCCACATCCGCTGTGTAGCGGACCCCATGCTGTGAGAGAAGGGTAGGGGAAGAGGTGAGGTTGGGAGAGATGGCACAAAGTATTACAGTGATGTATGAATAAAAAGGATAAATAAATATAGATAAACATAAAACATATTCCCCATCCACTTTGCTTTCTTTTGCAATGGTTTTGCACTTTTTTTTCGGTACCACAGAGGAAGGGGTGGAGCCAGGAAGGTGGAGCTGGACATCATCTCTGCGCCCTCTGGAAAGTAGCCACCATGCTGGGCTGATGGGAGGAAGAGGTGGAGTGGGGAGAGAGTAGCAGTCACCACACTCTGCCCAGAATACTACTAGGCCTGCCTGCAGGAGTAAGGGATGGCGTTGAGAGGGAAAGGGGAGTGGCCAGCACACTCAGGCCAAAGTGCTGTTGGGTCCACATAGTGGGATATTCATCCATGTCTAGATTTTCCTTAATCTCTGCCCTATCCTCAGTGTTTAGTGGTTTCACTTCTTTGTTTTCTTCCTAATTACTGTATGTGGCTAGAGAACCTTTCACTATTGATTTTAATGCCCTTTGCAAGGTTCAACTCTGCTTGGCTCTTGGCATTTCTCACTTTATCTCTATATGTTCTAACCTTCTAGAGCAGGGGTCTCAAACACGCAGCCCACGGGCGGCATGTGGCCCCTAAAGCTATTTCCTCTGGCCTGCAAAGACACTATTGGTGCTGATATTTGCAATATCATTGTATGAAAATGTTTCAGTGGTGTGGCCCTCGGGCTAATGTACCAGTCCTCATGCGGCCCTCATGGTGATTTGAGTTTGAGATCCCTGTTCTAGAGGTAGTTTTCCTTGCTGATCCCTCCTGCTTTCCATGCCTTGTAGGCTTTCTGCTTTGTCTTAATCACCCGTCTGAGATGTTTACGCATCCAGCCTGGTCTACAACTCTTGCCTATGGAACACTGGAACAATTTAGCATTGATTATAGTAGATTTGCCATTGCTGACAATTTTTAACTCAAGATCGACTCTTTTTTTTGAAAAGCTTCCCTCAAGAAATTATTTGAGAAAAGTTCTAAGATCTGTTACCCAGGAAGTCAGGCAAGGTGCTCCTAATGATCCTTTCTGGCCTCAGGATCTATAAATCATTGGTATGTTTTCCAAAGGATGGGGGTGAAGTGAAGTAGGGTAGGGTGGGAGTTGGCAGGGGGGTCATACAATAGGATGGAGATGGGGCAGAATCCAGCTGGTGCCTTGAGGTTTCAAAAGATAGGAGGTAGAGGGTGACTGTGTGGTGTGGTATGAAGTAAGAGAATGAGTAGGAATGAGTACGAAACAAGAAAATGAATAAGAACAGGAAACTTTCACACTTCTCAGAAAGCTTTCTGGGCAGTGATAATGAAACAGCCGCTCACAGGCACTTAGTCCTATTTGCTTCCTTAATGCAGCAGTTTGAACAGTTGCTCTCATCACATGCTGTTCTCACAGAGCAAATGAAAGAGTGTGTGGGGGGGGCACTAGCTGAGTTCAGGGCACAGTGACATCCTGGTGTATATGAACAGTACGTACCAGAACATGTTCTGAGACTCTCTCCAGCCTATGCTACCCGACTACTTACAGGACACAATGTAACTTGTGACATTAAAGCAGATCAGAAGGGGGACATTAGCCAATATCCAGGCCAGCTAAACTGAGGAGCAATTAAGGCAGTGGTGTCAGGCACCACTGCCTTAGGGTCAGCCACAGCACCACATGAGGGGCAGGGCAGGCCGGCTCAGAAGCCAGAACCATGCTCTCATCCCTCCCTGAGCCGGCCTCTCTGCCCTGGGGGGAACAGGCCAGCCCATGGGGCGGGCTCCGCTTTCTTGCCCTGCCTCTGGCCTGGCCCTCCCCACCTCTAGGGAGCAACAGCTGGCCCAGGGGTGGGGCAGGAGAGGGGCGCCCCACCTCTGGGCTGGCCCTCTCCACTCCTGGGCAGGCTATTCTACACCCCGGGGGTGGCGCAAGCCCACCAGTGCAGAAGGCGGGTTCTATGCCCCCCCCATGGGGGTGGGAGGGCGGTACATAACCAAAAGCCGGCTCAGAGCACCACAGCCCCTTGAGCCAGCCCTGGCCAAGCTACTCAGTAATGACAAAAGAGCTACCCTTTACTGTTTGGGCCAGGCTGTGGCTTCACCCAGTGGCCATGTAGTGGTGCAGCAGAGAGGAAGGGCTCTGTGGCAGCAGGAGCCCCTATAGAGAATCCACCTGACTCATACTAATACACAAAGGGGCTGTGAAAAATGAAGGAATAGAACTTAACATGTTTGCTTTGGTGTTTTGATCAATCATTTATTGCTGGCCTGGAAATACACCATGGAGTAAGTGAATGGATCCAATTTAGAAACTCTGTCACCTGAAATGTGGTATGTATGGAACTCCTGTGTTCTATATTAAATTACAAATGCAAGTTGGTAAACAAAAATCACAGGCTGTAGACCTCTGTGTGATGCTAAGTACTACTCAGCAATACCTTTCATCAGAGCTATATAATGTTATTGCCTGTTGGGGGGGAGGAAAGGGAGGATAGCACAGGAAATAAAATGAAGGGCCAGGAGCAGAAGCTTAGACTGAAGTCCCTGTGTTGGGCTTTTGGCCTTCTTCCAATGAAAAATATTAGAAACCAATACTGAGGGTGAAGCAGCGTAATTGCTACAGTGACTCATTCCCCTGTGACAGTAGTTACCCAGCTGGCATGAGACTTCACATTTTATATATATAGTATTTGTGATCTCACCAAATCACGTAAGCAGTTATTTTTCTCTTTCAGGTCATCGAGGAATAATTAAAATTCAGATAATGTAACATGGATACATGGGCATCATCATACAGATAAGAAAAATATGTTATAATTGAAATGGAATTGGCATTGTCTACTCATGACTTTTGATCCTGCCAACATGGCAGAAAAGCACATAACATTATGTTAGATAGCCAGGAAATGAAAGTCCAGATGGAAAGAGATTAGGGACTGTTCTTTGTGTTTGTTAAAATCAGGGCCAACTTTTGTGTTCAGTGTTTGAGTGTAAAAAGAGAGAGAGCCATGACAAGGCACAATTCAGACTTCATTTCTTCCTCTACATATGCTGTTCTTTCTCGTCAGTCCCCACTTGGATGTAGAGTTCTTTAAGTTACTAGACATAATCATACCACAGTACCCCCATTGGGAACTATTCAGCATAACATTTCTTTTGTTATATTTATTTGAGATAACAAAATTATATGTAAAACAAACAAGGAGTCCCGTGGCACTTTCAAAGACTAACAAATTTATTTATTGCATGAGCTTTCATGGGTAAAATCCACTTTATCAGATGCGTGAAATGGAAACTACAGTATGGAGCTGAATATGTAAATACAGAGATGGGTAAGTCACAAGGTCAGTTCAAACTTTTTCAGCAAACCAAGCAAGTTGTTTTGATTCAAACAGTAAATTGTAGATGAGGACAGAACAATAGATGAGGAGATGAAAATGTGAATTACCTTTGTTAATGCCTCCCTGTGTTATACATGGGCCAAACTGTACTGTCTCTGCTCAAAAGAATAAATGGACACAAATCAGACACCAAGAACAGTAACATTCAAAAATCAATAGGGGAGAATTTCAGCCTCCCCAGACATTCTGTAGAAGACATGACAGTTAAAGTACTTCAGCAGTAAAACTTTGAAACCAAGCTCGAAAGAGAAACTGTGGAACTAAAATTTGTATGGAAATTTACCACCATCAGACTAGGTTTGAATAGGGACCTGGAATGCCTAAGTCATTGCCAAAGGTAATTCACATTCTCTTCTATTGTTCAACACTGTTTGAATCAAAACAACTTGCTTCATTTGCTGAAAAAGTTAGAACTGACTGTGACTTGCCCTTTTCTGCATTTATATTCACCTTCATACTGCAGTTTCCATTTCATGTGTCTGATGAAATGGGATTTTCTCCCACAAAAGCTCATGCAATAAATAAGTTTGTTAGTCTTTATAAGTGTCCTAGGACTCCTCGTTTACCCCATAATCTGCTTACATTCTATTATTCCCCGTAAAGTCTGCATGAGCATATATTTAACTTAACACCAACTCCTTTTTGTTTCAATTAACACACTTTTAACTTACATTAGTAACTAAGGTGTTTTTCTCTAGGTTTGGGAAGGATGTTGTTTCAGTCCTTACTACTGTACGAAGCCTTGTGAATACCTTAGAAGTGGTTTAATACTGGTGTTTTGAGATTTTGTTCGAATATCCATCATTGTTCATGGCCTGTCTTCCTGCTGTGTCCTGCTGATCAAGTCCCAGAGTGCATACTTCTATCCTTCACATCTGTATTTTTGTCTTGAATTCACAGTGGGTAGATGTATTGTGTGAGTGAAAAAATATGCCTATACACTACTACCTTATATCACTGAGGATTTATGTGTTCAATGCATGTAGCTTGCTTCCAAGAGCATGATTTGTCCTGAAGAAATAGTTTGATTCTGGCAGGGTACCACCATTGTAGTTCTGGGAGGGCTTTAGCTTCTCAATGCATTAGCCTCTGGCCTGTGCATGTCTCTCTTCCTTTTTGGCAGTTACTCTGTACATCACTGACAGCTGAAGGAATTCTGAGGCCATAAGAACCAGGTAAGGCATGTCATCAGCTGTGGAACAAGGCTACTCTCAAGGCCTCTAGGGCTATGTCCACACCTAGCTGGTTAAATCAATTTAAGTTAAATCAATATAAGCTAAATCAATATAAAATCATTAAATCGATTTAAGCTAAATTGATTTAACAGGTCCACTCCACAAAACCCCAACTCGAACTAGCATGTCCAGACACAGGACTTGCTAGTTCAATTCTGGGAAGAGGCACCCTGGGAGGAGGAAAGGAACTGGTGCTGGAATCAGTTGAAACAGTTATTTCAAAATAATACATCCGAACAGTGTTATTTCAAAACAATTGTTTCGATTTAAAACCAGGTTTTAAGGAATCACTTTAAATTTCCCTGAATCGAAATAAAGGAGCTCCTTATTTCAATTCAAGTAAAAAGTCATGCAGACATAAACTCTTTTAGATCGAAATAACCAGCATTATTTTGATTTAAAAGCTGCACGTGGGCATACCCCAGAAGTGCATCTGCATTAAAGCTTGTCTTGCCATATACATATTTACTTTACTTCCTGCAGCTTTCTTTAAAAGAGCCTTAGTAATTTTAAGAGACCATTCAGCTTTGACTGGGAGTGGTATAATGCTGATGTGATAAAAATGAATTCCCTTTCCCTGGTCAATTGCATAAAGTCAGTGCATGCAAACTGGGATCTGTTGTCTGAAACATGCTTCTATTGCACAATGACTCTGATGTATTACTGAGAGAGTTTCTGTTTTCAGTGATCTGGGTGTCTGCCTTCACGAATGATGCCCTCTTGGATGATCTGCTAATGGTGGTAGTTCCAGCATTCTCGGGAGGCAGGTGGGGCTTCTTCTTCACTGCCTGACCATCATGACAGAATGATGAATGTAAGCACTGGTAAATCTCTGATTTATATAATCTGTCTCAGATTCTTTCTAGCCCCTCCCCTGAAACTGACACACAGGCAGCTGGCACGGTTGATTTCTACATCTTTCTGTGTTTTCTATATTTCTTAGGCTGTGTTCACACAGCCCTCTTATTTCGAAACAACAGAGGTTGTTTCAAAATAAGATTTAGGCTGTTCACACGACGCACGGTTGTTTCGAAACAACCATATCGAAATAACCCCCTGTGTGTGAACACAGCCTTAGACTCTCACATTCTTGTTCAATAGCTGAAAATTTTTCATGCTGCAAGGCTGCTCCAGATAAAAAGTCAACTATGTATATCTTTGTCCCTTTTTTGTAGTGCACAGTTAAAATGTAGCATTGTCGTTTCAGTAGCATGCACTAAAGGCATTTGGGAGCTGCTAGAACAAGTTTTTTAAAATGTTCTCTAGTGGTTATGTTCTACCCAAATGGTTCCTCATCTTTGAACTTTTCATGTGCAAACATTATTGCGAGACATTCCTTTTCAGTTTGGGTGTCTCTTTTCTTCCATTTGTGATAGTGACCTTGATATGAAAGCTGACAGCTCTGCCTTTTGTAGAAGTGATGCCCCAAGCTGTGTCTCACTGATATCACATTGTTGGCTGCTTTTTCATTCACATCATAGTATTTCAGAATGGGACAGGTGGTCCCCAGATCTTTGACGTATCTGATAGCTGCATTATACTGAGGTAGCCATGTTCATGAAGCATCTTTCTTCCATAGTCTCCTCAGCCCTTCACACATAGCTGGGAGAAATTTTGTCACCTAGTTTGGAAAGCCTAATAGTCTTTGAATTAATTTAATATATCAGGTGTGGGCATTAACTATACTACTTTTACCTTTACAGGATCAGGTCGTAGCCCCTGAACAGACAGCAAGCATCCATGTGTAGTGTTGCAGCCATCACAGTTTCATCTTGTTTTAATTGAATTTTATAGTGGCTAGCACCTCTGCTTAACATGCAGAAGGTCCTGGGTTCAATTCCCAGGGGGTTGGACTCGATGATCTCACGAGGTCCCTTCCAGCCTGATTGATTGATTGATTGATTTACTGCCCTTGCTCTTTCTAGGAGCCAGATGAGAATTTAGTGAAGATTTGCTTCAGCCATGGCCATGTCGTAAGCTATGACACTGATCCCTGTTAGTCCTGCTAGTATATCTTTTTGGTGGTAATGATTGTCTTTCACTGCAGCCCTGATTACAAATGGTATTCTCAACATTTTGTCTGCTGGTGTCCAAGATGTAGAGAGATAGTTGTTTTCCTTATACAGTAGCACTTGCCAATATCCATGTCTGGCATCAAATATTGAGAATATTTTTGCTTTTGTCAAGTCAGGTAGGTTTTCTTTAATTGTAGGTAATTGGAAGTGGTAACTTTTTAGCACTTTGTTTAAGTTGCAGGTGCCAGGCTTCTCAGTGGCTATATCACATTGCTCATCCAACTTGTGGGCTCTGTGACTTTAGCAATAATGCCTTATTTTTCCATTCACTTTATTAGTGCCATTATTTTTATTCTTAATGCAATGGGTGCTCTCAGAGACCAGTGTGGTACTGGTTAAATCATTTTATTTAATTCCAGGTGTAATTTGCTTGGAAGACATCCCATTTCTTCAAAGGAATCATGGTAATCTTTCGGCAGCTTTGCTGCAGAGATGCCACAGTGTACTGCCTGCTCTAGATATGATTTTTGTTTTGCTTGTGTGACTAATGTATGAGTTGTTTGTTCCAGGTTTAGTATCATAAGTTAATGAAGTCACTTGTTTTATTTAAAAGCAATGGTTTCTGTGTTGTCCATATTATCAGAAATTTCAGCCTCTATACTTTCCCTGTGTATTCTGCTCATAATACATATTATCTTGTGTTATGAACATGCCATCATACAATTTTAGTTTGGCTTTGCTAGATTGCGATCTTGTTTTCTTTTCTTGCATAATGCTGAGGAAATCTTTGTCGCCTAGCACATTCACTGATGCCCGACTGTCCATTTGGCATTCAGTTTTCTGTTTGTTTGTGTGCCGTTGCCTTGTCTTTCTATCTGATGCTAATCAGAGTTTAACAAACCATTTATTGTTGCTGTTTTTCACTGCACTAATGTGCCAAATCTCATGCTCTGAATCACTGCTTGCTTCTTTGATGCAGTGCATTTTTTTTGTTTGTTTTTCTTGTCTGCAAGTTTTGGCATAGTTATTTCTCTTGCCACAAGTATTGAATGTGACACCATATGCTGTGCTGTCTCATTAAGCACTTCCTGAAAGAAAAGTTCTCTACATTCTAAAACATAATAATACAGTAATGTTCCCTATTGGGCAGCTATTTATTATAACACTTAGTGCTCTGCAGAAGGCTGGGGAGATGGTTCATTGCCTCCTGTCAACTCAAGCTTATCTTTAAAAAATTAAATGATAGAATGGTTGGTTGGGGCCACCAGCAGTGCTGAGGTTTGTGCACAGGTGACAACACTGAAAAAATCCACCAGGAGTCAAGGTCTGCTAAACCTGGTATCCAAAAATCTCTGAAACCAATGCAAGGCAGAGCACTGGGGGACTCATAAAACACGTTGACCTAGGGGTTACATTTGTACAGTATTTTAGCAGCAGCAAAATGCTTTGAGATCTGCAGCTGATCTATGTCCTGACTGCCACTGCAGACTGGGATTTGGTGGATTTTCTTTTACACAGTTTACAGTCAACTAGAGTAGTTACCACTACTTTATCCCTTATTTTTATGGTATATGTCTTGTGATTAAAGTTCTTGGCATTTGCTCTAAGACTTTTCTAAAAGGAGTCATTTTAGGTTATTGGTTAGATTATCCACTTCCTCATCTCCCCGGCTCACTGTGTTAATTATCTAAGAGCACTCTTTGCTAAACCAGAATGCTGTCCCAACATGTAGATTAAACACTGGAACCATGAAACAGAGAAAAAAAAAACCAACAATATTTACAAACTGGACATAATTTTCCCTGAAGTACTAACATGGAGGAAAGCAGCTGTGACCCATCCTTTTTTCTCTCAGTTCTAGAGTTGGTCTAAGAGCTGATCTAAATTATGGCATCTGGAGTGGTTCCCATGGACTTTGCTACACTGATTTGTCAGCATGTGGTGCACCCCAATATGCCTCTCCCTAACCCTGGCACCCTCCAGGCAGAGGTGGCTTTACCGGTGTTATACCAACTTTGTACCACTGAGAAGATTCTTGTGTGCTAGTAAAACTCTGGTGGCTCCCGTAGGGATGCTTTTAAGCCAGTTTATGATACCTGAGCAGTTCAAAGCAGCAAAGGAGGGGCTGAGGATCCAGTCTTGGCTATCTACCAAGCTTTCAAGAGCACCTTACATGACATAGAATATTTTAAATAGTGTTATTAATAGTAAAACCCCCACTAAATTCTATAATTATACTCAAGATGGATTCATAGCCATGGCCTCTTTCAGTAGAAACATGTACTTAGCTGCCTTCTATCAGTACAAAGCCATGCTTGCAACCTTAGGCCCCAGTTCCACAACCAGTTATATATGTGAGTAGTGTTATGGAGCTCATTGGGAACATTCCTGGTCAAGAAGTCCCACAAGTGCTTATGTTTTCAGTTTTGCAGCATGAGGGCTTTAGGCCTGCTCTATACCTAAAAGTTAGGGTGATATAGGTATATTGCCCAGGGCTATGAAAAATTGCATGTCCTGTACAACATATTTAGGTCAATCTAATCCCTGCTGTACATGCAGACAGGTAGAAGACAGAATTTTTCCATTGACCTAGTTACCACATCTCAAGTTCTTTCCATTAATGTAGTAAGAGTCTACACTAAAACAGTATAGCTGTAGTGATTGTAGAGTAAATATACCATCAGTCTTTTATGTCTCTGAGTTAGTTAAGACAGCTGGATTTACAGCTTTAAACTATCATACCTCAAACTCTGTTCCAAAGGGGCAGCTGTGCTGTGCAGTAAGCACCCCCTTTTTCTCAAAGCAACATCTAACACCGGACTTCCTACTTCCAATCTCCACTAGACAGCAGCACCTGAGAGTTTGTGTCACTTAACAAAAACACTTTTACTCTGAATAGGGTTAATTTCATGTACATCATCATATGATCTTTGCCTTTCCCCTGCCTTGTCCACCTCAGATTTCATTTAAATTCCCTTCAGCGTGGTTTCCCAAGCCCTTAGCAGTTTAAATTATTATTAAATGTCTTCTTTGTCAGCATAGTTTTTATTCTGCATATGCATGTGCATTATGTTATGTATCCACATATATGTAAATAGAATAAGTAAAAAAGTACAGTCCACCCATAAGATTTGTAACAAATTACTCTGAACCCACAAATGTATGGGATTAAAAATTAGATTTAAGCAGTTGCCAAGGGAATAAATGTACTTTTACTTTATAATGCAGCATTCTTTGACTTTAACGCCAAGAGGATGGAGAGATTCACTATCATTGACAGAGTGAATTAAAAGTTAAGTCAGAGTCTATTGGTTATTTTGGTCTTTTAACTTGAACATTTGGAGGACAGAATACAACCGGGCAAGTACTTTTTACTTCTCTGCAATCTCTCTTCTTTATTTCCCTTCTCGACCGACTCTTGGCAATCTAGCACTGGTTACCAGCAACCTATGCTTAAAAACTGGCATTAAAGGAGAGAGCAGGCTGAAATGTCCCCTTGCTTAAATCAGTGAAAAATCTCCCGATGCACTGTAACACACAAACATGTACTGTATCTGAGGACACAAGTGGCTATTAAAAGTTTAATCTCTACTAACTCCAAGTTTGTCACGGAAGAAGAAAAGAGCCAGCATTCTAGAGATAACACCATGAATGCTTTTAAGAAGGAAAATGATGTTACTTTACTTTTCTGGTGCCTTGGCAATGTGACTCAGACACAAGCATTGCTTCACTTTTAATACATGCCTGTCCTGTGTTTATGTGAATACAGCTATGTTTTTTTTTCCCCATTCAAAGACTAGTCATATTAAATAATAACTGGTCGGACAGTTTCCCTTAAAGTAAAAATGCCCCTACAGAGTTGTCCCTTTCAAAATCCCAGCAGTCTTTTCCTGTATTTCTGCCTTGCTGATGAAGTAGAAAGTGTCTTCTGCAACCCTCTCTTCTTACATGCTAAGCAGGGTCATAACTAGAGTGTTTCATCACTAGATTTGAGGGTGCATTTTGTGCTGCTTGCTCCGGATGTGCCCCGGGCACCAAAATACCTAATTCTGGCACTGAGGCTAAGCACTGAGGGTTTTTCACATTTCTTAGCGCCTACAAGTTAAAATCCTAGGGGCCTAACGCAAAAAAGTAATACCAATTTAATTGCAGTTGATTCTGCTTTGAGCAGGAGGTTGAACTAGATGACCTCCTGATGTCTCTTCCACCTCTGTGTTCTATGATTCACATGTGCACATTTTCTACATGCTGGGCCAAATTCATCTCCTGAAATGCCACAGGAATTATACCCAAGCAAGTATGTCCCAGTAGTCTCAGACAGAATTTTTTAAATCATTTCTGAGTAATTGCTGATCTACATAGATGCATCACTTTTTCCATCACACTGTAGGTGCCAGCTCACAATTAGTCAATCTTGGAGGAAGCAGCCATAAAGGCTGCAGAGTTAGACTGGGGGCGTTGACCTAGAGTGGGCTGTCCATGCCACAATTCTTACAGGTTTGATTCTGCCAGTCAGTGCAAAAGAAACTATGTTGATCCCAGACTCCTTTTACCTAAACAGCTAGTTCTGTTACTTGGCCCCTGCAAGAAAGACTCTTCCATGCTCTTCACAGAGAAAAGCTTTCTCCAGTTCATGTATGGAAATTTGGCTTCGCTAGAGTTGTCAATGTGTGGCATGAACGTAAAAGAGCTGTTTATTAAAAGTTTGTTTCCTAGGTTTGAAAACCTTTTGTACAATAACTTTTTTTGTGGCTTACTTGGAAGAGAAAAGAAATAGTGGTATTTGGGTACCAAGTGCACGGAAGAATTTCAGTGTATTTGCCACCTACTCTAGGTCAAGCCTAAATGAGGGGGTGTAGTTGGGTTTGTATGATTTACAAATGCTAGAAGACCAACACATCTGTTAGCATTTTTCTGATTATTGCTACTGTGCTGAATAAAGAGGCCTAGACCCAAACCTGCACCTATTTTGCAAAGTCTGTAGAAGACTGTGTTTGTGTGTGTGGTGGGTTTTTTTTTTTCTTTTTAAAAGAGATTTCAAAACAGCTTTTAATGCCTGATGAACCACCTTACAATAGCAAATCACAGTGGACAGACAATATAGGGGAAAATAAGGAAACAGATTTTATATCAAAGTCCTCAGGAGTTTATTGCATATAATGGAGGAGGGGAACGAAAAAAACAAAATGATGATAAACAGCTTGCCATAAATTCCACCTACTGACACGATTTAGTGGGCACACCCTAACCCCACCAGAGGAAGGCTAAGGAAACCAGCAATGGAACAGGAAGAGGATAGGCAAGATTTGATTGTACAGGAAGCAATAAAAATTGTGGGAGTTTAGCAAGAGTCCGGTGTGTGTTTGACTGAATCTTTGGTTAGGGAACAAACTTGACAACATTATCTGGTTTTGTATAGAAACAACTACTCACTTGTCTAAATCTTGCCCTCGGTGCTGATCTGTATCAGCCTTCAATTTATTTTCTCTTCCATTTGAGTCATAGTATGAATCAAGCATATGCCCCCCAGCTCCTATGCAGATGGTGTACAAAAAAGACAATGCATAGTTTGTTTTAAGTGTGTGGCTTCTTTTCAATTGAATTAGACCTAATTTGTTCTTCCATTTCCTGCCTAAAGCTAGTTTTGCACTGTGCAGACAGGTGGTGTTTTCCAGGGCTGGGCAGGCCATATGGGTGAAAATTCAAAAGGTGTCTGAACATGCAGCATTCATGTCTGCCAAACTGAACCCAAATTTTGCAAGTTCAAGTTTGGCAGGGAGCTGTGGCATGAAGGCAAGCCACAGTGAAACAAAAAGAATGTTCTTGGAGCCCAGCCCCAGGAAATGAGGCCAGCCACTACTGTGCAGCGAGGCAAATGGCGTCCAGGTCTGAGAGCCAGTTCCCTGAGCACCGCCTGAAAGAATGAATGAAATGCCACGCTAGATCAAATCAATGGTCTTAGGAATCCTGTCTCCTGGTCTGGCCAGTAACAAATGCTACAGAAGTAGGAGCAGGACTGTTCCCTCTCCCCGCCCCCTTCTATAGACAATGCTCATTCAATAATATGCCCATGAGTGAACTTTTATTGTGAGATAAGCCAGGAGTTAGTGATTGTCTCATGCCCTCAAGCATGAGGCTTGATTTTCTATGCAATTTTTTTTATCCCACATAGTTTAACTGTAGATATATTTGATAGCTATGGTCATGTCTAATATGTATTAATCCAGCTAAGCTCTTTGCTGCAATAATATCTTGTGACAGTGGCAGCGATGTGGTAAGTATTTTGTGGTTCAGATTTAAACTTGTTGCGTTCTCATCACTGCATGGCCTTTGTTCTTTTAGGAAAGAGAGTAAACAGCAGCATCCAGATGAGTTCTCCGTGCTATCCATTATTTTATATGTCACTTCTGCTTGCCATGTCGCTAAACTCAGTCAGCCTCATCTTCATCTCAAGGTCTTGCCACATCTCTGAACATACCTATTGTTCTTCTTTGCACTAAAAAAAAAAAATCTCTGCCATAGCAACTTTTTGAGGTGAACCTGCCTACACCTGAATGGAGTATTCCAGCTGAGTCTTTACCATTGATCCATTCACAGAATGACATTGTTAAATTTTCTGTTATCCCTTGCTTAATACAGCATAACGAGGAGACCAACAAAAGACGATACATCCAGGAACCTACCCTCAGACTGTTTTCTGACTAGAAGGAGGCATTCAGGTTCTGCGAATTCTGAGACTTCTGCAGAACTTTGTGTTGAACAGCAGAAAACAAATTAACCTGTTGTCAGGGTCAGGTTCCTCTTATACAGAGATAACTCAATAGGCCTGTAAGGGGGCAATACTATTTATATTCTGGTCCTTCAGAGCTTCCAGTGTAGTTTCAGTTGGATAAATTATCCTTTGCCTTCTGTCTATAAATAAACTGCTGAGTAGTATGATTGGTACAAGCTGACTGCATTTCAGTGGCACATGAAGGAGATACTATTAAATATGCAAGGAATCTTGTGGCAATTAAAGACTAACAAATTTATTTATCACATAAGTGTTCATGGGAGAAAATCCCACTTCATCAGCAGTCATGCAAAAAATAAATTTGTTAGTCTTTAGTTGCCACAGAACTCCTTGCTTGTTCTGCTGAACTAGACTAACACAGCTGCCCCTCTGGAACTTGTGTATGTCTGTGTGATATCACTCTCTCTGTACATGGACAACATTATTACGTACAGACCTCCCCATTTCCTACCACCTTTCAAGATTCTTGGTGTAAAGGTGACAATTTCTGGATGGTAGCCGTGTTAGTCTGTGTACAGCAAAAATAACAAGAGTCCAATGGCGCCTTAAAGATGAACCAATTTCTTCAGGCATAAGCTTTCAAAGGTGCCACCTCCAACCGACAAACATCTGATGAAGTGGGTTGGAGCCCACGAAAGTTTATGCCAGAAGAAATGTTAGTCTTTAAGGCTATGTCTACACTGGCAATTTAGGTCAAATTAAGGAGGTTTAATTCAATCTAAATTAGTCCCTATGAACACTGGACTTCCATTAAGTCGAATTAAGAAATTCCTTAATTAGACTTAATAGAAGCTTAATTTGAATTAAGAAGAACCACCTGTTAAGTTGACCTAAGCTTTAATTTGACTCCTTATGTCAAACTAAGGATGGTGTAGACCTGGATTAACCCTTTATTCAACTTTATTAAGGTCAAATTAAGGGCAGTTGGGTTGAATTAACAAAGCAGACTAAATTGACTTATTTGTAAGTCAAATTAGTCCACTTTGTTAATTCAACTTAATAAGGTCAAGTTTAGTTTGACTTAAAAGTCAAACTTATTAGTTCAAGTTAACAAAGTCAACTTAAATTTTTCTAGTGTAGACATAGCCTAAGGTGTCACAGAACTCTTGTGATCCTTGGGGTAAAGGAATAGCTCTAGGCTGCAGAGGCCTCTTCAGTCAGTTTCCTCTAGGGCTGTTCAATATTGCTGTAAAAACAGGCTAGGTGTTTAATGTTTCATCCCAGAACGCTGTCCACTTTTGATATGCTGCCTTTCAGTGTTGAAAATGCAGTAGTTTTACTCTGAGTGACTTAAAATGAGATGCCAGTGGGCAATGCCAAAATTAGACATTTTGGCCCCCTGGGCAAGCAGCCCCAAACGCACCCTCCCCTGACCCAGGACCCGAGCCAGCAGAACCCCTTGCCTCCTCCACCAGTTCCCCCCCACTGGAAGGCCTACTGCCTCGACAGCAGGCCAGGGCTGGGGTGGCAGCTGGGGCCAGATGCCAGCCACCACCTGGCTGGTCAGCCCCAGGGGGAGGCAGGGCCGACTGCTGCACTTGGCGTGGCTTCGGCTGTGGCTTTGGGCTGCACCGGAGCCTGTATTGCTCGTGCAGCAGTCAGCCCTGCCACTCCCCACCCCCACCCGTCAGGGCCACCCCATCCCTCCCCTGGGGGCAGAGTGGCTGGTGGTGAGACTGGGAGATCTTGACTTGGCAGATTGGCCACCAGGGGTGGGCAGAAGCTCAGAGCCCATTCTCAGGCCGGCCAGCCCCACTACCCTTCCCAGTGCTGGTCTTGGGCTGCCGGCAAAGCAGAGGAGCCCCGGCTCCAGTGCCCTTTGAAATAGGGTGCCCAGAGCTTTACCCTGGTCTCCCCACCCTTGTTATGGCCCTGCCAGTGGGACACTGTCTGGATTATAGGTATCATTTATGATATTTTTTAACATCAGTATGTCAATAATTGCAATAATTCATATGAGATAGGCCATGTCAAGTACTGTTAGCGAGGTTATAATTTGCTAAGTATGTTGATATTATTTATGTGTATGTGTCATATCTATATTGGAAGTTATGGATATGGTTGATGTATGTGATTTCAGCTTGTGATGTGTTTCTTGGAGACACCCCAGCCAGGATGGTGCACCAATCACCTGCTTAATAGTCCATTAAGGAACCTCACAGGTGCAAGATCCAAAGGGGCAGCTGTGTTAGTCGAGTTCAATAAAACAAACAAACAAGGAGTCCTGTGGCACTTAAAAACTAACAAATATATTTATTGCATGAGCTTTCAGGTGACCTGATAAGTCACCAGGACTTGCCCGTGGGACTCTGGATTCCACCTTATTTCTATAAAATTCAAAGCCAAGGGACATAAAAGGCAGTTGCACTGCTACCATTGTGTCTTTCAGTCTTCAGTCACAACATGCCCCTAGAGCTATTCATCTACAGCTGAAGTTGTGAAATAAAAGACTGAGACCCTTCCAGGTACTGGATGGACACAAGAGGAACTATACAAGTCTGCAAACTCCAAAGTTTGCCAAGGACTTCATGTATATGGATTTTTAAGTTACATGTATGTATCTGATTGCTTTAATCCTTCAGCAGTTTTCTTATAACTTATTTCGTTCCTTGTATAATAAACCTTTAGTTTGCATTACTATGGGATTGGCTTGCAGTGTGATATTTTGGGTAAGATACAAATTTATATTGATCTGGCTGAGTCTTCTGAAGTCAGGAGAACCCTTTTGGTAAAGAACATGGAGGTTTAAGTAACTATCTCTTTACTAGACTCAGTGGCTAACTGGGAGCCAGAGACTGAAATGAAATAAGGAGAGTTGAGTATATTTTGTTCTAACTTCTTGATAACCAATGTGGGGTGTCAGAAACATTGTTTGCTTGCTGAGTGAGAAGCCTGACCCAACTGTTTGCTTGCTGACTGGGAAGCCTGACTTCAGTGTCACGCATCAGTACGGAGAGAATTTGCTCTCATTTTGCAACCTGCCCTGATCTTGGCATTTACAGGGGGCTACGCTAAGCGTGGCAGGGTAACTATGAAAAGGAAAAAAGAAACTTGGGAGTAGCACACATAGGAAGGAGGAATTTGGAGATAAATGAATCTAGTAGACAGGTTTGCAGATCTTTTCGGAATGATTTTTTCACTGCCTCTACAATGCACACATACATGATTAGAGTAACAGTGGCATATCTAATATTCCTGCTTTGTTATTTTATTCTGTTGTATGTGAATCCAAAAGCTTAGAAAACAAGTCTCTGGGTGTGTCAAGTTTTGTGGTAGGCGCTTGAACTTGAGAACAAAAGCAAAGAGGAAGATGACTTTTAGATCTGAGAAGCATGTTAGAAGAAATCTGACATGCAAAGACTAGCAGGAATATGAGGAAAAAAGTTGTTTGTTCTGTCTTGGTATGTCATTACTCCACAATTACAGCAAGATATTATTGCTTTGCCTTGATTATTGTGATTGAGTTTTGGTTCCTCTGTAAAACATAATAAACAAATATTGAAAATATAAGAAGAGAGAATGATTAAAGGAAAAAACAAGAACAAAAGAGTTAATATAGTAAAAAGGAGTAAGAAGAAACGCGAGGTAACAGTTTGTCATGGATTTCCATCAGTTATCAAATTATTCAATAAGCAAATACAATATACTGTGTCTAATCTAGAAAAATCCTCTCCTCGTAAGGCTACTGGATGGTCTTTTGGTTAAAGCAATGGAGAGGGATTCAGGAGTTCTGGCATTAGTTCCTGGTTCTGACACAGACTTTCTGTGTGACTTTGGGCAAATCACTTAATCTGTTTTTGTCTCTCCCATCAATAAAATGGAGATGACAACATTACATTACATTCACTCCAGGTCTGTCTTGTCTCTGGTTTTTTAAGTTTTGGGAGCATTTAAGTTCTTGATATGTGATTTTTTTTCCAATTCATAGATTTGAGGCCAAAAGGAACCACCGTGATCATCTAGTCTCACCTCTTGCATGCTGCAGACTATAGAGCTTTCCTAAATTAATTCCAGTTTAGCAGCTATGGTTGAAGGAGGGCATATCTGAGAGAAATACAGACTCTTGACTTAACAGTTTCCAGTGATGGAGGATCTACCACCACACTAGGTAAGGTGGTCCAATGATTAATTAGCCTGACTTAAAAATTTGCAATTTATTTCTAGTCTGGATTCATCTAGCTTCAAATTTCAGCTACTGGTTCTTGTTATGCCTATGTGTGCTAGAATGGTGAGCCCTGTGTTATCAGATTTCTATCCCCATGTAGGTACTTATAGATTGTGTTCATAACACCTTTCACGCTTTGTTTTGTTAAGCTAAACACATTGAGCTCCTGGAGTCTGTCATTGAAAGGTATGTTTTCCAAGCCTTTAATCATTCTAATGGCTCTTCTCTGAACAGCTCCAATTTTTCAACATCCTTCTTGAGGTGTGGACACCAGAACTAAACACACTATTTTGACAGTGGCTGCACTGGTGCCAAATACAGCACTCACATAACCACTGTGCTCCTGCCTGATATTCCCATACATATACATGCAATGACTGATTATATTATTCTTTCTGGCCATAGCAGTGGGAACTCATGTTCAGTTGACTATGACCCAAAAGTCTTTTTTAATAGCCACTGCTTCCCAGGATAAGTTCCCTGATCCTGTAAGTATAACTTTCATTTTTCATTGCTAGAACTATGACCTTACTTTTGACCATATTGAAATAAATAATATTTGCTTATACATAGCTTATCAAGTGATACAGATTGCTCTGTATTAGTGACCTGTCCACCTATTATTTACCACTCTCTCAGTCTTTGTGTCACTGGCAAATTTTACCAGTAATGACTTTACATTTTCTTATGTCAATGGTAAAAATATTAAATAGCAGAGTCAAGACCTGATACGTGGGGATTCCAAATAGAAACACATTCACTTGGAGATGATTCCCCATAAACAATTATATTTTGTGACTAATCAAGCTGATTTTATATCATCCTACTTTCTTAATCAAAATATTATGTGATACCAAGTCAAATGCCTTACAGAAGTTAAGTATAGTACATCAACACTTATAACTTTATTACTCAAACATGTAATATCATCAAAGAGTGTATGAAGTTAGTTTGGTAAGATTAATTTTCCATAAATGCATGCCAATTGGCATTAGTTATATACTATTCTTTTAAGTCTGTATTAATCTAATCCCTTATTGGTGCTCCATTATTTTGTTGAGGACCAATGTCAGGCTGACAAGCCTGTATTTACTTGGGTCATCCCATTTACTCTTTTAAAATATTGTCATAACTTTTACTTTTTTTCCAGCCCACTGGAATTTTTCCAGTATTACTAGGCATATTAAAAACTTGTATTAATGATCCAGGTTATCCTTTTGTCCATCTCTTAAAATTCTTGGATGAAAGCTATATAGACCTTGCAATTTTAAAAATGTCTGACTTTAATAAGTGCTATTTAATATCCTCCTTTGGTAATACTGAAATGGAAAGTGTTTCATCATCATATAATATGAATACATTATTTGGCTTGTTTCCAAAATACAGAATAGAAATATTTGTTGATAGTTCTGCCTTCTTTTTACATTATTATTATTATTGACAAGTCTAATAATGGAGCAATACCAATCGACCCATACCATTATTAGCATTCTTTTTGCTTCTCATATTTTTAAAAAATACCATCTATCTTAAGTTCTTTAACTGTTTGTGACAAATGTCTTGTTGTGTCTTTTTGCATCCCATATCAATTTTCTACCATTTTGTAGCCTCTAATTTATATTTATTATTAACAACTTACACCTTTTGTCAGTTAGTTATACATTTTGTTTTGTTTAATATTGCTGCTTTCACATCACTTCTAAGCCAGATTGTGTTTTAAAGCTGCATAGCCTTGATTGTAGGAATCGCATTTTTCCATTTACATTATTTCTCCTAGCTCAGGTAGCTGATGATTGTTTTCATGCATGTGAAATTGGCTGTTTTCGTGGAGGGAGAGAATTCAACAAGTTTAAAAAATAGCCCTCTGGTTCCTGGTTGTTGTTTGAAGACTATTGGAACAAGGAGTCTTGTTTTAATATGTTTTTATGGTGCTTGGTACAGTGGGCTCTCCATCCCCAATGGGGGAGTCCCCATTACCGTTGCCAGAGAAATAAAAGCATCCATCTAGAAATTCCTAGTTAAGTTGTGACGTATACATTATAGTCACATAAAACTTCAAGCTGGCAATGGCAAAAATCAAAATAAGATCATCCTACTGCAAAATAACAGGTTCCCACTATTATTTTAGCTAAGGCAATAGTTTCCAGCCTGTTGTCTGTGGACCACTGGTGGCCTGCAAGGGTCTGTTTGGAGGGGGAAGATAATCACTGCAGATGAATGTACTGTGGCGAGTGCAATATCTTTGTGAGTGAGCATAATAAATTATTAGAAATAGATACATTTTTAATATCTCCTGATATATAAGTTTGACTACCATCAGCCATAGGCTATGTTAAAAATGTTTAAAATGACTTGCTTACATGGTGTTCCACAAAAGTTTTTGATGATGATGTAGTGGTCCACATAAAGGAAAAGGATGGGAACTGCTGAGCTAAGGAATCTATTAGCTGCTATTGCAATAGAGGTTTTGTGGCACACAGATGAGTAGATTGGCTCTCATGCAACAGAGAACACTGAGGCTCACACACACTAGCCAACTCTTTAAAGTGCTTTACAAGAAGATGTTGAGAAGGGTAAGGTACAGTGACATTTTCTGTACAAATACAAACAAAAAAAGAGAGAACAAAAATAAAGTCTCCAGAAAAGAGTGCAGTGAATCTGTTGCTTTTGGAAGACAGAGTCTTTGGAACTTCTATACAACCACTGTTTCTATCTGCAGGCATTGCACCCAGCACCACTTATCTTTTTTGTGGAAGCTGCTGTGTGCTGAGCTCTTTGGAAAGTCTAGGACTAAATGTAAAGTACCCAGAAAACAAAATATGTTCTTCTGGGCCCAGATCCCAAAAATCTGATCCACTTGAGTCTTTATGGAACTTTCTTGGTTCAGTTGATGCTCAGTTGAGAGCCTGCCCAGGGCTTGCTGACATTCTGATGGCCCCACAGCCCAGCCTCTTGGGGAGCCAAGTGAAACTGACTAGCAGAGCAGTACAATTGACAAGGGACAGCCTCTCCTACACTCTAAAGAAACACAGTGTCTATATAGACACTGTCACCCTACCTCCGCCAACAAAAACACTGTGCCTTTTATTGGGGTGGTTTAATTTTCTCAACAAAAAAGGACAGTTTTGTCGATAAAAGGGTGATTGCAGTGTGTACACTAGGATTCTTTTGTCTACATAAGCTAACTTGTGTCAACAAAACTTTCTAGTGTAGACCAGGCCTGTGATTCACTTCCATCATACACCCCAAAAACATGAAGACAAGATAAATCTAAACATTTATCATGTAGAGAAAGAATTCCAAAAATCACTTCTAAAGCAGTAAGCAAATACTTGAACATTTGAAATCAATGTTTAAAAATGGATACTGCAAAAGGACTTATTTTACTCCTAATATTAAAGCTCTTACAACATGGAGTATCAAATCATTAACAAAGTGTTAGTGCTCAGAGAGTAAATATTATACAAAATATTCACACTAGTATTTTGCTCAAAAGATATTATGGCTAATATAGTAATACAGTGTCTCTGATATTACACAAAGCTACAGCAGTGCCATTCTAATATTATAAATCACAGCTGAAACACTTTTCAGAAATTATATAGGCATTGCTGGATCTAGTTTTTAAAAAAAACAAACTCAGCTGCTAGGTTGCTCAGTGAGTAGAATTATGAAAATAAAGAATCAATTATTTAAAATTCTCATGGATGCCTAAAGTAGGGCATGGAGTGTTCATGAAGCCTGCAGGACAATCCAATGTCAATATATGTAAATAGGATGGATAATAAAGAGACAAGGTTCCCAAGGAGAAAAAGATATATCATTAAAGCAAAATAGAAAAAAAATAGATAAAAACATAGGAATAATGGGAAGAATAAACCCTAATCCTAGAGCACTCATAAAAAAAAAAAAAAACAAAGGTGGGCAGATGAATCAGAATACATACCTCAGCCACCAAACTTTTTGGCAGCTCCTTCCATGAAGCAGACTTCTGTTACCTCCTCATAAGATGCCATTCCAGGTATCTGCTGCAGGCACCCCACTCCAGCAATATAAGGAAATCCCATACCACTACAAAGGAAAAGAACTGTCCTTCCTGATAGAAAGGAAGAGTTATTCATGCACTTAATTCAAGATCTACAAAGAGCAGATCCAGAAAGTTTTCCAGTGTTTTAAATATTTTATCATCTTACCAGTTCCTATCCAATCTTGAACACACTCATATCCTAGGAATCAGAATGGCGAACATGAACAAGAGATATCTTAGTGGATATGTCTACATTAGGGGCTTAAGTCAACTTAAGGAGGCTAAAGTCGACTTAAGCAACTCCCTGGCCACATTTGGAGTTCATTAAGTAGACTTAAGCACTTGCATAAGTCGACTTCATAACTCCTGCCCTTAAAGTCAACTTTAAGGGTTAAGTCAACTTTAAGTCGACTTAATGCAATGTGCCCATTAAAGTCAACTTAATAAAGTCAACTTAGTGCAGTAGAGACTTTTAAGTCAACTTTATATAGTCAACTTAAGCCAGGGAACCCATTTAAAGTCGACTTTATTAAGTCAACTTTAAATGGGTCCCCATGCTTAAGTTGACTTTATAAAGTTGACTTAAACAAATGGGTCCTCACTAAATTGACTTAATAAAGTTGACTTCCAGTAGACTTTATTAAGTCAACTCAATAAGGTCAACTTAGCTTTTGTAGTGTAGACATAGCCAGTATTATTCAGTGGGCAAATTCAACAGTTTGTCTCTTAAGGGCTGATTTGTGATTGGTAATCTTGGTTTTAATGATCCAAAGGTCCTCCCTGTAGAACATTGACCACAAGGCTATAATAAATTACAAAACAGGAAACACACATAATTCTAATGCTCTTCCCTATACAGGATGTTTATTCCCTGTTGCAAGACGATAACATTGATTTCCAGTTATCTTATTGTAGCTGTTTATAAAAGTGCCCATAGGCAGAATGTTCATGAAGAATGACGCTTGCTCACAACCAGGTTAGCACATGTGAATGGCCTCTGAATTTAAATGCCTCGTAGAACAGAAAAGAAAGGTACACTATAAATACATGGAATTATAATAGGAGCAAAGATCTTTGGACTAAGGATGATGTATACGTGTGTTTGTACAGCTCCAGAAATAATGGGGTTCTGACCCAGACTGGAGCCTTTGCACATTACCATGATACAAATAACAAAAATTCAAGGGTTTAAATAGACACACATTCTCATCCTGAGCACTGAGACAAAAGGCCTGCTCTTATAGACACCGAGTATGCAACCAGTTCTATGGGTAAATTCTGCTCTCATTCAAAGCTCTGATAGAAGTCTATGGGTTTGCATGGGCATGACTGAGAGCAGAATTTGGCCCCTTAACTTTGGTGGAAATTAAGCAGTTCTTGATAAAATTCAGTTCTGTAAAGCGATCCAACACAAGGCCTCAGCAAATCATAAGCCCGAGGAAGAGTTAAGTGGTCCAAAAGTTTTGTGCTGCCTGGCTCTGCGGCGGTGTTTGAAGGCTCCACTGCTGACGGTGGAATTGTTGATAACAGAAAAGTCTTTATGGTCAAACATCCAGTACCTTTAAAAAGGCTCCATCTGTTTAGCAACATTGATGGGAATTTGTGGGAGTTTTGTGACGGCATCTTTCAGCACTGCCTAACCTGAACTGATGGTCAAACCTGCCCCTGGTGACCTGAGGCAGGGGAACCATTCACTGCCTGCATTCAGTCCCTGCACCCAGGTTAGCACTAACTCTGAGATGAATTTTTCCCATGGATAGTTGGGATTTTTCTGAGATGAAGAAAACTTATATTGGACAAATGAAATCCGTCAAACTAAGACAGAAGAATTATGCCTCAGCCAACTGAGTCTGAGATAACTGCTATGATAATGGGCAAGCGAGTGTACATGTGCATGAACACAGACTTGCAGAATGACTCCAAAAAGGGGGAAAAAATGGAGGATACAGTAAACTAATTGTGTCTCCTTTAAATAGACTCTCTGAACTCTCTTTATTTTTTTTGTTCTTCATGAAATTCTCTTGATGTTTCTCACTCTTCTATCCATGTCTGTGTAAGGATTGCATGAATACCTCTACATTTCCATTCAGCTATTTTGGGATCATTTGCATGGGAAATTACATTGGAGTATTTACCAATGAGGAAAAGAGAGTGACAGAGGCCGTTCAGCAGTACAATGGAACCTCCTTCTTTGAACAGGCTGAAAAAAACATAGCACTTTGAAGAGCACAGAATTCATGAAAAGATAAACAGAATCTTCTGTTTTCAGCATTTACCAAATAAATAGCATTGTTAATGACTGTTTACAGCAAACTCCCATACACATGGAGATGAATGACAATTCAATACTTCTGAAAATCAATTTTCTACCAAAAATTCCAATTCATCACTAAAACTATCTAATGAATTCCAGAAGTGCAGATCCAAATGGCATAAATCAACATAGTACTATTGATGTGAAAGCAAATATATCAGTTCACACTGACAAACTTGCATTAGGAGTATTATGTGTTGGTAAAATTCAAAGAATCTAGGCTGAATTTTCCTCACAGTTAGGCTTGTGTAAATCTAGAGAAACTGTAGAGAAGTCAAATGAGTTACTCCAGATTTATACAGAATCTGGTATTCTGCTTTTTTTTCCCCCTTATGAAACCACCTCATAAAACCATCAAATAAAGTCAAATCTTTTTTTGGTGTGCTACTACTGCAGTTAATCTTCTTCCAGCCTCCTTGTTGGCTTTTATCAGTTTACACATTCTCTCTTTTTCCTCTTCTCTGAGCTCCTTAAGGCGTCTTCACTGAAGAATTAGATTGGGTTCTGATACAGGTATTCACATCCACCGCCATGGTACATACATGAAAACTTTTACTTGAATTTATATATGCTTTGAACAAAGACTTATTACTCAGCTTGCAGTATAGATCAGAACCACATCTTTACTTAAATGTGGACTCAAACCTGCCCATATTTTGATGTGGACACAGGCTGAAACCCTGGCTACAGCACCAGGTTCTTATAGACCTCCAATGCCTTTCTATAATTTCCTAAGAAAAATATTTTCCCTTCTGCTTTCTCACTTCTTCTTTTGCACCAGACACTATTTACCAGATAGATAGATAGTATTTGAGCCCCCTCACCCAGGATGGCCAGCTCAAACAGTTTCCATCGAGGTACTCCTCATCCCAATGTGCTGTGAGCTAGCTGAAAGCCCACCCCAAGGTTCTGGTATGAGGTCACCATGCTCCACAACTTTGGGAGATGAACCCAAAACCAGCACCTCTATGACAACATCTCCAAAAGTCTGACAGAGGAGATTAAGTGGATGGCAATTCAGTGCAGAAAGGGAACTGAAAAACCTTGGAGATTACATACCACAAAACAAAAGACACCAACAGTAAGCCTGGAAACTAATTGTCATCTTGCCCCTACTGAGGAGTTTAACTGTGTGCTTGGCACTGCACAGAGTCCAGTGTCATGCTGGCCAGGCTTTTGAGATCATAAGGGCTTAATTTTGGTGCAGCAGCACTAGAAGAGACCTTCATAGCAGAGGGCCTGAAGGAGCACAAGCAGGAGCAGCTCCTGAGGCAGGGGTTGTGGCACTGGAGATGTCCTCAGTGCAGAGCCCATGGATCTGTTCAGGGAGGAAGAAAGGGAAGAGGAAGGGGAAGGAACTGAGGAATGGACCAGAAAAGAAGCAGAAGAAGCCACAGACTGCGTCAGGCATTAGGATGTTGCCATTTGCTATTGTTAGGGGAAATTATAGAATAATAGAAGGGCTTTATGGGTTTATGTCTGATGCAATTATTTTTATGGAGGATATTATTTGTTCTCTGATATCCTTTGTTCAGCTGAGGGCAAAACCAATGCCATTTCTCTGCTCCCTCTTTTTCTTCAATGCAATGCCAAATGGATTACAATTGTGAAAAAGTAAACATGCAACTCATGATTTATTCTAGTATGTATTTAACTGATTTACTCAGAACTGCAATTACAAACTGAGCAATGGCTACACGTACAGGGGTATGATGTAAGGCATAAGTACACATACATATCCATATTGATACTGCACTCTGTTTTTTCTCACACTGGCACTAGCATTAAAGGACTGTCCAAGAACCTGAGTTATAAATCCCACTGTATGACCTGTATTAAACGGAAAAAGTCTCTACTTACTGCTGATCCACTGTCTGGGAGATGGAGATGAAAAGGCAGCTCTGTTCTATGTAATCTTCTGCAACATGTTTGGGTTTGCTTGAGCATTGGTCCACTGCTTGTTGATTATGCTTCAAACATTTTGAACCAGAGAAACTCAAGAAGATCTATGAGATTCTTGGGCAGGGCATACTTCCCATGATCTGCCTGCCCCTTCAGCCCAAGAGCTTGCTAGCTTTTCTCCAGTCATTGATTAACTAATCAATCATCAGCTAACAAAATATCTCCTTGACATGGGAGGCCTCGAGAAGTTGTATCCTCTTCCAGCCTGGAATATCCAACAAATTAACACATTCCAATACATGAAATAGTGGTAAGATCATCACTGGCAAAAAGTTTCTGTATGTGGAACCCAAATCCCTCACCCAAGCCAAGAAAACCGCCCTTATTGAATTGTTCAATAAAATCCTTACCATTGGCTTCGTGGAATGATGATTTGAGATGCCATGCTTCTGAATGGGCAAATGTAGAGAGGTGGAACAAAGGTAAACCAAGGAAAGACAGTTCCAAAGAGGTAGCCATGTTAGTCTAGTTCAGAAAAACAGAGTCCTGTGGCAGTTCTAGGGTATGTCTACACTTATAACTTAATTCAAATTAATGAGAATTAATTCAAACTAAATTAATGCATGGCTACACTGGCTTTCACTACTTCAAATTAAGGAATTCCTTAGTTCGAAGTAATGAACGCTTACTTTGAAGTTATAAAACCTCACTTACCTTCAAAGTAATAATTAATTTGAACTTATTAGTTCAAATTAACCCAATGGAGCCACGTTAATTCGAACGAACCACTAGTTTGAATTAACGCAGTTGGACCTTCTTCATCCCAGGGTACCTTCCTATATGTATTGGGTGAGGGCATGGCCCTTCTCGGGACCATGTTGCCACACTTCCCATGGTGCCCCCCTCCTAAATTGATCTAGCAAGTTCAGTCCATAGACATGTTAGTTCGAATTAACTTAGTTTGAATTAACCACTATTATTTTGAATTTATTAATTCAAACTAAGTTAATTCAAACTAACTTCTAAAGTGTAGACATAGCCTTAAAGAGTAACAAATTTATTTGTCACATGAAATTTCATAGGAGAAAATCCCACTTCATCAGACACACTGAAGATGGAAACTTACAGAATAGTAGAAAAATATATTCAGGGAAGTGTAAGTCATAGAATCAGGTGAGACCATTACAGCAATCCAATGCAGTAGTTTAGACCAAACACTGGGGAACAGCATATAGAGGAAGATGAGGTCAAATCACCTGTTGTAATGAGAAGAAAATGTGAAGTCTTTATTTAATGCTGAAACAACAGTCAGATTTGCATATGAATTCTTATTCTGCAGTTTCTCTTTGAAGCCTTGATTTATTATTCATTTGTTTGAGCAGAGCTAGAAGAAATAACCCATGGAGTGATCAGGAAGATCAAAGCATGTGACAAAGCAGGATATTCTCCCATGAAAGCTCATGCGATAAACAGATTTATTTGTCTTTAAAAGTGCCGCAGGATTCCTTGTTTGTTTTTCAAGGAAACACAGGTATCAATGGTAAAGATAGAAACTGTCCTTTCTTTTTCTTTCTTTCTTTCTTTCTTTCTTTCTTTCTTTCTTTCTTTCTTTGAATGAAAATATAATATGCCCTGTCATTGCCTTTGCAGTGCTTTGTAGTTTTATTGGACCGAGACAGCCACCCAGGCCTCCTGGGCAAGGACTTCAAACCAACCGGTGAAAAAAGAGAGGATTATGAATGACTTACTGCAGGACATAAAGAAGGACTTGGCTGCAGGCCAGACTAGGAACTAGAATTCCAGAGTCAGCTGCTGGAATAGGACTGGGAGACAGAGATTGACAGGAAGGTGAAGGACAGACTGGAGGTAGAATCCTATGATAATGACTGGGCAATGAGGGAGCAGAACCTAAATCAGTAGATGGACCTATTCAAGCAGCTGCCTAACTTGGTAGTGAGAAAGCAGCAGACACTAGAACCTGCACCTTAACCAGTAGACTCTCCTCCACACAACCATAGGCTGCAGCCAATGGACAATTGGCCAGCAGGATGGTCAGTGAGTCAGTCAATGAAATCCACGAATGGAAGTATGCATGGGCAGATATAACCTGTTCCATGTATCTACATGGCTATGTCTACATCTGCAAAATTAGTTTGGACTTGCTAGTCCAAACTAAGATGTTCAAGGTTATTTTGAACTAACCTTGGGTTAGTTCGAACTAACCACAAGCCTACTAGTTCAAACTAACCGCGTGTTCTAGTTCAAACTAACACTTAGTTCAGACTAGAATGTGCAGTTAGTTTGAACTAACTGGTTTAGTCTTAGTCCATATCACATCTAGTTCAAACTAAATTTTGAACTAAGTTCCTAGGTCTGAACTAAGTGCTAGTACTTACAAGTTTGAACTAAGCTTTCCTTAGTTTGAACTAAGAAGTTTCTTCATTTGAACTAGAGAGAACCCAGTGTGACCACTGGCTAAATTAGTTCAGACTAAGCCTCCTTAGCCTGGACTAATTTGCCAGTGTATACAGTTTATGGAGCTGATGCTGCTTGTTTATAGGAGGCCTGGATTTCCTTTGCTTTGCTAAATGATAGAGGCAGATGAAGAGATTGAAATTCACAAGAGAAACTGCATTTCCATGGCTATTTCCACACGCACATCGTTATTTCAAAATAAGTTATTTTGAAATAAAGTCGTTAATCTGAAATAAATTAATTCGAATTAAGGGAAAAGCTCAAAGCGAAATAGCATGTCCAAACACAGGACTTGCTATTTCGCTTTAGGAGAAGGCACCATGGGAAGTGTGGCAACATGGCCCCCTCCGTGGGCCATGCCCCCACCCAATATAGGCTAAAAGGAAGGCACCCTGGGAAGGAGAATGGCAAAAGTGTTATTTCAAAATAATGGGTTATTTTGAAATAACACATCTAAATGGCGTTATTTCAAAATAACCATTTCAAAATAACAGCCGTTTCAATTTAAAGAAGTTTTAAGCTATTTTGAAATGATGGCTCTTATTTTGAAATAACAGAGCCGGTCATTTTGAAATAAGAATACGTCATGTGGACCTAATATCTTTTATTTTGAAATAACCAGTGTTATTTCAAAATAAAAGAGACGTGGACATAGGTCATGTGTTTTTCATTCCTTTGTGCAGCTAGTCAGGCCAACTGAGAAGCACGTTAATGCATGCCAAGATTTCACATGTAACCTCTAATCTCTAGGAAGCTTTTCTGGAGGTACTCACCAATACGCTGCCTCAGATTCCTCAGGAGGGCAGCTTTATTTCTTCTCCCATTGTAGGACACGTTCCCATGCCTCTTGGAAAGCATTTGTGCAGGGAACAAAGCAGCACATAGGCAAGCAGAATAGGAATGTGGTTTGAAGTTGCTGGCATGGAAGTGATGAACCCTAGTATCTCTGTTTACTGTCATGAATGAGATACCAGCTTCTATGGTCTCTGCCTATGAGAAATAGTGGCGAATCTCAAAGTTTGTTCCTATATACCTGCATTTATGTCCCAGGCAACCACTCATTCAAAACCTCTTTCCCAGTATAATGCTCCCCCCCCCCATCCAACACCTCCCAGCAAAACTCATCATGGCCAGGCTGATCACTGAGCTGTGCTCTTACAAAGGGACTTTAGTAAGAGAAGGGGACTTTAGTGAGAGACCTTTAGTGATAAAAGTGTGTTTGGCAAGAATGCCTCTATGTTAGGGCACCCACAATAATGCTCCTGTTCACTGTTTATTGTGCTTCTGTAGATGTGACCTTCACAGCAAACCCTTCCACACCTGTGGAATGCCTTCAGTTGATAAAGAAGTAATCTTGAAGAAGCAAAGAGATGCTTCAAGAATTCTTCCAGTCCTCTGAGGCAGCAAAAAGATTAAAAAAAGAGCATGGAGACAATCCACGACTGAAAGTCAGAAAATTGACAGACAGGAAAAACCATGACCAAGTGCTGGCAGGCCATGAGCATATACTCAAGGCCACAGAAGAGCAGATCAAGCTGCTAAAGACAACTGTGACACTTCAGACAGAGTTCATGCATGCTCACCCTCACCTTGCAGCCAACACAGAACTACTTTCTGTACATTTACCAAACTCCCATGCGTTCCTACCATTCTCCCAGCCCATCTCATTACCCCTTTCATCCACCCCTTCTGACAGCTATGAACACAACTGTTGGACTGACACCCAGCTGTCCTAGCTCACACTGCCCTTCACTGCTTTCTCCCTTCCAACCAGATGTTTTGTTTGTGTTGTCAACTGGTTTTATTAATAAGGACAAGCTGCGAGAACAATAAGCACTCTTTTTTTCTGTTCCAAAGGGGTAGCAATGTTCGTCTAGTTCAGCAAAACAAACAAGGAATCCTGTCGCACTTAAAGACTAACAAATTTCTTTATCCCATGAGCTTTCATGGGAGAAAATCCCACTTTGAAAATGGGGGAACTTACAGAATGAGAGGAAAATAAATGCAGGGAAGTATAAGTAATAGTATCAGGTCATACTGTAACAGAAAATCAAAGCAGTTGTTAAGATTCAAACACTGGGGGCCAGCATGTAGAGGAAGATGAGGCCAAATCACCTGCTGTAATGGGAAAAGAATCCAAGGTCCCTATTCAATCTTGATTTCACACAGAAAGATATGCATATGAATTCCAATTCTGCAGTTTCTCTTTGAAGCCTTTTTTTCTGTGTTGCCCACAGTACTTTCACGTGTCATTGATTCACAGTTCAAACTGGCTACCAGTCTAACAATGCACAGGGCTGTTCACAAAAATGCTTTACTGGTCCTCACTCTCCAAACGGGTCCTAAATACCTCCCTGCTCTAACTAGCCCTATGTTTTGCCCTTCTACTACTCCTAATTGCTTGTTCTCCATATTCAAATGCAAGATGATCTGCCTCTGTGTTCCACCCACAGGCAAACTTTTCATCTTAAAGCTCATGTGATAAATAAACTTGTTAGTCTTTAAGAGCCACAGGACTCCTTGCTTGTTTTTCATCTTTAATGTCACATATATTACAGTGCACAAAATAGGCAGTGATAACTGTAGGAATATTGTCTTCATTTAGATCTAGCAGGCGGAAGGGCATCTCCAGCAAGTCTTTGATCTGCCATATACACATTTAGTTGTCATTTGACACCTGCTCAGCTTGTTATTGAAATGCATCTTGCTGTTATCCAGGTTGTCCATATAAAGCTTCATAAATCATGGAATTAATGGATAGGCTGGGTCTCACAGGATCACCATGAGCATCTCACCATTCTCCACTGCAATCTTTTGATCTGGAATATAGCTTTCTGCTTGTAGCTTGCAGCTTTTTGCACAGGGCAGTGTTTCAGAATATATATTTGTTATGCATCCTCCCTGACCAACCCACATTGATGTCAGTGAAACACCACCAGTGAGCCACAAGCAGCACCATAGAGAAGTACCCCTTTCTATTGATTTACTTCATCGCAAGATCATCCGGGGCCAAAACAGGATATACATAGGATATCCATCTATCACTCCATCACTGTTAGGGATTCCCATCACTGCAAACCCATCCACTATTTCATGAACATTTCTCAGAGACACAGTTCGTTGTAGCAGAATGCAATTAGTGGTTCTGCACAGTTGCAGTAACACACACCACTAGTGAACTTCCCAACACCCAACTAATTAGAGAGCAATTGGTGACTGTCTGGAGTGGCCAGCTTCCACACAGCTATCACCACATGCTTTTCCACCAAGAGGGCAGTTCTCATTCATGTGTCCATCTACTACAGGGCCAGGATGAGATCCACAGAGAGTTCCAGGAAGGTGGCTTCATGCATTTAAAAGTTTTACAACCACTGCTTATTATCCCAGACCTGCATAACAATGTGATCCCACCACTCAGTGCTTGTTTCACATGCCCAAAAGTGGTGGTGCACTCTGTGCATATGCTCTTCAAAGACAAACAATAATCCAGACTGTTGGTTTCCATGGCCAATAGCAAGTCAGGTGCCTCGGATTTCCTGTTCTGATTAGGAGCTCATAATATACTCCAGTGTGTCCCAACCAGTGTGCCATGGCACACAGATGTGCCTTCAGGCCTGAGCAGTTGTGCCACAGAATTTTTTGAAATGCTACTCAAAGAGCTCTGGATTGGCTCATGAATATTCATGAGTTCATTTGGAAACTATATGGTGGTGTGCCTCAAATTAATTAAAGGTAGCAAGTTGTGTCAGAGCAGAGAAAAATGTTGGGAACTACTGAATCCTGCACAACCAGCCACAACATGTTCAGAACACTGTCTGTAGCAGGGGAGAGCAGTGCAGGATTCATCTGTTCAGATAGAGATGTCAGGCACTTAGGAAGGGGGACTATTAAAAAAAAATCTGTGAAATGCAGTTGGGAGCACAAGGAATGATAGTACAGAAATCAATGCACCATGAGACATTGACCCTGCAGCCCATGATGCACTGAGATACTCTCCAGCCTTCCCACAACTCCTGGCAGCACAAGCTGGTGAGTTGCAAAATGGGATAGGTGCCTACAGTGCAGTGTTCTCAGCCTCAATGCTAGAGCACCAAATGTGTATGCACTTTAGCTGCACAGAAGCTGCATGAGTGCATGCAAGCACTGAAGTTACAGTGCTTTTTGATCACCAAACTTGCATTGACAAACCTCGTGTAACTTGCATTGCTAAACCTTTCTAGTATAGACAAGGCCTCAGTTAATCTCTATCTCTCACAGCCATATGTTAGCAGCACATCAAGTCTGCATTGAAACATCTTGGTTTTGTTCTGGTGCTGCATATCTTTTATTTCCATATGTTGCTGAGTTGAGCAAATACTGTGGCTGCCCTTCCTATCCTTAATGTCACTTTATTCTTAAGGGTTCTATTGGCTTTTATGATTTGGCCCAGGAAGATGAACTGTTCTACTTCCTTGCTATGTTTGCCCTCAAATGTGATCCCACTGCTTAACATCTGAATTTTAAGAGGTTCCATTTTAGCATAACTAATTTTGAGCACTGCTTGACCTGCTATTTTTACCATCTTTGTAACTTTTCAAGGGGTTGCTCAGTAGTGCAATATCATCAGTAAAGTGTAGGTCCTCTAAGCATTTTGCATCTACCCAAGAGATAGCAGTGTCTGGTGCCACAAATATACTTCTTCGCTGTCCAGTGTATGGAAATGGTATACTAGTTTCATACTAGTGCCGGGCTAGTCACCCTTATAAAGCACTTTGCATCTCTCTACATGGCCATGATGATGCTGAAGACTAGCTAGGATTCCACTGCACTGAAGAATATTTTATATTGTCTGTCTCTATAGGCTTTCCAATCCTTTTAAAAAATCATTTTTAAAAATAAGTGAAATTGATGAATTGTATATATTCCTCTATGATGGTCCTAAATGGGACTATCTGATGGACACAAAATCTCTCAGCTGTCTATACAGCCTAGTTTTCGCTAAATTCTGCATCCACTATCTCCTTCATCCAGTGTGGTATCACACTACAGAAGGCTTCCTTAAAATAGAAAGTAATATAACTCCTCTCCAGTTGTTACACTCAGGGGTTAAAGTAAGGGGGAAACGGCATTCTGGGGCTCACTATTTTTAGGGGCTCAGCATTATGGGGCCCCTAAAAATAGAAAATGGAGCCAAAAGGCTGCATTCTCGGGCCCACCATTTAAAAATCATGGGCCCCAGAACGCAGCGTTCTAGCTCCCTTTTCTATTTTAGGGGCCAACTGAATGCTGAGCCCCTAAAAATAGTGGGCCCCAGAACAGCATTCTGGTGCATTCCAGCAGGGCAGAGAGCTTCCCCAGGCTGGGCCTGGACAATTTTAAATCTCCTGCACTGAGCCTGCTCCGACCGAGCATACTCAGAGCCTCTGAGCATGGTCACTCAGAGCCTCTGAGCATGGTCAATCAGAGCAGGCTTTGGGTGGGACCCTCATGGTGGCTAGGTAAGGGTGCCCTGAGGTAGGGGGTTTCAGGAACAGGTGAGCCAGCCCAGCAGTGAAAGGGTGTGGGGGAGAGGGAACCTGGTGGCAAGGCAGAGGAGGTTAGGGAAGGGCTTCAGGGACCGTGGAAGCCAGCAGCAGGACTAAGGGGTTAGGGAGGGGCTTGGGGGAGCAGGAGAAGCTGGTGGTGGGGCTTGTGGTGTCTGAGAGAGCAGGAGAAGCTGGTGGGGGGGGGTTTGGGGAAGAGGCATGGCAGGCGCCCCCGAGCTGCTGCGCCCCAGAGCACTCCGTGGGAATGGGGAGGGCCCTCATCACTGGTCTTTTGTGGCAGAGGGGGTTGCTGGCCTCTTGGATTGGGGCACGGAGCTGTTGGAGGACAGAGAGGGAATGCTGATGGGGGGGTTGTGTGGGCGGGGGGTGTGGGTGCGTTTGGGTGTAGCTGGAGGTGTGTGTGGGTGTACCAGGGCATGTGGAGGGGTGTGGGGATGTAGCTGTGGGGCTGTGGGGGGGTGTAGCAGAGCAATAACCAATGCATGTGGTACCAAGAAGTGGCTGCAAATGCCTACATGGGCTCAGGCCCACACATGCACGAGGGGGTCCAAACGACATGGGAAGGGGGTCCAGATGTGGGGGAAAGGGACCCAGATGTGCATGAAGGGGGCCCAGAAATTTAGGAGGGTTCCAGGAGCCCACCATAATATACTTTAACCTCTGGTTACACTCAGTAAGTTCACCAATTTTGAGGTGTTCTGATAATTATTCCACGCTGGCACTGATCAGGAGTGGTCTCTTTTTCTCACACGTCACTGAACAGCTCTGTCAATTTCTTTAGAATGGGGGCATCAAGGACTGTTCTTCTATAATTTGATCATCTCCCAACACTTTTTTATTTTTCAGCTTTTTGAAACCAGCCTGTACTTCTGCCATTTCTGCTGCAGCCATATTAATGTCAACTTGGTCAGGTTCAGAATTTTAATACAAATCTGGAGGGCCAGGCCTATTGAGGACTTCTCAGAAATACTCTGCCCATGTTCTACCTCAGGTTTAAACATTTTTCAAACTGTACTTCTATTGACCTCTGTCCTGTTTTGAAATTTCCACACAGGGTTTGAGTCACTTAGTAAATGGGTCTGTGGTTTCCTCTCGGAACAGTAGTAACACCCATATTGTAATTTTGAGTGCACTAGCATGAGCAGAGCTAGGCAGACCTGTTTCCCTGAGTTGGGAAATCCCACTTCCTAGTTGCAGTGCAAACAGACCCACTATTGGAAAACAAATAAAGATCTTACCATATAGACTAGGCATGATGTGGCATGACATCACTGTAAATAAGAAACAAATCAGTTATCCTTAGCAGAAGTATGCAAGGCATTGTACATGTTCTGTCATTAATAATTTATCAGGTGTTCATTTTAATTACTCAGCTTGTAATGTTTTCATTAGGTATTAATTTAGATGTTATACACACAACACTTCTGTAAGAACTGCTGTATGATTCAGCATTAATTAATCTATATTTAAAGTGAAAAGTTAACAATCAATTCACATTACTAGGACGCTTAAACTCTTGGCAGCACTTTTATTATGATTATTATTATTTATGGACTGGAGGAAGTAGACTATTACAATATATGCAATCATCTATGCTTTCCATATGTACAGCAATATACTTTAGCCCTAGACATCCATATGTCCCTAAGGCCTTGCCAAACTGATTTGCCTAATCAATACACCAATGTTCTTATCTCTAAAGATGTCACTATGTATTTACAGTCATTGGTAAGTCATTACATATAAACATATCCCAAATGGTTCTTTTCTTCATTGACAAAATGCTTCATATATTATTTTTACACCCCAAGACCTTCCAAGACTTGCCCAAGGTTTAATAAACAACCCCAAAAAATCTGCATTCAAGAATGGGGATTTATGCAAATAATAAAATAATATATGACTAAAAAAAGGCTTTATTGGTTAAAAAAAAAAAAAACTTCAACCAAACCCTGATTCTGTTGTACTTCAATTATTTTTTTCAGTACTGTAGTCAGAACAGCAAATGCAGTCATTTATTACAGTAAGTTATACAAGAGCATCACATAAGAAAAGGCATTATTTCTGTTTAATTGCCCCTTGTCCTTCACCTTATGAAAACCCTTAGGCAATAAAAATGGAGCCACTTTTAGAGCAAGTAAGAACTATGAACTTTATTTAAATGAAATGAAAAGCAGATATATCAAAGTAAAGCTGTGGTAAAGCTGAATCTACTGTGGGGAACAATGAGATAGAGCCCTTCATATTATTCTTACAATGATTTTGGATACATGATTACCCTTTTAGCCCTCCTAATACTTGATTTCCAAATCCTGGGAACAGACTGATGCCTGCTGAGAGTTTTTCATTCAAACTTTCCCCACCCTACTGACACAATGTAACATTTTGTATTGGGACAGTGAATAGCTTATTGTAAAATATAGGATTAATATTAATGCACATTCTTAGTGGCTTTTATCAGGAATACAGTGTGAGCCTTCTTGAAAGATTTTTTTGTCCTCTTCTTTGGGGTATGACAGTATGATGTATATGATCTATCATGCTCATTTCCTTCACACATTCTTAGTGCTACTAGAGCAGCCTCAGAGTGATGGTAATCTTATGAAAACTCAAAATGATTTGTTTATTACTGAAGGTTTATTTAAGGCTGTCACCATGACCTACATCCATTAGTAACCTCAAGAATTCTTAAAGGAACACCGGTCCCATTACCTGCTATTTTCAGCAGTACTCCATGATAGCAGAGAGCTAGGGCTGTTGCTTCTAAGGACCATTTATAAATTACATCTCTACCCACTCTCTCCATCAACTTTCCTTCTACAGTGATCTTGCCTGGAAAAAGTATAAACTTTGCTGTCTCATCAGACATGTAAGGTGGATCAAGGAAGAGAAATCAGACAACTGTCATAGGACTTTTTAATGTATTTGATTTCAGTGATTTTATGTAGCTAGCAAATCCTTTAGACTAAAAAGCAACAGACATTTGTAGGATTATACTAATAAAATCATCATATTAAACACATTAGTTAGCCTACATGCTTCTGCTGTATGGTGGCTAAATCACTCTCATTTCCTTATTAGTCCCTGTCCACTAACCACCCCTTCTCCCACCCAAAATCTCTTTCTGGGTGCCATCCTCTGGTACAGATGAACTGAGCTCTGCACAGGACTCAGTGAGGAATGAAAGATGTAGCATGACACCACCTTTCAGAGACCAGCATAGAGGCCCTCAGCCACGGCCCTGTCCTTGCTGATACAGGAGGGCCAGGCTACTTGGTTATTCCCCCACCTCAGGGAAATCTTCAGATGGCTGCTCAAGGGACTAAATTGAAGGCCAGAATCTGCCCCATTGTCTGTGATCTACAAAATCAGAGAAATGAGACAAATGTGGAGGGGAAAGACCTGTTGGTTCATATCACTCTAGTTCATGAAATTTCTTTTCCTACAGCATATATTCACAGATATTGTATCTTACCCAGCTGCTCTCATCATTTCTATTTTACAGCCTAGCAAATCTACTAGGACTTAATCTTGATATTCATCCTTCAGTCACCATCTAATTCAGTTTCTCCTGCTAACATGCCTCATATGAAAACGTAACAGTTCTCTCTTCTGCTTTTTGTTTCTACCCCTCCAAGGGTATGTCTACACGGTAACTGTTATTTCAAAATAACCCATTATGAAATAACTCATTTTGAAATAAAATCCTTATTTTGAAATCAGTTAATTTGAATTAAGGGAAAGCCTGCTTTCGAAACGGCTGTTATTTCGAAATGGTTATTTTGAAATAAGGCCGTTTGGACATGTTGTTTCAAAACAGTTGTTTCAAAACAATGGTGTTGTTTTGAAACAACGTTTCCAAACGCCACTGTTCCGAAACAACCGTTTCAAAACAACAGCTATTTCGATTTCCTGCTAGGTTTAACGGTTTTGAAATAACGGTACGTCGTGTGGACATGAGAAATTTTATTTCGAAACAACGGCTGTTGTTTCGAAATAAAACTCATGTCTGAACACAGCCCAAGACTTTCACACAAACTTTATCCATGACTTCCATTCCACTAAAAGAGCCTTGTTTAGTCAAGTTACCGCCTGTATTTGAGGACTCCAGACCAAACTACGAATTTCATCCACAGATCGTTGGCCTGACCCTGCAGTAATAACAATCAACACTTGCACTGACAGAGAAAAGATTTTGTGGTTGAGCTGCAGACTTGAGATGCTGGTCTTGTGTGCCCCAGCACCACTCTGTGCCTCAGTTTCCCCATCTGTAAAATGGATACAATGCTGCATGGCACATGGTGATTGTGAGACAAAAGTCACTGATTATTATAAAGCACTTTGCACTTGGAAGTTGCTAAGAAATTCGCTGTTATTAATTATCTTTACTATAATAGTATTAAGGACTGACCTGTTAGGCCTTCTTATGGCCAATTGGTCTCTTCATGCATGTGCATATAATTTCCACTGAGACATCTAGGCAGATACAAGTGTAAATCATTTCCAATTACAACTTGTCCTTAGCACTGATAGATTTATTCTACAATATTCCTTGTTGTTCCTGGATGTAATGAGGCAAAATGCTGTTAAATATCAAAACTTGGGCTAACATGGAATGACAAAAATATTTTTGAACAGAAAGTTTCAAAGCTGCATATCCATTGCTCTAAAATATTTCTACAGTGCCCACCACAATTGTACCAAAAGAAGGTTGAGTTCAATTTAAGCATGTGTTTATACTGTATTGATAAAACCAACATCTTTTGATGGGCCGTTGGCCATGATTACATTAATAAAGACATACTTAGTATCAAAATTAACTACATATTGCTGATGTAAGCCACAAATTAATTTTCAGTTGTCAAAATAAAGACTGCCAGCTCACCAACGTCCCCATCGCTTGCCCAATGGTCAGGCAAAGCATCCTTTATGTCCCACCCCCACTTATGCAAAGATTGATGGGATATGTATACACTGTGTGCTGAATGTCAACAAAAGATGATTCCAGCAAACTAACAAATGATGTGAGTTCCAGGGTAAGTAAGGGACCACCTCAAGAAAATGTCCTTTGCTTCCAGAATTTGCCTTTTAGGGACTGTAAATAGAAACACTTTGCCTGATCTTATTAATCAAGAGTATTCATAGGGAAGGCATCACTTGCTTAGACACTGAGGAGCCAGACTATGTAACTCTATACACCCACCTATTTTAGACTTGCCCATGGATTTTTAATAACCAATTCTTCATTTTGTCTACTTGAAATCAACCTAGTAGCATCATGTAATGCAGTGTTGCCTGGATAATGCCATCCAAGCCTGCAAAAAGCAAGTATCATGTTTAACCGATCCAGCAGCATTTCCACAGCCTACTTTTCCTACTGTTCTGGAAAATTCCTACAAAATCTAATATGGGTGAAATCAATAAGGTTTATAGAAATGTTTCCATGTTTATTAGACATTATTCATTAACACTAAAGGATCAAATCCTCATTGTAAATTGGCACTGCTCCACTGAAGAATGATGATGCATTGTGTAAGCTGGGCCACAGAATTAAGTACAAAACTAAAAGCTTTCTGCAGGATTTTTAAAACCATGCTATAGAATTCTATGTGAGGGAAGGAACTGTCTACCAAATTCCAAAAGACAGTTAAAACAAAACCCTACAGAGACAATTTCTATTTTGTTCTAGAGGACTTTTCAATAGCCTTTAATTTTTATGGTACCAGAGCTACTTAGATGCCCCAGTAAATTATACCACAGCTGAAATCAAATGAACAGAATGTTAAAAAGTGCCAATGATTTTAGTAAATAATTGGAACTTAAGACCTTTAGAGAAGAACTTAATTTGATGGCCATTCCAAGGTCAAAAAAATGAGTATTCTTAAAACTCTTAAGTCACAGAGAAAAATCATGCATTAGTGGCTAACCTGGGTTCTCAAACAAGTGGGCTGCAAACCTCTTCCATCCAGTCTATGACTGCGCTCTGTGAGACCACACTCTCCCTAACAGAGAGCAAGAGGGGTCTCGCATACCCAGTACTCCACAATGCCACGAGAACGTCAAGTCTTGTGACATCACAGAATGCTGGATATGCGAGACTGCGCTCTTGAGATCACCAGGGGCGTTGCTGGTGCTGGGCACACTGGGGCACGTGCGCTGAATCCCAGCGCTAGTGCCCTGGATCTCTGGCCCAATTGGGCCGGAGATCCGGGGCCCAGCCGCCAGGGGCCACAGCAGCCCTGTCCCCGGCCGGGGATACGGGGCCTGGCTGCCTGCGGCCACGGCAGCCCCATCCCCTATGAAGGTCCGGGGCCTGGCAGGCCGTGGCCACGGCGGCCCCCTCCTCTGCAGGAGGTGGGGCTTGTAGGCTGGGGGCGGGGCCTGCTGGCTGGGGGGTGGGGCCTGGGCCCATGCCCCAGGTCTCTCCCGCAGCCAACAATGCCCCTGGAGACCACACTCTCTCCTAAAAGAGACAGAGAGGTATAGCACAACACATTTTCGTATACACAGCACTCCATGATGCTGTGCGAGTGCTGTCATGTTTCAATTTATGGTATGTATGGCCCACTGGAAGTACATTTACATCAAATCTGACCCACCATATCAAGTGAATTTGACAGTGCTAGTCTATCCTGTTTCTGCAAAAGTCCCATTCCCTCTAACTTAACAGACATGATTGCCTATATGGCAATAAATGATTTCTAGAATATGCAGTTCATGCCCTCAAACAGGTTGGGTTTTTGCTTTGGAGCTGTTTTCCTTTTAGCGAGCAGTGTTGATGCAGTATTTCAGTATCTTATTTGCAGAGGGGAAGTTGTACCCACTTTCAGCAATAAGAAAGCAGACCTTCGCTGTGGTACCACAATTCCAATCACAGCAAATGGCCCGAAATGACCATCTGTTGCTCTGTTGAAATGTTTGAATGAGAGAGTGAAAGAGGAGGAGATGGCTGATAAATTAGAGCCCTCCTGAAACATTTATATGCATAAATATTACATTTGAAATGGTTCAAAGTGACACACAGGGAACAGGAACCTTTCTGATATTCTTGGAGGTTGGAAAGTTTTAATCAGATGCAGTGTTTTATTAGGGGACCCAGCCTCGAGAATGAGAGAGTTACATGGGGCCTATATATATCTTGACAATATTTCTAGAAGAGTCTGTCTAGCCTAGTCATGAATTGTTGGACTAGCTGTAGAAATCACTGTGTGAAATTCTATGGTCTACTTTATACAGAAGGTCAGACTAGATGATCATAATTGTCTTTTCTGGACTTAAAATTTATGCACTCTATTAAATCTTACATAAAACAGAGCTTAGACAAGGGATGTGAAAACTATATGCAAAATTACAATGCTAATGTATTTTAAATAGGGACTTTAACCTAACCCAATGTAAATCTTATTCTCCAAAAATTCATTTTAATGTACTAAACATAAATAGAATGCATATAAAATTAAACTAATCTGAACTTCCAGTCTCTCAGTGAACCAGAATTTGAATCTGTTTTTATATTCAAAAAATAAAGAAATTTCATTTGAAATTAGCAAAACAAAACTGAACAACAAATATTACAGAACAAAACCCCAAGTAAATAGGCACATTAATCTGGTCCTTATTACAGAAGGACCTTTTCCAACCACAAGCATCTGCCTCTAAACATAAACTGCCTTCCTCAAAACTGAAATGCACATGAGAAAGATTGGCATCTGGTAATGAAAGTATTGCTTCCTGGATATGTTGAGTAAACATCATTTTGATTAAATCATTTGGGGTTTAATAAAGAAGAATGGATGCCGCAGATACACAACTAAATTGATTGGATCTGTGTCAGGAGCAAAAAATATATATCTTGTTCTGTGATTTTTTTTCCTGGCTATCTCATTGTTTTTTGAGCTCTCCAAGGATGTAGAAAGCAGTTTCACTGAACATTTAGAACTTGATTTAAACACATCTATAACTTCACATAACTGTGAAGGATATAGATAATGTGCTTGTGAAAGGTTTTGCAAGTTGTATAGATCAATTCATTCAGATGCTGTGTAGTAGTAGCTGATATCCTCTGGGTCAGGAGGTTATATTATACAGAAGGAGCAGGAAGGACTCACTGATATAAGGAGTCTTTTTGAGCTCTCACTGCCATAATCCAAAACCATCTGGCTCAGACAAACCATGGAAGTGCGATTGTTAGGTCCTAAAATAGTGGATGTTCCAAACTCAGCCAGTAGGTGGGGCACAAGGCTACAAACTCAGCTTGGTGGAACCACTATCATCATGCTGCATAATGGCTGAGTATTTTGATTCATAAAAAGCATAAATCCTACAAGATGAATCATAATAAGAAAATGAAATGACTGCTTTCACCTCATAGGAATAAATTTTGTAAAGGCCCAGAACCCAAGACATTCAAGCAAATATTTGTTTAGTATGATTTATTTATTCCTATTTGCATAACGATTCTAGATGATCATGGAGATGGCTCATTTAGATTTTATAGTTTCTAAATTTTTCTGTTGAGTGTGAATTTTGTTCAGCTGCACTGGCCTCACAGATGACTGTTTCCATTCCCCTCTTGCATGTCTAGAAATACCCAGTAAAAGAATTTAAACATTGTAAAACCTATCCTGCATATTCAATATGAGGAGGAAGAAACTTTAAGAACCTAAATAGCTTAGTTTACTCAGGTACTAAGGCCCATTTGGAAGAATCTAAAAAAACCAACTTTTTAAGGAACAACATCATCATTACAGACATTAACACTGTAAAGTGTTGTATTTATAGATTTAATGGTTCTTGAAGCACCATCACATTAATATCTTTGGTATTGTTTATGCATACAACTGTTTTTTGTATTATCAAAACTATACAGACCTTAATGTATGACGTGCATATTTATTTCTCTGCTAGTTTTATTTCTAACATCCCTCAGACTATTAGCAAATGCGAATTGGGCTTAGTTCAGTAGAATTTATGATCCTTAAGGGAGAAGGACAAAAATCACATTTCTAAGTGCTCCCTCCATGCACACATACACACACCACACACACACGCATGCACGCACACACACACTAGATCTGCTGTCTGTGCACCACTCCCCTATTGTTTTCACTGTAACTGATTTTGGCACCAGCTCTTTAGCACTTTGGAAGGGCCTTCATTAGTACTGGGACACTGTCCAAAAGGAATCCAGAAAAATCAACACATGGCTGCTCTTGTTCTCATGATAAATGACAGCTTTGGCTGAAAAACAACAACAGTAAGGAAGCAAAACAAAAACCAAAAAGCAACAAGGGTAGCCATAACCTGAATAGAGGAAGTCAGACATGACTAACTCAGCAGAGATGGAAGGAATGGGCTAGGAGGAGGGGGAGGGGAGAAGAAAGGGAGATCTTGGATTGGTACTGTATTTAAAAGGGTAGTATGTCCTCTATGCTGAAATGGATAGAGCATTCTCTGTGATGAGGTGGAAAGATGGTGAGCTAAAGAAATTGGGGAAAGAGTAGCTCCCACTACTGTGGTGAAATGAACAAACTGGCAGCAGCAGACAGTGAGATGCAGAAAATAAAATGTCTGCCTTTACCCAGTCAGGAGAGAATCTGTACCCTTTAAATAAGATGAATATTACAAATGCAGAGAATATAGTAAATGCTGTATTAACACTGGTTCCCAGGAAAGGTTTTATAATTAAATCCTGCAGTCCTTACTCAGGCAAAACACCCCCTGACTCCAGTCCTGATGGCTTTCATCAGTTAGTATACCAGTGACTTCAGTGGGAGCTCTGCATCAATTTGCAGTGCAGGAGTACACCTCTGGAACCATCTAAACTAGAGCTAGTTGGGATTTTTTGCACAATATGATGTTTCCTTGAAATTTTTATAGAAAAAGTAAACCTTCAGGAAAATTTGTCAGCCATTTTGACTTTTCTTTTTCCTGGACATTTGCTGTGATAATTTTTAATAAAATGTTTACAGAAATTTTAATTGAAAAGCCTTCAAACCAGTTATTGGTAAAACAAAATATTCAGTAAAAGTCATTTTTAATCAACAAGTTTTGGCAACCAGGTTAGTAAAAATCACAGTAACAAATATCACAGGTATTGAAAAATGGCTCAACAAAAATGAAACTTTACATTTTTCAGAAAATTATTTCTTTGTTTTTAACCAGCTCAGCAAATGTCATTTTAGGAACAGTATAGTAAGTTACCTCTTTAGCCAAATTTTTGAGTTGTAAGCCCACAGACATTTACCATATATGTGCATGAAATAGCCACAATAAAAAGCAAAACTTCTGTGGCTATTTGAAAATTGGGTTTTGTGCATTTCATTAGAAATCTGAAAATATACTCCTTTTCCAATGAAAATGAACCCCGTCCGAGCAAGCTTTGGCTTTGAACTTTGAAATTCAGTTTTCTCATTGTTTAAAATTAGAAAATCAGTTTATTGAGTTCCACAGAAATGAAAAATTTAAGAAGCACAATATTCACTAACTTTGTGCGCTGACATCTCATACAATCTTGGAAAGTATCAGACAACCGGTTAAGAATCAACTTGAGAATCTTGCATATCAGCTCCACCGCAACTTGTTCACTGTCACACATGGCATAACCCATTGATAGTGAATATATTTTAAACAACAGACTGCACACTTAAAAGAAAAAGGTTTTAAATGCTTTTGCTTGACGTTCACTTTTATATGGGTGAACAGTTTTCTATAGATTCCTGCACTGTCAATGATGACAATCTATGCAAAATAGTCATAAAGAAATCACACAAATTCATCTCATTGGGGGTTTTGTTACAGATGTGAAGCTCAGACAGGTTTGCTATAATTTGTGAATCTGAATCAAATTTCAAACAATCTGGATCAATTTTTCCATCACAAAACTAGGAGCTTTCCCTGGCTTCAGATGAGTTTCATTTCAAGTTTTTGGGTTTGTTCAGACCCACACATCAAAGAAAAATTCAGGACATATGGATCAAAGCTGAACAATTCTCCAAAATTCCCTGTGCAAAGCTAAATCACTCAGCACAATCAGCTAAAAGATTTCTAAATTCACCTTCAGACCCACCCAATAAAACTTTCATCAGATTGGTAGATACAGTTCATATAAAATACAAGTCTGTTTTAATGCAATTTGAAGTTGTGGGCTTTCTCCTGGGAGAAGGGCAGATGCTTGATGCACCTTAAGATGAGGCAGTGGATGCTGTTTTTCCTGCTTTATGCCATTAAAGTGCTTGTTCACCATATCCCCTTCCACACTGCCAACAGGGAAATCTAAATTTGGCAGCAGACTGGGATCCCTGCCTCTAAGCTGAAAGAGGTTGAGCTATTTGCAGAAATAATGCTTTCCAGACGTACTAAACAGTGCTCATCTTTCCAGATGGAGTGACATTAGTGTTGCTTCCAGCCATTTCTTCACCTTCTGGTATACTTGTCACTCCTCCCTTATGTATCACGAGTCTTGTGCTTTGGAGACTTTGTGCATTTTGGGAATCTCTGAGATATGCCTGCATCTCACACCCTCAGAAAGATGCCACAGATTGTTGGACTCTTCCCCCTTTCCTCCCCACCAACCCCCTGGAATGCAACAGATTGTTTGCTGAAGGAAGCTGAGGCCTTGAAAGTAGCTAAACATTAGGGAAGCCCAGCTCCTCCTGGATTTGATATTTCTACTTAAAGTCCTTACGAATGAGAGGGTTTGGCATGTACACTGCCTGCTAAAGAGAAGTTCTGATGGCAGCCAACTACAAGGGAGTGAAAGAGACAGAGAAATTCTGTGATGAAGAGGTAACCGCCCCACTGCAAAGCCGAAGCTTTTAACTGTCCCATGAGGCCTGCAGACTGTCTACTCCAATGACTAACAGCCAAGCCTTGAACTTGCAGTTCTTGGATCTGCAACACAAAAGGCTAGCCCTGCCTAGGTCAGCTGGATCATTTGAAAGTCAGACAACTAGACATTTTTTTATTTTTTTTCTCTTTCTCTTTTGGGGTGCGGGGGGGGTATAGAAAGAAATTCTTCATTTGAATCCCCAGTGGAAAAAATCCATCTAACAAGCATGTTGATTTTGGCACCAGCACATGCAAGCACTCTGTGCAAAAGAGGAACTGACACGTTCAGATTCACAGATTAGCCATTTCTAAAAGGTTAATTAAATATTACCATTGTTTTCCAAGCTATTAATGCATGTTATTCTATTTCTCTGTATTAAAAAACATCCGGGTTTCTGAGTTTAAAACATCACATGTCCCGTTCCTCTCCCATGACAAACATTTTAACACAACCTCCGCTTTAAAAATATCAAATGAGCTGTCATCTCACATAAGCCTGAAGTTGAGATGAAATTTTTGGAAGCGCAGCCTAGAAAAAAAATTTGTCTTCTGTAAAGCAAAGCCTTTGACAGGTAGTCTCAGCTTGTGACTGAGTTTCAGAATCACTGCACAATAAAGGGACTATACCACGGCTTAAAAGAAAACTCCTGGTATCCATCAGCCATTCTTTACTTTGTGAAATTACCAGAAGCTGTAGCCCTCAAAAGACGTTACTAACTGAAAGCATTAGATGGAGCCAGGATGCGTGACTGCCAGCGCTATGTGGAATACTGGGACAGAAAACTTCCAGACTCTTTCACACCCAGTCTGCATAAACTCCTTACCACTTTTGCCCTGAGAGTTTTCTGAGCACGTTGGACTGCTGTATGTAGATTTGAGGGAGGAGGGGAGATAGAGAGAGGGAGGAGGTGACTGAGCACATGGAGCCTGATTCACCATTACCCTATAGCCCTGTAAAGAAAGCTACCAGTCTGTTTTGGTAGAGGTTTCCACCTCTTTAACAAGCACTACTAAAGACAATGTCTCTTTGCCGCATAGACTTATGATTGAGGCTCAGGCTGGGACTCCAGAGAACTGAATTCTGCTCATATCTTTACCACAGCTGTGACCTTGAACAAACCAGATTCTTTGCTGGCAGTCACTAGGCCAAAGGACACAGGTATCAAACACTAATAAATCCAAACGGCAGTGCTTTGCAGAAATGTAACCACTTTGCCCAAGGTGCAAGGCAGGGGAAATCAAGCCCAGTGTCTCACGGGGCCTCAGTTTATCTTTTTGTAAAATAGTGATAATAATACCTGGTTGACTCTGAGGCATGACAAAAAGCTTAATTCACTGATGTTGGCAAAGGCCCAGGTCCTACTTAAGCATCTACCTACCTTTCAAGATTTGAGCCAAAGTGCTTTGAGATCTCCAGGTGAAAGCCACTGTGCAAATGCAAAGCATTATTGTTTTCTGATGGCAGGCCATTTTGTGTATTACACAGTTCTTTCCCTGCAGTTTGATTGCAACCATCAAATCTGCATTATTCGTATTAACCAAAAGCACACTTCAGCTCAGAGTTTCCACTAAGGGTGTGCCATCGGTCTCAGTTCTAATTCAGGACCCATGCCTGTTCAGGGTCTGATCATGAGCTGGTGTAAACTGCTGCCATTCCATTGATTTCAGTGGACCTGGAATGATCTCAACACTGATCTGGCTCACAAAGTATTTAAAGTCAGTGTTATACCAGCTGGTTTTAGGACTCCAGAGAACAGTACTTCCCTCCTCCTCTTTACATGCATTCAGAGACTTGTGGGGTGGCTGTGGCTGATCCTGTTCTTTATCTCTTCTCTATTATGTGTATCAGGAAAGTTTCTGTCTCACTCCTCCATCTAGTGGAAGAATGGGCAGTGGCATGTTCTCTGCTGTGGAGGGGCCACAGGCAATGCACCCTCTAAGGCCCTGAGGCAGCTGAGCAACTTATGTTGCTCGCTGCATGGCCTGTCTCCCCCGCCAGCCCGATCCTGCCAGCCCAATCCTGCCTCCCTCCGCTCTCCCAGTCACCCTCTCACCCCCAGATGGCCCAATCCTGCCCTCAACTCTCCCGGTCAGCCCCCCCGAGCCAGTCCAGTCCCCCTCCTCCCACCCTAACCTGCTTCTCTGGTAACCCCCAGCTGGCCAGACCCCCAACTCTCTGCTCCCTTACCTGGCTGCTGGAGCAGCACGGCTGAACCATGGCTCCTGCAGCTGGAGGAGGCACTGACGGAGCATGCTCAGACGTTATGAGCATGCTCCGTCAGAGCTTCTCTTGACAAGTTTCAAGAACTCCCAGCTCCAGAGGAGCACGTAGCCAGCTGGAAGACAGAGTCTTCTAGCCAGGTAGGGACTGTGGCTGCCGGTTGTGTGCGGCCAGCAGTGTTCTCTGTGTGGGTCAGCAAGGGGGGCTGCGTGCCTGCGCTGCTGTGCAGCTTAGAGGGAACAATAGGCTGGTAGTTTCTTCACGTCACAGACACCAATGGTACATCTACAATGGAGCCTTAGGTTGACTTAAGGAAGCTTAAATCAACCTACAGACCCTCGTGGCCATACTGCGCTTTTATTAAGTCAGTTTAAGCACTTCCTTAAGTCAACTTAACAACACTGCCTCTTAAGGTCAATGTCATGCTTAAGTCGACATTATTAGGTTGACTTAAGCCAGTGTAGGTGGGGAATAGCTATTAAGTTGAATTAATTGGCCTCCAGGCCCCCTCTCAGAGTTCCTGGCCCCCAGGAAGGGTTGACCTAACCCCTGTCAGTGGGAAAGCTGGCAGTTGACAGGAGTTTTCAGTGCGGAAGCTCTAAGTCAACTTAACAAGATCAACTTAAAGTCAGCCTTGTTAAGTCGACTTAAACAGAGCCTCCAGTGTAGACATACTCCAGAAGAGGATACATTGGGCCCAGGATCTTCTATTCCCTCACCACAGAGAGAAAAAGACAGAATATCAAGACTGGGTGTCTCCTTCCCACTTGCAAGAGGGATGCAGACAGTTCTTCTTTCCATGCAGCACCTGGCTTCAGGAATGTATTTAAGGTGACCAGATATCTCAATCTGGCAGAGCCAGTCCTGACATTCAGGGTGTTTTCTTATACAGGTGCCTATCACACTCTACCCCATCCTGATTTTTCACACTTGCTACCTGGTCACCCTAAATATGTTTGATTTAATGAAAGCTGCTTATGTGCTCCCTTTGATCAGGGCTATGATCAAGGGAGGGAGAGTTAGGATGTAGCTACACTGGTTATATTCTTGTGCTCTGACCCTACTTCCAGGTAAGTACAGTAGGTTGGGTTCAGTACTCACCTAGACACCTGTCAAAGGGCTTTGAGTATGGAGAATAAGGGTGCAGGCAACAACCCCAGCACCACAAGTAGAAAGTTGGCAGTGCAGATGGTACCTTGGTGCAACGGCAGAGTGAGGGGTGGCTCAGTGTTACCTCTGGTTTATCTAAGAATAAAACAGAGCTATCTGAGAACAACTGAGTGGCATTAGAGAATACTGCCTCTGAAGCTGAATGTCAGTGTTATTAGTCCAGATAATCAAGGTATTTAGGGAAAATATGGTATATTTGGATCTAGGTGAAAGGCTAGTGTGTTAACACTCCTATCACCCTTACCTAGTCCAGCACTTCATTACACTGAGCCGTTTGCTAGCCTGTGAGAAAAGGAGCAATCAGATCTGAAACAAAGCGGAGCTAGTTCTTTAGTTCTGTCATGTTCTGCTTGAAAGGTTTGAAGATTCCTCCTAGCAGGCATTTTGCTAATAAACAGAAAGTTACCCATATTGTGATGCCTGCTCTGACCTGCAAGTTGGTAAACAATAAATCTTAATTACAGTTAAACGCCGGAATTTGCAAAGAATGAGGTCACATTAGTCAACTGTGAATTGGTCCTGACTCCTGCTTCTGATCTGGCTAGCAATGCAGCTGCAGGAATACATAAATTAGTTTTTGATTTGTTTGTGCCAGCGCGATCAGTTGTAGCTGTTTCTTAAGAGCATTTCCAGAATTAAGGGGCTGACTGGCACTCATCCTATTAGCATTTCTGATGCAGGTGACATCTGCAAAGTTTTATTGTAAAGGACTTTCAGCATTGTACTTAGGTTAATAAGAAAGCACTATTTTTAAGTATCTCGGCAGTTTTCCAAAGTGCAGCTCAGTCTCATGACATCTGCTCAGTTGATGCTTGTTACCTTTGGGTTTATTCAAGAAACCTTCTGAGTAACCTTTTTGTTAGCATCTGCTTTATAGGCTCTGCAGCAGACTAGCAGCAGTGGGCAAATGCAGTCACTAGCGGGAGGGGCCGAGGGGAATGGTGGGAGGATTTTCTGTGCTTCAACAAGCTCTTTGGCATTCTGGCACTTACATGTCATAATGTGAAATAAAAATCACCCAGTCCCCCTACTACTACTCATTTTTCCCCTTTGTGAGATTACACCATCTTTATAAAAGTACTGGAGTTTAGCTGCAAAACTCAGTTCAATCCCCTCAGGGTGGTTCCCATTCTTAGACAGGAATCTCTGCACTGAGAGGGCCTTGTAAGAGGGAGGATTCAGCCTCTACATCCCAGTTATCCCAGTTCTCAGTCTGTGCATCCTCTAGTTTTAAAAATGGGACAAATCATTATGGAAAAATGCACCTCGAACCATCTGAGGATATATGCCTCAGGGATAAAGGGACAGATGTTTAAAGCTACTTAGACACCTCGTTCTGATCTCAATGGGAGTGAGGCAACTAAACGCCTTTAAAAATCTGGGACAACTTAACTATTTCAATAACTACTTTAATAGCTATTAAAATAGCTAATAGTGGTGTTGGTGGGGCAGAAGGTGTTGATAAATTTCATTGGCTAAGTATAGCCTCATTCATCACAAAGCACCAAAGGAGTACACAATAAATTGCATCCAGTATTAATGATAAAAAAAGCAATTTTATGGGAATCATATTTCTAAGCAATAGGTTTTGGTTTTTATGCAGCAATGCAAGTTTCCCATTAGGGATTTTCTCCCACAAAAGCTCATGCGATAAATCAATTTGTTAGTCTTTAAGCACCACAGGACTCCTTGATTGTCTTGCAACAACCCGTGGCCGATAAAACAATACCAGTTATTGTCTCCGTATTAAATCAAAGCATAAACTGGCTTTATTAGAGGAACAGAGCTTGAATTATTCTTTGGTGACATCATTCTCTATATACTAAGCTATACTTTGCAGCTTAAACTGCAGTAGAACCACAAACATAAACCAAATAAGTAGTGGAAATGGTGCTTTCTTTTCCATTGTTGTGTTATAAACATTAGCACCACACTAGAAATGTGGTTGTGTCCAAGATCTCCTGCTGGTGTAATATGATGAAATCAAATCAGGAAAGTTGTAAATGAAGCTATGCTGATTTACCTCAGCTAAGAATCTGGCCCAATCCATACAATCAAGTACTAGTATCAGTTCAATATGATGCAAGGAGTTTAGAAATGGAAAATCTGAACCAGTCTCTACATACACTGTACCTTACTCTTGATCCTGAGTTGTCATTTTTCTGGATTCTGATACCATCATCTGTAGGGCTGCTGGGTTTAGTGCCAAAGCTGAAAGGACATTTTCATTATACAGCCCCTAATCAAACCTCAATCTCAAAGTTATTTTCTAAAAAAATGTCCCTGCACAGCTGGGCATCATTGTGCTCACTGATAAGTTGGACCAATGGCCAATCAGGAAGTCGGTGGCTCAAAATTTTAAAGGCTCCAATTGTCTACCACATCAAGACAGCTTTTGCACAGTCACCTTTGCAATGACATACAGTAGTAATTTCACAGTACACAGAAACATTATAGAGTAGCACGTGAAGGCAAAAACTATATTAAATACATGTGAATCTTTAGAGAGGTGTAAGAAGCTGAATGCTATTAGCAGAGCTGAAATTTGGTCAGGAATCCAGGTTTTATACTCCTCTTGTTACAAAAAGTGCCCTATGATCCTTAATGATTCTGATTACTCAGTACACTGGTTTAATCTATTCTACAAAAGATGACATCTTCAGTAGCACAATGCACCTTAACATTACTTGGAGGCGGTGGTGCAGAGCATGGGCTCTAAGCAAATGGAATCATGAACAGAACTTCTTGTAGCCTCTAGAATGGATATTCTTTATATGTCTTTCATCTGAGTATTGACCACGTATGGCCTTCCTTTGCTCATGAGATCACTGCACAGAGTAGGAGACGTCTGATTAGTGAGTCTGTTCCTCCCAGAAGGAACAGTAGAACCTCAAAGACCAGAAGCAGACTCAGAAACTACTGAAGATATACCACCTGCCCTAAACCGCCAGGAGCATGCAGGAGTCAATCAGTATAGAGGGCTAGAAGTGGTGAAATAACCAAACCCTAGTCTCAGTGATGTCCATTGGAATCCTTCCATTGTCTTTAATGGAAAACGAACCAGGATCTAAAGTCAAAGAGGCCATGATGGGGAGCAATACTCAGCAGTGCTCCATTTGAAACTAGTATTGGCAGAAAGCGTCAGTGGCAGACATTATAGTTTTATGAGGTGGAAAGGTCAGTGTTGATTTAAAAAACCAACTGATCTGCTTGGAGTAAATTTCATAAAACATCACTGCTGGAAAGATCAGATTTTTGCCTTTTTTTTTTAAACCCCAAATCTGCTCTAGCAGAGCGGGTTAAGTTCACTAGAGAAGGAGCGAAAGCTCAGAAATAAGTTAAAAAGTAAGCTGGTTGAAGAGCCCTCCCCATCCCAGCTGTGGTAGTGTGAAAAATTATGTCTGCTTGTTTGGAGGGATAGGGGTTTGGTTGGTTTATCTGTCAAAAATCAATTTGTTGAAATTTTTTGTCAAAAATGCAATATGTGGAAAATTTCAATCAGTACTATCCAAAAGTCTTAGCCACATGTCCTCTGGAAGATGGCTTATCTGCAATGTATTAGTGATAACAGTCCACTCAGTTAAGTTCCTGAGCAGGTGCCAACATAAAAAATTTCCTCAGTAGACAAAAAGGAGGCATCCTTATTCACATTCTCAGGTGAGAAGCCAAAGAGAAAATGAGCCTGGGAAAGTGACCTGCTTTCTCATTCCTAAAGATGGTTTCTTTGTTAGAGATTATGTCACACAAACTATAATACCTTGGATTGGTGTGGGGGGGGTGGAAAGCTTGCAATATCTTAATGCTGGATGATTCCCATATATTTCTATTTTTAAAGGAACTAAAAAGCTGTGTACATACAAAAGTAAATGTCATGATCTTACCCTCATCCTTTAGTGTCTAGTGATAGCAGGGACTTAGTCTGATGAGACACCAGGGGCTCACAAATGTAAACTTGGTCCAAGCTGCATGCAAATAAGATTATAGCCTTTCAGCCTGTAGCTTTGTCTCACTCATTTTACAGCCTCATGAAAGTTACTATAATGCAGCCTTCCTTTGTTCAAATGTCCTTCCTTTCTACACTAACTGTGGTTTAAGATGCTGTAGTCAGGGTAGATTCCCAGAACAGGTACACAAACACTTCCTATAAGCAAGATCAGATTTTTCTGAATAGTAACATCCATCAGGTCCACACATGCACCCAATGCATCCTTGTGCTCCTATGCAAGTATATAAAGAGTTGAGTAGTCATGACCTTCATTCAAAACTTGGAGTCTGTAATAGCTGAGAATCCCAAAAGAGAGGATGGAGGGCAAGTCATGGGTTCCAGACTGGCTACAAACACCTGAAAAGGCAATTTCAAAGGGATAGCCATGTTAGTCTAGTTAGAAAAACGAACAACAACTACTTATTACAACGGTTGATTTTACCTCACCTCCCTCTAATTTTTATTTACCAGTCTAGCATGATCCTATGATTTACACTTCCTTCATTTATTTCCCTCTCATTCTGTAAGTTCTCCATCTTCAAGTGTCTGACAAAGTGGGATTTTCTCCCATGAAAGCTCACATGATAAATATCTGGCTTTTTAAAAGTGCCACTGGACTCCCTGTTTCTTTTGCTGAATGAGACTGACGCAGCTATCCCTTCGGAACTTGAAAACTGACCTGGCTGATTAGTGCAGAGCACAGAGCTTGACAGATGTTCATAGGTTGCTCCACATTGCCACCTTACAGTTCTCAGATAGTCATAGTTCTGGCATAGTCCTGAAGTTCCTTGTGCCCTGATGGAGCAAACCTTGACATTCGGTGGGAGAAGTACACCACCCAGCCGGTAACAGTGAAATACGCTGCTCTTGCCATTTCAATATTCTTTGTAATGAGATGTCCTGGCCATTAGAGTGCCAGCTGTGGCTAGAAATAAATTAGGTGACAGATTGAACTGTTTGGTCTTGTCAATGTAATAAAGCAAAGTCCTAGATCCAGCTAATATGTACAGCTTCTTTTCTTCCATTCCTTAGTATGGCTTTGGGAAGAAGAGAAGCGGATTGATTGGCTGGTTTAGATGAAATTCAAAGATCACTTAGAAACATCAAATGAAGTCCTACCACCTCCTTTTCCTTAAGAAATACCATATACAAGGGTTCACACCTAAGAGCCAGAAGCACCACACACTCTCCTGGCTGCTGTGATAGCCACTAGCAAGGGTCTTCAGATTCAGGTGCTGTACGGAGAGGTCTGAGAGCAGATCACATGGAGCCCCAGGAGTCCCAGACAGGAGTAAGTTCTCTGACTGGCACATTAATGTTCAATATCCCTTTGAGAGACTTTGCTATCATATGGCAAAAAAAGACTGAATGGAACTGCTGAAAATTGGATCTCAATAAAGCTGAATGAAAGGTCAGCCTGTTTTAAGTGCAATAAGTGGTTGGAGACCTTCAGAGGCCAGACTGGGTCTAGACCATATTGGGCTGCTGGTGTCAAGAGCCTCTTCCATTTAGATGAATGCGTTCTTCTGGTAGATGTTTGCCTGGTCTTTATCAGGATTTACTGGATCTACAAGGGACTGTCTCTATCCATGATATTTCACTAGCCAACAACCAAACCAACAGGTGCAGTAACTTAGCTATGTTTACGCGTATAGTGTTAAAATTTAACTTAAATCGAACTAATTAAATCAAACTAATGATCATTAAATTGATTTAAGTTAAATTGTTTTAACATGGCTCCATCAGAAACCCAAACTGAACTAGGATGTCCATAGAAAGGACTTGCTAGTTTGATTTAAGAGAGGAGCACCATGGGAGGTGTGGCAACATGGTACCAAAGATGGGCCATGCCACCACCCAATCCCCTGCCTGGCTGTAGTCCAGTGAGCCAGGTGGCAGGGGAAAAGCATCCCCCCGCCTGGCTCCTGGCACCTGGAGCCCAGCAGGAGAGAAGGAATCCCCCTGCCTGGCCACAGCAGCGCATGCTCAGTTGGGTGCAAGGAACAGACCCCTGCACTTGGCTCCGGAAGAGCTGGGTGGCACGGGAAGGGAGCCCTGCACCTGGCTCTCACAGTACTGGCCGGGTGGGGGAGAAGGCATCCCCGCGCCTGGCTTTGACGTCACTGGCCAGGCAGGGGAGACGGGACCCCCACGCCCACCTTTAGCCACACTGGCTGGGCAATGGGGAAGGGACCCCCATGCCCAGCTGGACAGCATGGCTAAAGCTGGGTGTGGGGGTCCCTTCCTCACCACCTGGCCACCACTGTCACAGCCACGTGTGGGGATGCCTTCTCCCCTGCCCAGCCAGTGCTCCCAGAGCCAGGCCAGATCGGGGAGGAGGGGAAGTGCCTTCGGGGCTGCTTGCCCCAGGCACTGGAGGGCAGCTGCTTCCTTCTAGGGTGCCATGCAGACTGGGAGGAAGAAGCTCAAACCTTGTTTAAAATCAAAATAAGGGTTAAATCAAAATAATGTGGCTACACTGCGTTATTTTGAAATAATTTTGATTTAACTGTCATTTGATATAAAGCAAGGTTTTATTATTTCAAAATGACTGTTCCTTATTTTGAAATGAGGGAGCTCCTCATTTTGAGATAAGGAAAGCTAGTGTAGACGTACACGACGTTAGATTAAAATAATTATCATTATTTTGATTTAAAGTGTAAGTGTAGACATATCCTTAAGGTCTGACTTGAGTATCTCACTGTAGTGTTGTGAAATCAGGTCCACATGGTTCAAGGACTGGATTAGAGGCTGAAACAGCAGGAACGTCATGCCGGGGACTCCGGCCGGCGCTTACTCCGGCCCCGGCAGTCGCAGGCTCCCCCGGGGTGAGGCGCCCCCCCCCCCCCCCCCTCCGGGCCGGTGCCTGCAGGGGTGCCGGCACCGGCCAGGTGAGGTGCGGGGCGGCGCGGCACTCCGCCGGTGCCTTCAGTCCCCTGCAGGCACTGGCGGCATGCGGCGCAGCCCCGCGCCCCTCCCCCCAGCCCATGGACACCCCTCAGCACCCTGGCCAGGGTGCTGAGGGGTCAGCCCTTCCTCCCAGGGTGCTTAGGAATACTTTGTTCCGAAACAACATGTCCGAACAGGGCTGTTTCGAAACCTCTGTTTCAAAACAACTCTGTTTCGACAGTAAACGAGGTTTAAGTTGTTTCGGAAGGAACACGGCCATTTCGAAACAAGCTGTTTGCTTGTTTCGAAATGGCTGTGCGACGTGTGGCCATGGCACTTCTTATTTCGAAACAACCTCTGTTGTTTCGAGATAAGACGTGTGTGTGGCCATACCCTTAGAGACAGTAATGGCTCTTTCTAGGACTATTTGGCCTTCTCCAATAATATTCCTGAATTCCTTCCTATTGTCCTGTGGCAATTTCAACAGGAAGGGAGTCATATTTTCCTGTGATAGGAAATTATATTTGGCAAACAATGTCTGGCTATTTGCTACATGAAGTAGCACTGAGGCAGAAGAATAGGCTTTATGCTGAAAAAGTCCAGCAGTTTGCAGTTCACTGATTTCGATTTTTCCTGTACTCCTGTAACTATTAACAATCCTCAATTTGGAAGGAAGTAGAAGTGCTCAGAGCTGTTTGGGGGCACCTGATAACAGTTCCCCACCTGTTTAGATGTGGGATGATTGGTGACTAGGGTTTGCCAGAGCCGTTTGACTAGCTCTAGTTTGTCATCATTGAAGTGGAGAGTAATCTTTGCCAGGGTTGATGATGATGTCAAAGAGTTTATGGGATTTCTCTTGTCTGACTGTTGTTTCCATAGTAGGGTCTCCATGATAGGAGTGAGGCGATCCTGAAAAAGCTTAATCCTCAGCAGGACAGTCAACTACCTGAATGACAGCTAGTGATGTTGATGATGCCAATTGTTTCAGTGCACTAGGAATGCTATTGTTCTTCCACTGCTCCCAAAGCCTAGATGCTGACATCTGGCTCTGGTGTCAATGGCCTGGATAGGGATGCCACAATAGAGTCTGTTCTCCTCTTCTGCCTGCAGCTACAGGAGGAAGATCTGCTGTGGGACACTTGAGATAGTGGTTCCCAGCAGGGCCAATATGACATGCTATATGTATAGCTGGCCCATTGCCACTTGCACCGCTTTTGTGGTCGTGCCCAGTGAGAAGAATCTCTGGTATCAGCTTTACCTACTTTGAAGCCCTTTGGGGAAGGTACCTTCTTTTTGTTTTGTGTTTATACAATGCCTAGTAGAATGGAGTTCTGATCTATGATTATAGACCCTAGATGGTATGGTAATACAAACAAATAAATGTCACACTCGGAAAAATGATTAGAGACATCCCTGATCAATTCCAAAGAGAAGATCTAATCCAACAACAGTGAGGAAGAGTAAAATTTTTCAAATGGTAATGTCATATGTTAACATCTCAGGCCGGTCCCCATGCTGGGTACTGTCCCATTACCGGTGATGTCCCCATTTGGTTCCATGAGGGCGCATTCAAGCGTGTAATTCACATGGTGGTGAGCACTAATGCTGGTGTTCATGCAAGATTAAAGAACATAACTCAGCCATTAATAGTGTATTTAGACATGCTGTCCTTGAAGGGTTGATACTTCTTTTCCTCCCTATGCTCAGGTGTTTGAGTCCTTCTGGGTTCTGCCTTTCAGCTTTGTCCTTGTGTTTGGATGGTGATATTGGCTCTGATGTTTCGCTAGTGCCAATACCAAGTCTGTTGGCTCTGGTGCTGATGAGATGGTTGGGACCAGTGCTGGTTTAGACAAAGGCCCTAGGTTCTTGGCAGTAGGTCTCAACATGGGCAATGCCAGTTTTGGCTGCATCTTCTCCCTTTCATACCTTTCACTGATAGAGCCTCGGGTGTTGTGTCTACTCAAAGAACAGCTTATTTTGCTTCTTTACCTGTGAATCAATTAGTTTTAAGGAGGATCTGGCCATTTTGTACAGCCCATTCCCACGTCCACTTTTCCTACTCATTCCCTGAGCTAGGTGAATATCTGGCATAGGAGGACACAACATAGTGATTTCCCCTTGTGCAGGACCCACCCTGGGTTTCCTTGCAGAGTTATTCCCCATCAATGCTGCACAGCTGGCTGCAGCCCAAAGCTATATTTTTTGTGTAGCTGAGTAGAGGGGTCAGTTTCCTGCACTGTTAATCAGATGCCTTTAATATCACTTAATTCGTCTTTTTATAATTTGCCATCTTTTTATGCACATGGGTCTCTTTTTTAGTTCTCCTTCTGCTTCCTAGGAAAGGACAATCCCCTGAATGATGTGACAGTGTTTCAGAGTTCTGATTAAACTGAACTCAGTGCAATGAAAACAGCATTTTTTCATGCACCAAATGAAAGGACTGCCCTGCTCTCTCTTTTGAGTTTCCTCTGGGTCAGGATACCCAATTAACCTGCAGGCCCTGGTATTGATAGGTGCCAGCTCTTCAGTTTGAAATCAAGTCACTCTCCTGTTTGGAAGCTTCACCACTCACAATGCATTCCTGTTCTTCAGTCTGATAGAACAAAGTAGCAGCAACCACTATGAAGAATGAAAATGCAGCATCGTTCAATACTTGGCTTTTCTCTCCTGTGGAATACGTGGTCCAGTTTGAACCGCGTCTGTACATCACATGGCAGATGCACCTGCCTTCTCCATAAATGAGGAGTGAGACACAATCCTATTCACAACGTTGGAAATAGACTTCAGGTTAAGGAACACCTTGCCAACTGATGTCCAGCTGATAGTATCCTGGTGGTATCTCTGCCATGCACTCCTCAACACGTTAACTAATTACCTGGATCACCTGATTAGACCTGAACATCTAATGTTGCTGGTTTCAAGCTGCACAGAAGAAGCAGATTCAGTATGACCTGGCATAAGCTTTGGTAGCACTCTGTAAAGTTCAATAACATTACAGCTGTTTGGCCTCTAAGAAACAAACTATGTCAGGATTATAGTCTTTGGGTAAGCATCTGTATGCTTGGAGCTAAGCAAAATATAGAACGTATGGTCCCTGTGCCCCAGAAGCTTACAGTCTAAAGGCTGGATTCTGCAGCTGCTTGCTAATTAACTCACTGCTTGTCACAGTGATTTTGTTAAGACTGTAGGTCCACCTTTAAGTGTTCGTAAGATGAGGCCCCAAGTAATATATGCATCTTTTCGTAACCCAGCTCTGCCACTGTCTATCTAGAATCACAGGCTGATCTATAAATACAAATCAATTCAATGCAGAACCAAGACCCACTGCTGGGTGTTTTAACCTGGCACAGAACTAAGGGTATATCTACACTTCAAGCTGGGAAGATGATTCCCAGCTTGATGAGACATGTTGCTTTTAGTGCTCATCAAGCTGGTGCACTAAAAACAGAGAACTGCTGTGGCAGCACAAGTATCAGGAAGTGCTAGTGGCTCCAAGGTCATGTCTATGTACCATGGACGGGTACATACTCAAGGGAGCTAGCCTGCCCTGCCACTAATGCTGCTGGCTTTAGCAAACTAGCTCAATGAGAATCACACCCGAACTTTACATGTAGATGTAGCTTAAGTACAGTTATGCTCTGGACCTGACTCTCCATTGCCTTGCACCCCGGGCAGTCATTTAAATCAGTGCACAGAGAAGATAAAACACTATCAGATCAGAATGAACAGCACAGATTCTATGTTTTGATCGCACACAGCAAGCAAAACAGTGTTTTCTGCTTTGTGTGGTATTCCATCTAGCTCGTTCTCTTTAAATACAGAGAGCTAACTCATTTGTGATTTTACACAGGACAGTATGAAACAGATGGAGCCCAGCAAACAGTGGTCTATACCTTCCTTTGATCTGATTTTAATCACCAAAGATATAACAGAAGTACAATGATTTGGGACTGACATTTTTGTAGTAGTTTAATTTCATGCCCATACTCTTGACTCTATAACTGTACCACAATGTAGAATGAAGCATTATATGCAAGAATATCCTACAATTGCCTCATAGATGCTAATTGCTAAACTTCCCAGGAGTCCTAGCTTGTCTGCATCCCAAGACACTTTAAGGGCTTCTAATCGTTAAAATTCCCTGAGCTTCCAACTCCATTTCTTGCAAGCCATTTGGTCTCTCCATCTCCAGCTGTAGTCCATCTTCCTCTCACCACTCACACCTGATCTTTTTACTCTGGGAACCTGAAAGAACCCTAGCCCAATCTAACAAGTGACGCAACATTATTAGATCATTAACTGGATTGTTCCAAAAGCTTCAAAAGATCACTCCATCTTGAAACTAAACACTTCCTCTCTATCATAGCCAATACAATATTAAAATGGAGATAACAGAGCTTTTTTTGGTGAGAAGTTTGAATCCACTCAAGTTCATAACTTAAAACTTCCCAATGGGTTAAAAAAAAAAGTTAATGTCTTTGTTTTTCTTTAAGGAGTTGTTCCTTTAATGCTGACTGGTGGGGTATTTTGACTGACAGTTTACTCATCCCTCCCATTAATTAGCCAATCAAAATGTGGAATGTAAATGAAGGTACTAACTAAAGGAAGTAGAATGCAGGGAAGGTAGAATAAGTGAGTTTCAAGTGGCAGCAGCTGACAGTTCTGAGGGAGTGTGAGTGAATGGTGGCACTAGGTAGAGCTGATGCAAAGGGCTTGTTAGTCCTTTATTCCACCTTGTCCCATAGTTTCGAATCTACCATCTTTACAACAAAGGTCATTTTTTTCATTTTGTTTCTTTCCTATTTTCCACATTACAAGGCAGTACTGAAAAAAGGTTCTGAATATTTTACAATCGCTAAGAAGGAAAACAAGTCGTTTACAAAAGTCTCTTTCTGCAAGGCAGTCTTTTGTTATGTTACAATGAGATGTACTGTACCAGCAAAGTACTAGTGATGCAAGATGGAAGCCAGGGAGCAGTGAAAGCACATGTTATAGGTGAACCTCAACAGGCCTGTGTATTTGGATTGATCACCTCTGGGAATTCAAACTTCCTGTTTTTTCACTATGTGGGAAATATTACCACAAGAATAGTTGAGGCAGAGGGAAGGTTCCTGGTATTTTATTTTTTTGGTCTTGGGCCAAACCAGGGAGTGTAGAGATGTTCAGCAATTTTGACTGACAACTCTAACAAACCAGTTTTGAAACCTGGAAAGAGATTTAACTGTGACCTAATTCTGGGCACAATCCACTCAGAGGTTTTATTTTATCATTGGAAACCATTGGCCTATCGCTACAATAAGACACACAGCTGTTGCCTTCTAGGCTCATCACAGCTTTATATATATTGAAAATTAGACTATTCATTTATATGATTTTTGCCACTAGCTGGCCGCTTTTGCCTTAGCAGCCACAGAAATACACCTCAAATTTTGCAACTGCTTCTACTGGAGCAGATTCTGCTCTGTTATCCCCTACTGAGTCTATTGACTTCCATGGAGTTACTCTGGATTTACACTGCTATAATCAAGAGCAAATTTATCCCCAAATTCATAGCATTAAGTGTAATAATTCAATTAAAGTAAGTGCTAAATTTGTCTCCTCACAATTGAAACAGTCTTTATGACGTTAATAAGTCTCATAACTGCTTTGAACTCCTTGGCTTTTTTAGTGCTACTCCTAAATTTTCAGATTAGGTTAACCAAACATATAGCCCAGGGTTCTCTCATTGTTTTTTCCTGAGGATTTGCACTTGCATCTCATATTTTCCTTCCATATAATTTTATAATAAGAAAGGCAGTAGAAAATATAAAGTTCAGCACTACTGAAGTGAAAGCCAAAAGCAGCCATGAGCAGCTGAAATCAACAGGGGCTATGATTCAGCTTCCTGTGTTTGGTTCCTGCTTCCATTTCTGTTTCCATGGAAATTGACATCAGATCACTGAAAGTAAAGTAAGGATTTTTAATTACCAACTTTAAAAACTTCTTCCAACCTTGGTATTTGTGGAGGTGAGCATATACAGTGTGAAGAAATTTTCTTTGTTAATTAAATACACATATACAAAACATTTGATTTCTTTATTTAAAAAAATGATTAAAGCATTATTACCTATCAAGTAGTGTAGCTATCCTGGCTACCTTTCTCCTTTTTGGGGAACATTAGTTCCCTCCTGACACACCCAGTTTGCTTTGCAGTGTGCTAAAGGCATATAGCATCCAGGGTAACGTTCGCACCTTGCTCTGTGCTATTACGTGTCCATCAATATTGCTGTGCTCAGAGGCTATGTCCACACGTAGATGCTTATTTCAAATAAAATTGTTATTTTGAATGAACTTAAATCAAAATAAGCAAAAACCTCAAATTGAAATAGCGAGTCTGGACACAGGACTTGCTATTTCGAATAACGAGAGAAGCAGCATGGGAGGTGCGGCAACATGGTCCCCTGGCAGGGCCATGTCTCCAGCCAATATATAGAAAAAGGAAGGCACCCTGGGGAGGAGAAGGGCAAAAGTATTAAATCAAAATAATGGTTATTTTCAAATAACATATCTGAACAGCATTAGGTTTTACTATTTCAAAGTAAGGTTTGTTATTTTGAAATGACAGGGCTCATCATTTCAAAATAATGAAATGTTGTTCGGACATGACAACTTTTAAATTGAAACAACAGTTGTTGTTTCGATTTAAAAGCATCGTGTGAACATAGCCAGAGCAGCTAATGGTTTGCCCATCAGGGTCACTGAAGTATGACCCTCCTGCTGGAGATGGTGTGGCCTAAAGTGCTTTCCTTTGTCTGACTAGCAGTGCTCTAGGTTTGTTTGCAGCTATGCAAAAAGATCCAGACCTGCACCTGAAGGCCATGTGGTTCCAGAGGAGGAGCTTTAACTAGAGGGGTTTCCCAGGTGAAAAACTCAGGGACTGGGGCAAGAGGAGAAATCTGTGTGAGACTGAGAATAACAGGAAGCAGCATTTGTGTGTTTTTTGTAAATAAGCAAATTATACTAAGAAGATATCTGATTCCACATCACCAATTTCTATTCCAAACAGGAAACTGGCCTGCAATGTGTCCAGATGTGCTACCACTTTTATTTGGGGGTCTGCAAATTTTTTTGACATTAAAAAGGGGTCCTCATACTCAAAAAGTTGGAACCATTCCTCTTCATTGCTATCTAAAGCAGGTGGCCTCTACTCTTTCCTCATTCTTATTGGAATCTCAGCAGCAAATCAGCTGCTGTGCTCTTCACTCCTCACTTGCTTGCTTGTCTCAATACCTGTGTATGCTCAGAAGATTTGTCTCTTTACAGTTAGGTTACAGGTTCATACCATCTGTATCTGTTGTAAAGAGTATATGGGTGCTGTGGAGCAAGTTGTCGCCTTTTGCCACTGCTCTGTGTATACTATGATGCAGAATCATATTGCTGTATATGAATTCTAGTAAGGGATGCAACATTCTGCTGTATATGAATTCTGGCAAAGGGACAATGATACATTCTGGTTCTGGTTTGTGATAGGCTAGGCAACGAAGAAATCTAAAAGGCCAATTTTAACAGAAACATCTCAGGTCTACAGTTCATTATTCTTTCCACCATTCCCAGTGATTGTCTTCATTATAAGGCAAACTAGTTGCTACCTGGTAGTCTGACAAGACTGTTCTACCACCAAAGCATAGTTCATGCCTTTTTCTCAACAGCAGTCCTCTAATTCAGAGATTCTCAAGTTGTAGGTCCATTAAAAAGTTGTGAAACAAGCTGTCACGGCCCTGCCCCTTACCCCATCCTTCTGCCACCATGTGAGCCCAGCAGCACACTGGCTGAAGCACAGCAGCCACTCCCCACATCCTAGCCTTGCCCCTCCCTCCCCCAGCCCTGCTGCTCTCCTATCACGTGGACCCAGCAGCATCCTGACTGAGTGTCCCCAAGCAGTGCCACATGGTAACCATTCCCCCTCTCCCAGTGCCACCACTTCCCTTTGCCTGTCCCCTATATGACATGAATCTATTTGGAAAGATCATTCAGTGGTCCACTGACACCCTCAAAAATTTTCAAGTGGTCTACAAAAAAGAAAGTTTGAGAACCACTGCTCTAATTCTATGAAACCCAATGGATTAAACTGATCTTACTAGCAAAATAACACAAAATGGTATCTCTGCATGAGCTAGTATTAGACTTTGCCACCTGCAATTACTTACATCCAGTTTAGAAGACTAAGAACATTATTTCATTAATTCAATTAGTTTCAATGCTAGTAAATGCTATCTCTTCCGGTTGTTTTTAGGTGATACATTCCCCAACAGGTAGCTGGGAAAAACAAGTCTGTTTGGTAAAGCTTCTAATGAAGTGTCAATTTGTTTAATCCCCTCCCCCCCCCCCAACAAAACAAAAAAAAGTAAGAGAAAAAGCAATCAAGGTAGATCTGTATGGGATGGTAGTTTTAAACCATCTAATTTCAGTAGCTGCAGCCAGTTATCTCTAAAGCATGGATGACAAAAGCTTTGCTCCTGTGGAAATCAGCCATGCGTGGGAGAGCAGGAATTACAGCTACTTTTCCAATGTTAGGGATTTGCTCTGGTCTCTGAATCAAACCTTTAAAGAGATTTCCTCCAGTGACAAAAGCCCTTTGCCTGATGCTAATGCAGAGCATGTAACTAATTTACTTTACAGAAAAGTAGCCTCTAAAGCAATCACAGCCAGCCCTAACCCTAACTTCTTTCAATGACTTTTATGAGACTTTTTATTATAACCCAGGCCTCTCATTTTTATTCAAGACCACCTCCAATGAGCAAACAATAAGTAACCCCCTGGTGACAATTGCAGTGGGTTTGATTTTTTTTTTTTTTGAGGGCTCGATCAGGAATTGCAACTTTAAGTGATCTCTTTCTGATTCCTTTTTATGGAGGTGGGGAGGGGGTGATTACTTTTACAGGGACTTACAGAACAAATCAGCCTTGGAGCTGCAAGACCTCCACCCCACAAACACTTTTACCTCATCTTAACTTTAAGCACATGACTGGGACTACTTATATCCTTAAAATTAAGCACATCTGTGAACATCTGCATGACTGAGGTCAAGTCACTGGGAAACTAGAGCACTGCAGAATGGATGAAAAAGAAACCTACTGAGTTTTATTTGGATACCTGCACTGAAAAATGTATAAGAGGCAGGGAGCAGAGTGCAAAGCACTTGGAGGACACAGCAGGGAGGATAAAAGAGCCAGAATCATAGTTTAGGGTCTAGTTTATACTAGACAGGGTAAGCCTATATAGCTATAGCAAAACACCTTCCCAGTGGAAATACAGCCTATAACAGTTCCCCCAAACAAAATAAGCTATATTAGTAAAAAAAAAAAAAAAAAACCACTTTGTGCCTGTATATAAAGGTCATAAAACAAACCACACCCCTAACAGACATTATTATACCAGAGTATGTTTTTAGTGTGGACCTGGTCTAGTTGTAATGCTGAAAATCTTCCAAGATTCTTCTGGTTTGTGTTATTTCAAACAGCTCTCGGGGGGGGGGGGCTTTTCAAGTAGTAAGAAGGAATAATTATTAGTGGTTCCTAAAGCACAAGATAAGTGACTATTGTGTGACCTAGTGGATAGAATCCTGAATTAGGGCTCAGGAAACCTGAATGCTATTCCCAGCTTCACTGCTGGGTAACCTTGTGCGAGTTGCTTTACCATGGTTTCCTCATTTGTTACATGGTGAAAATGATGCTACAGTCTTTGTAAAGGCTTTGAGACCAACTGTTGAAATTTCTGCATTAGGTATTATTATATTTTGCATGTTATTCAGCATAGTGTTATTCCAGTTTTCCCATTTTGCACTGGTATGACTTCACTGAGAGCACGGAAGTTATAGTACCTTGAAGATGGAGCAGTACATGAGTAAATCAGGCCCATTGAGTGATATTAAATGACTGGGACTTGCTAGAGCTCCGTCTAGTGCGGCCCCTTAAGTTGTACACAATTATTATAACAGCAAAGCAAAAACCTTCAATTTCATTGTGCACAGTCAGAACAAAATCTCTCTTTGGGCTTAGAATTGAGCCCAGACAGTCTCATACAAACACTGACGTCTGTCCTTAGAATTCTCCTGCAAGTTTCAGCTAGTACCGAAGGCCCAACACACAACATGAACTACTCTTTTATGGATAAAAAAACATTCTAGGAGAATCATTATTCATGGGAGATATTTCTCAGACAAAGGAGGAAGGGATGATCACTGCTGTCATGAACGATGCTGCCTCTTTTTTGAAGCTAGCATGCTATGGTGCTGGCACAGTAAGACTCTCTAACTGTGTGCAAAATTCAGCTCACCAACCAAGGCAACTTCCTTTCAAGATACTGCACACTGAGCATATCATGATTCACAAATTCATTCAACACCACAAAGAATCAGGAAACATTTTAATTCCCCCAATGGTCACAGTTTGTCTCTCCCTTTTTTCTTTACATTTTTAGAGAAACTATCACAAAAAATACACATTACCTTTGTTCTAAGACCTACACAAACAAAACAATACATGCAGCTCACCCGTACATAGCTTTTTTTCACTTGTAAAGTCTAGAATAAGTCACTATATTGTCCTTGCTGCTGCTGCTGCTGCTTTTAAAGTTATTCCACACTTGAAGGCTTAACTTCACAACATGTTAAACTGGAATAAAGACCTAATTCCCCAACAGAGATTGCAGTTTTAAAAGTATGTTTTGTGTTTGGTCCGAAGGATTCATCTGCTATCTTTAAATGAATCTGATGTGCAATGCATACCTGCATGATTCCAACCCCCAAAAATGGTGCATTTCAGGGAAGCAAAATGCACCTTGTGTCTGGTCCTATAATTCCTTGTTCACCCACTGAGGTCAAGGTGTTTAAGGAAAATAGGATTGGGTTCTAAGAATCAGATCCAGCTTCTGCTGAAGTCAGTGAAATCTTTTGAAATACCAGTAGCTTGTAAAAGGCCAAAATCTGATGCCCTTCCTCACAATAAATAGTACCCTGTTGACTTAATGCTTCAAAATCAGTTAGGATACTGGAGGAGTAAGGTTTTACTCTGTACAAGTAAGGATATCAAAAGGTGATCCAAAGCGTTCTGAAAACACTGCTGTTATTTAAATATATTTTTAAAAAAAGCAAGCTTGCAAAACTTTATTTGCACAAAGGGGATGCATTTTGAGTGTAGATTAAGATGTTAGATTTTTCATTTTCATTTTCTGTATAGTTGTAGCTGCTAGGCTATTGGTGAGATGACATGGGTGATGTAATAATACCTTTTATTGGAACAAGTTTTGTTGGTGAGAGAGACACAAGCTTTTGAAGAGCTCTGTATAAGCTCAAAAGTTTCTCTCTCACTAGCAAAGGTTGGTCTAATAAAAGATATTATCTCACCTTCTCTCTGCTTTTTTTTTCTCATTATCAGTCATTAAGTTGTGGGGAGGGGCAGCACTTAGTAGATTTCATGCCTGGGCTGAGAAATCTGTATGACTGCTTTGCAAGATGGAAGTAAAATGTTCTTATTATGTAGACTAACTCCTTTACAAAGCAGTGATGACCATCCTAACACAGTTGGATCACTATTTGGAAAGCTTCCTGGTTACCACAGAAGGCTCAATCAGTGCATTTAAAAAACCTTTAAATAATTGTTAATTGTAATTTAACTAGCGTGGTTTAATCACTTTGCTCGATAACAGAATTTTACTTTTATTGTGAGATCTCTCATTTGGGGGCTGATGTTACATGGAAGTACTTTCATGATTTCTTCTCCCTTTTCAACCTTCATTTTCAGCTGCAGGAATGTGCTGGTGAAAGTGTTACCCAAATTTTGCAATTTATCACTATCAGCATCATCACAAATTATAGAAAGTGTCCAGGACTGTGATTACAGTTCATTTAAAACTTACCAGAGAACTAACAACTTCGCCTGTTAATTTGTTGTATTTCATACCTGATCTGATGTGGTCCAATTTGCTTGCAAGGTTTATCCCAAAGAGTGCTATGTGAGCTGCTTATGGTTACAGATGAAAAGGAGAAAATGGAAGGACACCTTGTTCAGTCTCCTTGGCTCTCTGAGCTCCCTGGCTTTACACACAATCTATCTGCAAAAATAAAGGCAACTTCTTAATGACATGAAGTCTTTGTAGTTTAGTTGTTTTCTTAATTAACAAGAGCTCCCAGTCCCTCAGCAACAAAACAATTACACTATTGATTTGTAATGTGCCTTAAAATCTATTATATAGGATCCATTTCTGACCATGGTCTGATGAATATTTTAAAAAGATGTGATCAAGTGAGCAAGGTAGCATTTCTGACTGTGCTTTCATACCCCATCTATCTTACAAATTTAAGTAAAAATCATACTCTCCTCTTAAAGTACCTGTGGGAAGAATGCAGGACAACCTTACAAAGTCACCCATAAACCTTCTTTACAGATTGCTGTAAAGGTGACAAACAACCTTTTACAGGGTTGGTTGGTTTGTACAATTTCTCTAGTGCCCTTCAACTTGCTCTAGCCACACTGGACCAGTGAACCCCACTCTGAACCACAGTTTAAGCTGATTAAGGCAGTATTAGTTCAGTCACAGATGTCTTCAATCTAAACATAGATGAAGAACACAGAGAGTAGTTCCTTCTCCTGCTCCTAACAATCAAAAAAAGCAGAGCTCAGCTCCCATGGTTTACCATAAAATGGCATCCTTGAGATCAGTAGGTGAGGAAAAGAGTCCATAATGTTGATTATACTCCAAAACCCTGTGAGAAAGAGTGAAGAGGCTTTATTTAGACATATAACTGGTCATTTTTACTTAAATAGGAATGTGTCTGTAATAACCAAACATAAAGATGGCTTGTGTCAGATGTGCATGTTTCAGGAAACAGATGATCATTGCATGTGGGAGGTGCAAAGAATGTATCACTGAAAGGGAATCTTAATCTGAAAATCTTAGGGGCCTTCAAGTATCAAAATTTTCACAGCAACACCAAGTAAGCATCAGGAAAATGGAGCCCTATAAAAAAAGTAATATTACAATTACTCAAGTATACTGTGAAAGGTAGATGACTTCAATTCTTTAGTTATCTATGGTGCCTAGTGCTTGGCAGTCATAAACTCAGCAAGTCTGCGTCAGCATAAAACACAAGAAAAAGAAGAAAATTGAAATAGTGATCTGATTTTATATTTTGTTGCCTGGCGAGGTTCATGCAAATAATGTCAATTCTGTTGGCAAAAGCAGAAAAGTTGATCTCTGCTATAACAAGTTAGTACTTTCTTTTCAGGGAACAGAGGTAATTCTTGAAAAATGCAATGAATTTGGAGATTTCAAAACCTTTAGAGCATTTAAAAGGACATACTTTCAACTCTGATCTTGCCTTCTCTTTTTTCATCCCTAAATGAATCATAAACTTTGTAGGGAACTTCGGAAATGTTCCAAGAATTAAGAATTATGAGTGTGTTTACAAAAGGCTGTTGGTCCATTTATCTGTGCCTAACACTAAAAACATCTAGAATCTTATTGAGGAGGTATAAATTGAGATAGTAAAAATGATTGGCAAAATTCTTAGGTCTGAACAGTAAGAATGAGCTAATCTCTTCAAAACTAAATAAATAACTGGCCTAATGCTGAAGCTATACTCTGTAAATTCAAAGGAGTTTTAAAAAGTATCTCTCTGTGTGTCAGAACGTACCCCTCCATACACCTTAGACACTATTGTAATAATTTTTACAAGGCATAACTTACAAGGTTCTCATTTGAAAATGCAGAATTTGCTGGTCATTGTTATCCTGTCCAAAGCTGTGTGCCAACATTGTCCGTGAAGCTGTAAGATTTCCCTGTATGAACAAAGGAATGTGTGCTCTGCTTACTTTGCATTTGAGCAGTAAACAGTCACCAAGCAGGAAATGAAACAAAGGAAGTTCAAACAGGTGAAGAATAAAGCAGCAGGAAACATCATTCCCATAGCCTTTTTGTCTCCTGGTACCCAGCTTGAAATGTTTTTCAAATGGGGGGACAGAAACTGTAAAAAGGAGGGACAAACACCCAAAAGCACCACCTTTCTCTGTCTCCATCCATCAATTTGCTGCATCTGAGGGAATAAAGGAAGCAGCCATTGGACTGGAGAAGAGGTCCTGACCTAAAGAGTTTGATCAATAAGATGACAAAGTATGTGGTTAGAAAACTTGATATTAATTTAGTTTGTTAAGATATGCACTACTTGTGTTTTACCTTTATTTTTCTTGTAATTGGTTCTGACTTTTTCCATTATTACCTGTGCTCACTTAAAATGTATCTCTTTGTAACCAATCAACTTGTTTTATTGTTTTATCTAATCTACTGAGTTTAAATTTCAGTGTCTGGGAACTCCATTTGGGCTGGCAAGTTGCATGAGTATTATTTCTATTAAAGAAATAATGGACTTTATATAAACTTGTATTGTCCAGAAGAGGTCTGGGCAGTACAGGACATACATTTCTGATGGAGCACCTAAATCTGGGAATGGACTGGGGATCTCCCTACTGTATAACTGAGGCTGGTGAGAGCCACAATGTACCCCAAGTGTGGCTGGCAGGCTGCAGTTACACACAGATACTCAGAGTGTGCTTGCATGCTAGAAGGCTACTTGGGAGCTGCTCAGATGGGAGCTCCTTCAGCAAATTGTTGTAAAGCACACACCACTGCAGGGTAGCTGTGACGCAGGTCCTCATTAGTCTAGATTGTACCTGGGTCTGTCACACTCTCCCTCTTTCTAAGCTCCAAAAGGCTGTAATCCTTCATGGGGGTCTCACCTATTCCATCACATACTACTAGGAGGATACCTGCTATACTCAAATTGCATGCATTCCAACACCTCCCTACAGTCACATGGTGGATGAAGTCACCTAGTATGCTAGAGTCTAAAAGAACAGCCAGTCAGAGCTCAGCAGTGAATGCCAAATGGGAGTGTGGCCTCCAGTGTGAGATATCAAACCAAGGGACTGGTTGGGAACAATGAAACAAAAGATGTGGTAGTCTTGGTGCCTGTGGCTGTTAAAGGAGATGGAGATGAAGGAAAGGAAAGGAAGGACAGGCTAGGTGAGCTGGAAAAGTGAATTAAGAAAAAGATGGATTAGGGCAAACAAGAATGATAAGAAAGTTGTAGGGAGACGCACGAGTGTTTAGAAACAGAAGGAAAGAGAAGGATTGGGCCAAATTCAGATAAGTTTTTAAATTTAGGGGTGTTTACAGGAACCAAATAACCATGTGTTAATCTCCTGGGGCTGTGCCCATCCTGCTAAACATGAGATCTACTTGTTTTGCAGGATGGGCTCATTAGAAAATGTTCCCCATTGTTGACAGCTTTGTCAGTTCTCTGGTGCAGTTCCTGTAACAAGCACCCTTTTAGCAAATGTGTCAGACAGGGACTGAAATGCAAGGAGAATAAACATCTGCTGCCATATTTGGCAGTGTAACTCTGAGCTGAGATTCTCTCTAAGTAGAACAGTGTTTCGGTTCACAGAATGCTTATTCCTTTTTACTATTGTTTGGGTGCTTGTGAGTTCATGTCACTGAACTTAGCTTTGAGCTTTAGGTTCAGCAATTCAAAGCAAAATGCATTTGAAACCACTGATTTCTGCATGCCTTTGACATAAAACCATAATTCTTTCAGGTTTGCTTTCTATTTCTGAGCTTCACCTTGCAGTGAAAGATTTGCACCATTCTGCTTGTAATTTGCTTTTCATCAGCTTTCAGGGTATATTTTTCAGCTGAGTGATACCCTGTTGGCATGCACAAATTGCACCCACAAAATGGACTGCAGTTGTACTCTCATCCCTATTTCCTTTTCATGTCTGATTTGCAGCATTGCAGGTTTGCCAATTGAACCTACAACAGGAAGTCCACTCCTTGGAAAGTTTAGCCATTATTCTGCTTCTATGGATGACAATAACCAGGCTCCTAGGACCAAATGCTCACAGATAGTTCATAGCCTGATTTCCTTTGAGATTTTTTGAGGATCTAGGCTTTGCTGACTTAAACAGGGCAAGATAGATCCTTGTTATGTAGGTTTGATTAAAACAGGCAAATTCCAGTCTACCTTTTGCTAAGTATCTGTCTGCACTTTGAACTTGGTCCAGTGCAGTACCCACCATCCCCTGACGGCTAGTGGCACAGTACCTTGAAGGAACAAACCTGTTTGCAGCATGTCTGAGGTTTTGTAATGGAAAGGCTTTAATACAGCCATTCACCAGCCAGCACGCTTTCCAAACCATGCTATGAAGCACTGAACAGAAGGATTTCCCTTCCGACTCCATAAATCCATTTAAGCTTAGCTTATGAACCATATTCATTCAATTGTTGCTGTGAGCTCAATGCACCACTATGCCCCAGCAAGGGTTACAGCAGGCTGTAAACTTCAGGCAGTATCCCAGATGCTTTGATTCTGCTCGGAGCACTGCTCACATCATTCAGTTACAGGTGTCTATGTGCTGCAGCGCACGGTAACTGGGAAAGTCTTAAGCTTTAGCCTGTCAGGTCAGGGCACACAGCCAATGCCACCTCTGTGCCACGATCGCGGCTGTATAGGTGATTGTGACCCTGACCCTCTCAGTTCCTGTTTTCCGCCCTCAGCGACAGTTTCGGATTAGCCAAAACTTGCGCAAGCAAGTGCTTGTCTTTCGCGCAAAAATTAAAATGGTGGGGTTTAAACCATGTCCAGCCTGTTCCAAAGCTTTCCCTCTCAACAATCCTCATGAGAGATGCCTCGCATGCCTGGATGAGTCACACTTTGCTGCAGATTGCTCCATTTGCCAGTCCTTTAAACAGAGGACTCACAAGGAAACAGAGCAGTGCCTATGCACTCTTACGGAGAGCAGTGCATCCACCCCTGATGCTGCCCGAGCCACAAGTGCTCCACTGGCCCAAGTAGCTCCTGCACCCGAGCCTCGGCACTGCCCTCTGGCACAGAATCCAAAGCCCCGGTCGGCTTCCTCCTTGGTACTGTCATGGCACCGCTCATGTCAGTCATCAAGCCTTTCCTCTGCCGAACTGGCTTCGGAGCCACCTCTGGTACCGTCAACACTATGGGCCCCTGTAAAGACCAGGTTGGCCTCCTCTGCGGTACAGCCATAGCTTAGCTCGGTTGCTGAACCTCTCCCCCGGTCAATTGGGATCAGGACTATCTTCGGTACTGTCGACACCACAAAGACACTTACTTCCATATCGCAAGACACCCCTACCACAGACAGTACCTAACGTTTGTGGTGGGGGAAATCACTTCCAATTTACATCACTCCCTTCAGGCTCTCTTTGGCCCCCAGGGTATTCATGAAGTGCATGGCGCCAGTAGTGGCGTTCCTGCACTGGCGGGGCATAAAAATCTACGCCTACTTAGATGATTGGCTAATACTTGGGGAATCGAGGGCCCAGGTAAGGCTCCATGTCAGAGCAGTAATGAAGCTCTGTGGGTACCTGGGTCTTTGTATAAATCAAGAAAAGTCAATACTTTGTCTGTCCCAGAATATAGAGTTCATAGGAGCCCTTTCAGACGCTTGCAAAGGGACGGCCTCCCTCCCCACTTCCAGACTTCAGTCCATCTGCACCATCATTATGGAGCTGCAGAACTCTCAGGTAACCACAGCCCATCGCTGCCTAGAGCTCCTTGGACACATGGCAGCCTCCACCTTCTTGATCTAGACAACATGCCTGAGAATGAGGCCACTCCAGATTCTCCACAGTGTTACACCCACAAAGGGACCCCCTAACCAAGGTACTGTCAGTTCCCCAAGATATTCTGGGGACATTACAAATTTGGATGGACCCCTGGTTTGCCATGGGAGGCATTCCCTTCACAGTGCTAATGCCTACAGTGACTCTGATAACCAATATTTCAGATTTGGGTGCGGGGCCCACATATCCAGGGGACTCTCCACCCAGGGGCTCTGGTCCCACACAGACAGTCTCCTCCACATAAATGTGAAGGAACTGCAGGCTATCTGACTGGCTTGCATGACCTTCCTGGACAAAATACAGGGCAGGTCGGTTCAGATTCTAACACACAATACCGCAGCCATGTTCTACACGAACCAGCAAAGGGGGGGGCCCCCCGCTCTCCAGCGCTCTGCAAAGAAGCGTGCAAACTCTGGGAGCTAGCCCTAAAACACAGTTTCACCCTGGTGGCAGCAGATCTACTGGGGGTGGACAACAAGTGGGCGGACTCCCTCAGCAGAAAACCCCTAGTGAACCATGAGTGGTCACTCCATGATGCGGTATTCTCCCGCCAGATACACAAATGGGGTACACCCCAAATAGACTTGTTTGTGACACAACAGAACGCATGTGTCAGCAATTTTGCTCCCTCAGGGATCAGAAGGAATGGTCCCTAAACGACACCTTCCTCATCAGCTGGTCGGGGCCCCTGATGTATGCCTTCCTACCAGCCCCTCTGCTACACAGGGTTCTTCTGAAGATCAGACTGGACGGAGCAAACATAATACTAATAGCTCTGGACTGGCCCAGGCAACACTGGTTCTCACTCCTACAGGACCTGTCTGTAGAGACCTACTCTACCTTCCGCAGTGGGCGGACCTGCTGACACAGGACTTGGGGCGCCTCCAGCACCCGAACCCAGGCGACCTACACCTGACAGCCTGGAAACTCTCTGGCTCAATAAGCAGGAAAAGCTCTGCTCAGATAGGGTTAGGAAAGTCCTGGTTAGTAGTAGGAGACCATCAACCAGGTCCACCTACAGAGCTAAATGGAAGTGATTCTCCATCTGGGCTCAGGACGAGGGTGTATACTCTGCACTAGCCCTGCTTCACCAAATCCTCGACTATCTGCTAGACCTCAGAGACAAAGGCCTCTCACTCTCCTCACTGAGAGTCCACCTAGCAGCAATCTCAGCCCTGCACGAGAAAGTGGATGGGATCTCTGTCTTAGCTCACCCTATCTCCACAAGGTTCCTGAAAGGGTTCAAAAGGCTCTTTCCACAACCCCGTCACCCCACCCCACCCTGGTACCTAAATGTGGTGCTCCGGGTGTTAATAGAGCCACCCTATGAACCGTTAGACTCATGCGCCCTACTGGTCCTTTCTTGGAAGGTGGCCTTCTTGGTAGAAATCACTTCTGCCATACAGATCTCAGTGCTGAAGGCCCTCTCCTCAGAACCCCCGTACACAAGGTTCTTCCCTGACAAGGTGGTTCTGCGTCACCACCCTTCCTTTCTCCCTAAGGTGACTACTCCCTTCCACCTTAACCAGGAAATTTGCTTGCCAGTATTTTATCCAGATCCTCAGGTCATGGAGAACCAGAGGAGGTGACATACCCTGGATGTAAGGAGAGCACTCCTAATATACTTGGAGTGCATGTAATTGTTTTGCAAGGCCTCCCGACTCCTTGTGGCGGTCGCAGAGCACACAAGACGTCTTCCAGTGTCCTCTCAGCGTATCTCCAAATGGATAATGAACTGCATCAAAGACTGCTATGGAAGGTCCAAGCCACCCCTTCCCGAGATGGTTAAAGCCCATTCTACCAGGTCTCAAGCGTCATCAGTGGCTTTCCACACCAAGGTCCCGATCCAAGAGATCTGCAAGGCAGCAACATGGTCGTCCGTGCACACTTTCATGACACACTACGCTATCACCCAACAGGCTAGAGAGGATGCCGCAGTGGGCAGAGCTGTACTCAGAGTGGGCAGACTAACTCCTCCCACCATCCTTGAGTATGGCTAGCAGTCTCCTGTAACTGAATGATGTGAGCAGCACTTGAAGAAGAACGGTGGGTTATTTACCAGTAACTGTCCTTCTTCAAGATGGGCTGCTCACATACATTGAGGCCCATCCCACCATCCCCACTAATGGAGTTGGCAAAGATATAGGGGACTGGGAAGGTCAGGGCCACGGTCACCTATATAGCCGCAGTCGCGGCATAGAGGAGGCATTGGCCATGTGCCCTGACCTTACAGGCTAAGGCTAAAGACTTTCCGAGCTACCGTGCACTGCAGCATGTAGACACCTGTAACTGAATGTATGTGAGCAGTGCATCTCGAAGGACAGTTACTGGTAAGTAACCTACCATTCAAACTTCCATCCTTAAAATGGCAGCTTCTTTCATCTCCCTCATTCAGACCTCAACAGAGAAGGTCTGTGTTTCAGCCACACCTTGAGGTCACTGCATAAGATATTATGGAAATGCATAATGTGTGTATAAAGCTTAGCAGGAAAGGGCTGGTTTTAATAACTAAACTCATGTGAGTAGCCTACAGAGAATGTCCTTTTCAGCAGCTCTCTGACACATTGAAATGACAAAGAAATACATGGGAACACTTCCTCTTCATATAAGTCTTTTGAGTCAAATATGGATCTTGTTTCAACTTAATGAACAACTAGCACTGAGGGGTCTCAAACCCAGCCTTTTAGTATTATTTCTCAACCTGCATTTTCTGCCCTTATGTTTCTTCCCAGAGCCCACAGAAAGAGGAAAAACAAAACAAAAACAACACTGCTGCTGGCAGGCTGTGTGAAACCTCTGCACGTCACCTGCTTCTAGTGCTGTCCTTCCAATATCCCTCTCTGATGAGCTGGCTCACTTGCACAAGGTAGCTCCTAATTACCTCTCTCCTGGTTTCGCTTTCCCCCCCTGAGGACAGCCTTTCCAAGAAATAATACACATGCATACACCTGGCACTGTGAGATAGGGAAACTCACCATGGATACCAGGCTACCATTCCCAGTCTGACTGGTGCTTCTGGGATTCATGTAACTAGCTCCAGAATGTTGCAAACTCCAGGTGTGTACTACCTTGTGCCTTGAGACACCACATACAATTGCCATTTAGAAATGTTATTTTTCCTCTCACAAATTTCAGCTAACATGGAGAAGGGGAGAAAAGAAAAAGAAAAATGGGACTCTTAATCTTCTTTTTAATATGCTACCCCATGCCAGATAAGAGCAGCTGTGCTTGCACAATGTGTCCAACTGGGCATGATAAATAGACTATCACTATTTACACACACACACACACACACACACACACTCTCTCTCTCTCTCTCTCTCAGGATTTTAAAACATGTTTATTTACAGGGGTTGTGGGGGCTAGCTCGCAATGTCTTTTATCAATATAAAAGCTGAATAGAAATAAGTATGGTGTGCCAGAGTTGGGGACTACAAATAGTACAGTAAATATCTACAAAGGTAGCCCAAAGGGTTAAACTGATAAATGAACAAATACTGCAGCTCCTCTTGTTACAGTTTAAATGCTGATTGGAAGGAAGAGATCACTGTAGGTCAGCATGTCCTTTACATTGTGAATAGCTTGACAGAGGCTAATAAACCCAGCCGCCTATGGCAAAGATAATTTATTTTATATTCCTAGACATCATATGCAGTGTATTTCTTTTTAAAGGAGAGGACAGCAATATGGTTCAAGGAAAATGTCAGAACAGGAGGGTGTGAAAATTTGACACCCAAGTTTGATAGCTCAGATCCCCTCCCCCCCATCATGGAGTATAATTCTATTTATACCTCCACGTTTTTCCCATTTCCTAAGTGTGGTACATGACTATCATAGCTAGCATGACTTTAAGCCAGGGCAGCATGGTTCAGTTGACTTCTTGGAGTCTGGGGATAAAGGTAAATCCACACAGACCAGTGCCTCACAGGCAAGCATACATACCCCTCCCCTGTCATTAAATAAATCCAGTTGATTTATGAAGAGCATCTTGAATTGAGATAATTATAAACTAACAGATTTCAAGTTTATTTCCTGAACAGTCCAGTTGAGGACAGTTCCTGCGCAGTCTTCTAATGAGGAAGGCATGCCCTAGAGAGAAGTCTGCTTTGCTCCTGTCTTGCACTTGCTACATTTCACATGGATGAGGTAATTTGACTGCAGATGAGGTAACCGTGTGACTTGCCCATGAGCTGGAAGAGGTTACCATATGATCATTCATGTAAACATAGGGACTGTTCCCCGAGGACTCTGACTGACAGCTGCGTTCTGCTGTTGTGCTGCACTCTGAGCCTGGTAGAGGAGAGGAACCGGTGAGAGTAACATAGCACTCACAGAGCCTGTCTGCTCTCTTAAAGGAGACAGATCACTGACTGAATAGATGTTGCATACTGTATATACCAGTACACCCAGCAATAGCAGCACAGCACGCAATAGCAGCACAGAAGAGGTCCCTGGCATGCTGTGCTTTAAACCAGCACATGGCTTACAACAGAAGCAATAAGATCCATAAGGGGTTCATTACCAAGGGCTATGAGTTGTTTGGGTAAATGAATCTGAAAGCACATTATCGTGCAAATTGGACTGTGCTCATGCCCTGAGAGCTGACGAGTGGGCTCCAGAAACAGAACCAGTGGAATCAGTTAGTTTATAATAACTGTTTTTTCATCCAAGGATGCACCAAAAATCCAAACAAGTTGCTATAAGTGTAAAGGAGCAACAGAATTACTTCTTCGTACAGTTTTACCTGACCTTGTGCCCCTTGGGCTTTAGCTTGCCTTTCTGCAGAAACAGCTCCCTGGTCACCCTGAGGATGGGAAAGGTGACGCTGAATGAAGGTTAACACACAGAGACACACACACACACACACACTCTCTCTCTCTGTCTCTCTCTCTCTTTCTCTCAGGAGACCTTACCATCATCACAAGTTTTCTCAAGAAGCAGTCTATACTGCACTGCAGCAGAAATGTTTGCTTTTAATTCTGCATAGAACATTCAAAATATTTCATTTATTTTTATCTGGAGTAGGAGTCAAATTTCACCTCATTTTTCCTTGCTCTTTGCTGTTTCTAAATGTGCTTCTCTTCTCATTCTCTTAACCAAAGTAACTAAGTTCTTCTGCAAGTTTCTGGTTAATATTTAGGATACTTCTTCCTACACTATAAAGTGCTCTACCCCAGAGGTTCCCATAAGTCATTGCTTGTTCTTTTGCCCAAAGAGTATATGCTGGGGTGGGGATAGGGTACCTTCTAGAAAATCAAGTGTTTCACTTGTTGAAGCTGAATTTGGCTGGAGGAAGCTGACTTTTTTTTACATGATGGTACAGTTGCATTCATACAATTCAGAACCATGGTGAAAGTCCCTGAACCTGTGAGAGGCATAATTATTTTCTGCTAGTGGACACCATATTTTTCTTGGTGACATGCTATTCAGGTCTTCATCTTTCCACTTAATGCAGTTACAGAATGCCTATGCCCCACAGAATTTGCTGGCCTCATTGGCCTGATATGCAAGTAAACAGCAAAAACACCCACCCTGTGTCAGGAGCTGCATGACTTTATTATGATTTACATTATAGTAGAGCTTGGTAGTGCCAAACAAGGGTGAGAGCCTTATGGTGCTCAGTGGTATACCAACAAGTATAGACAGCAGTCCCTGCCCCACAGAATGTACCTGCCCAACTGAACAAAGCAAACTGGGGGTGAAGCAGGAGGTTGAATTAACAATAAAAGGAACAGGGTGGCAGAGGAGAGGAAGTTTTCACAGTCCTGTGTTGCTCTTCAGCAGTCTGCTAAATGCATAGCAGATTGTGGTAGCTTCCCAGAGCACCTAGATGATGATCTGGCCATGATCAAATTGTAACACAGTTCCCAGCAGTAATTTCTGCCTCAGTGGACTCTATTTAACCTCACATGGTTTGTTTAAAGTAACCATTAGTTTAAATAAACTTCATTTCAGCCCACAGGCTGCTGTGGGTGAAACTCTGCTCTAGAAAACCGACAAACCAAGATGACTATAGGAACAAGTCACAAGCAATTTAAGGCTAATGTTGATGGTGAGAGGACCCCAAATGTAGGGAGGCACAGATTCTATTCAGTTCCTGGCCTACAAGATTTACAAGGCTGAACTTATTTGGCCCAGGCCTTAAATAGCTTTAGGCCTTACAGTTTGAGACTGGTCCAACCAATCAGTGACTACAAAGTATTGCCACGTGTAAGATCCAAGTTCTCCTTCGAGCGCTGCTCACATCATTCAGTTACAGGTGTCTACATGCCACAGCGCACAGTAGCTTGGAAAGTCTTCAGCCTTAGCCTGTCACATCAGGGCACACGGCCAATGTTCCCTCTACGCTGCAACCACGACTATATAGGTGACCGTGACCCTGACCCTCCCAGTTTCTTTTTCCGCCCTCAGCAACGGTTTCAGATCAGCCAAGAAACTTGCGTAAGCAAGTGCCTGTCTTCTACTGTGAAATTCAAGATGGGTGGCTTCAAGCCGTGCCTAGGATGCTGCAAAGCTTTCCCATTTGACAATCTGCACAATAAATGTCTCGCATGCCTCAGTGAGTCCCATCTCGCCAAGAGCTGCCCCCTCTGCCCATCCTTCAAAAGGAGGAATCGCAAGGACAGAGAGCCATGCCTCCGATCCCTTGCTGGGAGCAGTGCCCAAGCCTCTGATGCCGCCCGAGCCCTGAATGCTCCACCAGCTCACCCATCGGCCTGGGCTCCAGAACCCTGGGTCCGATCTCTGGCACTGAGCCTAAAGTCTCAGTCAACACCCCCGTTGGTACCGTCAGGGCACCGAACACCTCGGTCACCTAATCAACCCAGCACCGAACCCAAAGCGGCACCGCCAGCGGCACCACGAATGCCACAGGCCTCCACATCGGTGCGGCCATGTTCTCTGGTCCAGGTACTGGCACCACAGAAGAAAACTAGCTCAACGGTGACCATGGTACTGGGAGTCCAGTCGGCACAGGAAGCAGCACCGCCCACCAAGCCGGTACTGCCAAGCCCGCCACCAGCACCGCAATCTGGCACTGGGGACTGCTTTCCGGCCAACCCAGTGCCATCCAGTCTGCCTCTGGTACCGCATTCCGCAGAGGACTGCTCCCTGGCCTCCTCCCTACATTCGTCCCGGGACATGACAGTGCCGTGCTCCCAAGCCTCAGGGGCCCCTTCCCATGGATTGGCATCGACTTTGCCTCCAGCCTCAGTATGCTCTTCTGCTCTCAAGATGGTAATAAGGGTAGGAGAACATTTAGGGAAACAGCGCCATAAGTGCTTTCTCTCGCCCACACCTCGATGCAAAAAAACACCGTCGGGCCTGCCTGAGCCAGTGGGGCCTTCCCCTTCCAGTACCGCACTGCAACCTAGTCGAGGCCGTTCCCTTCCACGCCACCTGGAGGCCAGAGTGTCTTTAATGACTGGTCACACGATTGGCCGGAATGGTGGCGGACAATACCCTAGTCTCACGGCACCTCTCCGTCTGGTCCCACTCGCGACCATGGACTCAGACTTCTTGGATGATGAACCTGATCCTGGCTCCACACATCGGAGTAGATCGTGGGCCCATTCTTCCTCTTCGCCCGATGAATACACATTTGAGAGACCAACTGACTGTAATGAGGACTCTCGTGCTCACCAGGGGTTGCTACGCCACATGGCAGCAAACCTGAACCTGGAGCTCGGGGTCGTCCAAGAGGAGACAAAACCCCTCTTCGATGTCGGCTGGAGGGCCCCACCTGCTAAAGTGTCTGTATCGCTCCATGAAGGGGTATACAGCATCGTCAAAGCCCGCTGGCAAACCCCGTCCTCGATCCTGCCAGTATCCAGGGTCACGGACCATATGTACCACGTCCCTCAGGACAAGTTCTCCTTTCTGTTCCAGCATCCCACTCCAGGGTCACTGGTTGTCAACTCCATGAACCAGAAAGAGAGGCAAGGTCAACCGGGTTCCACCCCTAAAAATAAGGAGGCAAGGAAACTCAACCTGCTTGGCAGGAAGGTTTACTCCACAGCAGCCCTTCAGCTGCACATAGCAAACCACTCAGCCCTTATGACAAGGTATATCTTTAACCTCTGGAACGCCATGCAAGGCTTCTGTGTCATTATGCTGAAGGATCGTCTTAGGGACCTCAACACGATGCTCGAAGAAGAGAAAATGGCATCCAGAGACACTTTGATGGCCATCTGGGATGCCGTGGCCACAGCCGCCTGTATGATGGCATCGGCTATACTAATGGGTTGCTCAGCCTGGCTACAGGGCTCAGACCTACCACTGCAACTGCAGCTTACTATTCAGGACCTGCCATTCGAAGGCCCTGACCTCTTCACCAAGTCCACGGAAGCGAAACTCCATGGCATAAAAGACTCAACAGCCACACTCCGGTCGCTGGGGATTTACATCCCGCACCCTAACAGACACTTTCTAAAACCCCATCAACTCCTCCAACAACAACTTCAGCAGTTAAAACAACAGATTCAACTGCACAGTGCATTCCCAAGTTCCCTCCCTTTTTTCCAGCGCCACCTTGAGGACATGGACAAGGACAAGGTCCATTCAGGAAAGAGTGACAAGTCCCATGTTTCCCAATTGGGTAAACATGGGCAGGTCTTCGAACACTTGTCAAGGAAGAAACAGCATTTTTGATGGTTACTATATGGCCAGCGAACCCATGACTCAACTGGTCCCCAACCACTTACACCTCTTCACACACCACTGGGCCAACGTCACATTCAACCAGTGGGTCCTTGAGACAGTCATGGAGGGATATCGTATTCAGTTTCTTTCAATTCCTCGGGACAGAAAACCACCCCTTTCTCCAACACTTGGAAACCAGGAACTGTCCTACCATCTCAACATTGAATGCCAGAAACTCCTCTCCCTCTCAGCCATAGAAAAGGTTCCCAAGCAGGAGTGGGGAAAAGGGTTTTACTCCCGATACTTCCTGGTCCCGAAAGCCAACAGGGACCTTCGACCCATTCTAGATCTCAGAGCCTTAAACAAACACATAAGGAAAATAAAGTTCCACATGGTTTCCCTATCACAGATCCTCCCATCTCTGTCTCTTGGGGATTGGTTCACAGCCCTCGATCTGAAAGATGCCTACTTTCACATAGCCATAAGGCCCTGCCACAGGTGGCTCCTAAGGTTCATGGTGGCAAATGACGACTTCCAGTTCACCTCTCTCTCTTCGGGCTCTCCCTGGCCCCCAGGGTGTTCATGAAGTGCATGACACTGGTCGTGGCATGCTTGCGCAGATGGGGCATAAGAATTTATCCCTATCTAGCCGACTGGTTAAGAGTTGGGAAATCAAGCTTCCAAGTAGAGCTCCACGTCAAAAGCAGTAGTGAGGCTCTGTGACTATCTGGGCCGCCATATAAACCAAGAAAAGTCAAAGCTCCGCCCATCCCAAAAAATTGAGTTCATAGGGGCACGTCTAGATGCCCGCAAGGGGTTAGCATTCCTACCCCGCTCCAGATTTCGGTCCATTTGCATCACCATTACGGAGCTGCAAACGTCCCCCATGACCACGGCCCGCCGGTGCCTGCAGCTCCTCAGCCACATGGCAGCCTCCACCTCAGTTATCCAGACGGCGCGCCTGAGGATGAGGCCTTTCTAAATCTGGCTTTCCATGATTTTCCACATATGGAGGGACCCCCTGAACAAGGTACTATCTGTTCCCCAGGATACGCTGGGGACACTTCAGGTTTGGAGGGATTCCCTTGTTGCCATGGTGGGCATTCCCTTCAAAGACATCAGGCCCTTAGTGACCTTAATAACTGATGCCTCGAAAACATGGGGGGGGGTCCTACGTCTCTGGGGGACTCTCCACTCAGGGGTTCTGGTCCCACATGGACAGTCCTCTCCAGATAAACATAAAGGAACTAAGGGCCACCAGGCTAGCCTGCTTGACCTTCCTAGACAAGATATGGGGCAGGTCAGTCCAGATCCTAACGGACAATACCACAGCCATGTTCTACACGAATCACCAAAGGGGGGTCCACTCTACGCCACTCTGCGAGGAGGCGTGCAAACTCTGGGAATTGGCCATACGGCACAACTTCACCCCAGTGGCCTCCCACCTACCGGGGGTAGACAACAGGCTAGCGGACTCACTACGCAGAAAACCGCTAGCGAATCACAAGTGGTCCCTTCATGACAAGGTGTTCTCCCTCCTGGTAGACAAATGGGGTCTCTCCCAGATAGACTTGTTTGCGACATGGCAGAATCGCTAGTGCACCCAGTTCTGCTCCCTCAGGGGTCAGGAGGAGGGGTCCCTCACTGATGCCTTCCCCATCAACTGGTCTGGGCCCCTAATGCATGCCTTCCCATCAGTTCCCCTGATACAGAGGGTTCTTTTGAAAATCAACAAGGATGGAGCGAACATAATACTAATAGCTCTAGACCTGGCCCAGACAGCACTAGTTCCCACTCTAGCAGGACATGTCCATAGAGATCCCACTCTGCCTCCCACACTGGGCAGACCTCCTGACACAGGACTCGGGGTGCCTTTGGCACCCAGACCCAGGCCGCCTACACGTGATGACCTGGACGGTCTCTGGCGCAGCGAGCAGGAGAGGCTCTGCTCAGACAGGGTTAAGAAGGTCCTGGTTGGTAGCAGAAGACCATCCACCAGGGCCATGTACACAGCCAAATGGAAGCGATTCTCCATTTGGGCTCAGGACAAAAGTGTAGACCCTATATCAGCCCCGATTCACCTGATTGTTGACTATCTGCTAGACCTCAGGGAAGGAGGCTTTTCTCTTTCCTCACTGAGATGCCATTTAGCAGCAATTTCAGCTCTCCACAAGAGTGTGGATGGGCAATCAGTTTTCTCTCATCCCACCTCTGTCAGATTCCTAAAAGGGGTGGAGAGACTTTTTCCCCAATCTCATAAACCCACCCCGCCTTGTGACCTGAATATCATCCTCTGGGCAATGACAGAGCCGCTCTATGAATCTTTGGACTCTGCCACCCTACTGGTCCTGTCCCGGAAGGTGGCCTTCTTAGTAGCAATCACCTCTGATAGAAGGGTTTCAGAGTTGAAAGCCCTCTCCTTGGATCCCCACTATACGCGATTCTATCCAGATAAAGTGGTTTTATGTCACCACCCATCCTTCCTCCCTAAGGTGGCCATCCCCTTCCACCTTAACCAGAAAATTTGCTTGCCAGTTTTTTACGCAGACCCCCAGGTCACACAGAACCAGAGGATGTGGCATACCTTGGATGTGAGGAGAGTGCTTCTAACTTACATCAAGCATACCCTGCCATTCCGCAAGACCCCCCAACTGTTTGTGGTGGTCACCAAACGTAAGAGAGGTTTACCAGTATCCTCTCAGAGTATCTCTACATGGATTGTGAACTACATTACAGACTGCTAAGGAAGGTCAAAAATGCCCCTTCCTGGAACTGTTAGAGCCCACTCTACGAGGGCCCAAGCGTCCTCTACGGCCTTCCCTGCCAAGGTCCCAATCCAAGAGATCTGTAGAGCCACTACGTGTTTGTCGATTCATACCTTCACAGTGCACTACTCCATTGCCCAGCAGGCTAGAGATGATGCTGCTCTGGGCAGAGCTGTACTCAGTGTAGATAGACTGTAACTCCTCCCACCATCCATGGGTACAGCTAGCAGTCACCTGTAACTGAATGATGTGAGCAGTGCTCAAAGGAGAACAGTGGGTTACTTACCAGTAACTGTCCTTCTTCGAGATGGGCTGCTCACATACATTCGGGCCCCTCCCACCATCCCCGCTAACAGAGTTGGCTAAGTATATGGGACTGGGAGGGTCAGGGTCATGGTCACCTATATAGCCACGGTCGCGGTGTAGAGGGGGTGTTGGCCATGTGCTCTGACCTAACAGGCAAAGGCTGAAGACTTTTCTGAGCTACCATGCACTGCAGCACGTAGACACCTATAACTGAATGTATGTGAGCAGCCCATCTCGAAGAAGGATGGTTACTGGTAAGTAACCCACCATACAGGGCCCCCAGCTCAGTCCCTGATTCCCAAGCCAGCAGGTGGTAAAAGCACTGTGGAGTCAGCACATTAAGCCCTAGAGAGGAGGGAGCACTTTCAATCACTCTCTAGTGAGCTTGTTTGGCCACAATAAGGAATAGCACTAATGGGCCCTGGAGGGAGCCAGACATTTATCCTCTCCACTATCCACCAAGATGCTGTCCCAAGAATGGGGTCATGGGATTTAAATTAATGGCAGTTATAATTAGAACAAATACCATACAGCAAGAGACAGTGCCCAACCATTACAGCATTTCAAAGAATTGACACAAGGAATCTTTTATCTCCCCTGATCCTCCAGCCTTGTTTAAGAACTAGGCAAATCCCCAGCCAGCTATCCAAAAGGGCAAAAAAAAAGGAGGGGCACAACACGGTTCTCCCTCCCTCTGTATCAGCCAGTACAGCTGACCCACCCTACTACAGTGGAAAGCAGTCAGCACCAGTTAGAGGAATGACACAGGGTGCAAGCTTCCTTGCATAGAAGCAAAAGCCAGACAGAGCTGCACCTTCTGAGACACTACTTCCCTGAGGCGATGAAGCTCTACACCATGATTTGCTCAAACTGCTCAGCTCAATTGAGTCCACAGTATGTGGTCAGCCTGTAAATTCATTCATGCAGGATGCTGGACTCAGACACCATAGCTATTTCAAAAAAGAACTTGCTAATTTTATAACCTCTAAAATTTGCAGTTGTGAACAGTAAGATCCTCTTAATCATTCCCAGGCTGTGTGCTGTAATCCAATCATCTGCACAGCACATCATGTGGCTAGATGCGGTAGGTTTCTCACCTTGCTCAGGAGCATGAAGTATTGGTCAATGCTGGAGGCAGGAGACCTAACTTGACAGAATAGTGGCCTGGTCAGGTATAGCAGGTCCTAAAGTGTGTGACCTTTTCATGGCATCTGTGAATATGGAGCAGCCGCATCCCAAAAAGCTTGAGCTGCTCTGGAACCTTGTCCTCTCCTGCGACTCTGAAATCTTTAGAGCTGAGGACCCTCAGGCTATGTCTACACTGGCAAATTAGTCTGGACTAAGGAGGCTTAGTCCAGACTAATTTAGCCCATGACCACACTTGGCTTTGCATAGTCCAAACTTTCTTAGTTCAGACTACGGAAAGCTTAGTCCGAACTAGTTAGTACCAAGGGTTAGTTCGGACTAGCCACTTTAGTTTGAATTTTAGTTCAAACTAAGTGTGAGCAAGTTCCAAACAAGGGTTAGTTTGAACTTAAAAAGGTTGAACTAAGCCATTAGTTTGAACTAACCGTGCATTCTAGTTTGAACTAAAACATTAGTTTGAATTAGAATGTGCAGTTAATTTGAACTAAAAAGTCCGGTTAGTTTGAACTAGCCCAAAGTTCGTTTGGACTAACTGGACTTCTTTAGTTCAGACTAGCAATTCCAAACTAAAATTGTAGATGTAGACATAGCCTCACTGACTAGAAGATTTTATCTATTTTAGGTACTTACACAATGCCTACTACTAAAGTATTTGAGCACCTCACAATCGTTAATGTATTTCTCCTCACAGCACCCTGAGGAGGTAAGGAATTATTATTATCAAAGCTGTAACTACAATTTACTGCGCCCCTTACAATGGTCGGGGCCTGAGGCGAGTGTCATGGAACACACCCTTTAATGGAGTGGCTCAAGGGACAAAGCCCCACTCGCCCCGCCATAGTTATGGCCTTGACTATTATCCCATTTTACAGATGAGGAACTGAGGTAAAGAGAGAAAGACTAACAGCACATCAACACCAAAAAGCAACTCACAGCATGGCTGTGGCTAGCCTAGCTCAGCTGACTCAGGCTCACAGAGCTAAAAATTGGTTGTGTGGATGTCCTGGATCAGGCTTGATCCCAGGGTCTAGGACTCGCCCCATCTCACAAGGCCTCAGAACTCAGGTTCTAGCTCTGAGCCCAAATGTCTACACAGTAATTTTTCCTGTGAGCTGGAGTAGGCAGTGAGCCAACTGTGGATGTTGAGTTGCAGTGTAAACATACCCAGCCTAAATGATTTGCCCCAGATCACACAGGAAGCCCATGTCAGACTGGAGACTTGAACCCTAAACATTGGGGTTTCCTTCAAAACCTAGCATCAAGTCTAACAGTTTACAATACAAGCACAGAATTTGCTAATAGTACTCTGTGACACACTAGCATAGCCTGTGCCAGCATAGGATGGCAGCCATCCTCAAGTGGATAAACATACATTAGATATTACACTACATCAAACAAGAGTAGAGAAAAAACAGCAGCAAAAGAGTTAACAGGAGTCAGGGACTTCTTTTTGGATGCTATCTTACCTTAGAGGGCGACATACGGCTAGTGCTTTCATTGGGGTTTTTTGGCATGTAGTATTGTCAGAAAACCACCTGTTACTTGGGAGAGATTCAAAAGAATTTTAAGCCATAATTCAACAATAGTGAAGTTAAAAAACATATTGTATGTTACTATCTAGCCCCTAGACAGATGTGTTATTTAAGTGTGGTTATGATCTGTGCTGTTAGTTTTAAACAACATATGATCAAAGATCGTGTCTGGCTTTGTGCTTTGTTTCCCTTCAGCTTCTGGTTTATATGCTCATGCCAGACAGTTGTGGTTTGTGTCATATGGCAGGAAAAGCTTATTTTACATGCTGCCTAAATCTGTGCTATACAGCATGTTAAAACGTCTCCGTCACCCCCATAAGAATTAACATATCGCATCATTTACTATGGCAAGTGAATTGTAGATGTAGTAAAGAGGGCACAGTGTGAGATAATAGGTGGGTTTTAGGCACATGTATCACCAGTGCTGAAGGCTTTCAGACTGCAGCCTTTAAAATGACTGACGCACAGATTGGATATATTCCCTGGGTACACTGAATAATTCTATGTAGCCAGTGGCTGCTAGTGTAGCTTCACTGAAGAACACTTGAAAACTCCAGTACTGCTGACCGCTGACATTCAAAAACTCATGAGTCAGATACAAAAAGGTCATGGGATTGGCTTTAAAATCATGAGATTTTACAACTATTATATCCTGTGTGCTCTTAATTTGCCTTCGGGTTTGGGCCTTCAGGGTTCACATTTTCAAGATTTTTTCCCCACAACCATGAAGAGCTAGAAAACCACCTAAAATGAAAAAGATAGGTGATTCTCACTCTAATTATTTTAACTCTCATTTCCAACCACTTTCTAGGCACTGGTTGTCTCTTCCCACCTGAGTGAATGCTGTTCTCTTTTGTTGACACTGGACTAAAGGGTGGTTTCCTCACATCTTTTCCCAGAAACAGTTGTGGTTGTGTCTTCCTCTCTGACTACCTCTTCACAAAAACTCCTTCTTCTGTAGTCTGCCTCTCCTAGGACCTTTCCAGGTTTCTTCCACAAACAGAAACCTAGAGAGAGTCTTTCAAAAACATCATGTCACAGTAAATTAAGATCCTGTGCAGGAGAGGAGTTGGTAGGTTTAAGTTGCATTAAGTCAAGCTTAGCCATTTGTGCACATCCCATTGACTTTAATGAGCTGATACCATGGTCTGGGTTCAATTGTAGTGCACCTCATAGGTGAAATGACTGGATTTCAGCTTCCAATTGTCACAGATTACAGCAAGTAACATAATTAGGTAGTTGGCAATACTGGGGTTACATTCAATCACAACCAAATAGGTAGCCAAATATAGCAACAGGTTTGGTATAAGCACCCAGACAAAGCAACTGATGTTTTCAATCACCAATGACCACCATATTACCAAACCCAACCCAAGTTTATCAGACTGCCCATGAGATCCCTGCTGGTCATGACTGCGAAGCAAAGACTGAATGGCACAGGAAACTTACATACCATTGACGAGAGATGAGCATTGTGGTGAGAGGTATCATCAATATTTAAGAAACCTGTAAAATTCATCAAGTGAAGAAAGAATAACTTTTAGAATGAAAAGGAAATAGAAGAGATAAGGTAGGGAATTCATGGCATTCCCCCACTTTCCTCAGTAGGCCCTTTTTTTCAGATGTCATTTCCAGAGGGCAGCAACAAGGAGGTCACAATCTGCCTTTTTTTTGGAAAGCACCTCTATGTTCACTTCTGTGAAAAGGTGATTCAGGTTGCATCCAGTTGCTGCTGCTTTGGAGCCCCCTAATGGAACGTGGCTATGAGCTTTACACAGACAGGAGCACTGACCTGACTGGATCTGAAGACTACTTACTCTCTCAAGTTAACAAGTATGAATAACTAAAGAGAAACAAAGTCTAATTTCCACCTCTCACTTTTCTTAGGGGCTCAGTTGCCCAATTATACTTAAGTGAATAAGAGGTTTCTCAGTTCAGGAGCTGAACTGACAGAATTAAGAAAATTTTCATTTCAGGTCAACATGAAATGACAATTTTTCACTTTTCTTGCTGAAATGAAAAGCCAAATGAATTAGTGTGAGAACAAACTAAATGACCAATTTGATCCAAAACCTAAAAAGTTAGTTCAGTTTTGGAGGTGTTGTTTTTATCTTTTTTGTGGTTTTTGTTTGTTTGTTTACGTTGTTTTGCTAATTTTTTAAATTAAACATTTGGAAATTAAAAGTTGACATTTTTGAAACAAAACATTTTAACATAAAATATTTCAAATTTGGGGAAAAATTTTCTCTGTTCATTTATTTGACTGTAACCATTCACAGACATGAATGAACCTGAATTCAGTGTAGGAGAACCAAAAACTGTATTTTCCAGCAAATAAACTATTTGCCCAGAACATTTTGCCCATCTCTAATCCTAGTGCCAGAACACCACCAGGCATGATTTCTTCCAGGGAAGTAGCTGTCTTAAAGCTTCACATGTGCGTCATGAAAATACCCAGCAGAAATGGGAAACTACTGCCTCAAAACCAGGAACATTTGGTAAGAGCATCTAGAGAGAAAAATGATTAGATTTAGGAGGAAAGTTATCACCAGGTTGCACCAGTTCCTGGAAGTCAGATTTAAATGCTGCTTGGGTACTAGCAGGTGTAGCATCGAGCCCAGAGTTAAAGTGACCTCAATGTGCTGACTTAGTGTTCAGTACATACTGTACTTGGATGACTATTTTTAGAAAGATTGAACACACACACACACACATTTACCATGCAAGAATATGTGTGGGGCAGCAGGAGGATATCTGATGCAGAAGATTGCAGCTGAGGTGAAATGTGTGTGTCACAGAATAAGAGAGAAAGTTTTAAAGAAAGGATAGTCATTGCATATGACTCAGTGCAGGGAATCACTGGGTGAAACTCTGTGACAGGTGGTATGCCAGAGGTCATCTTAGATGATTGTAATGGTCCCTTCTGGCCTTAAAAATCTATGAATCCATATAGGAACCTTGAAATAACCAGATTCCTCAGAAACTGGATTTCTGTTGCTTATTTATTTATTTAGTCTTACTGCCAGACACAGCACCCTCTTGGACAAAGAGGTAAATTGGAGCTATGGTTGTAAGTATTCTTGTTTTCTTGATGGTAATAGTCTGTTGAGGGGAGGGGGGATCTTGGTGTTGAGCACATTTTATAGTTCATTCAAAGGAGAAAAGGTTAAAGAAGGTGAAAATATTTCAAATTAACACTCCAAAGTGTGGAGCTGTTCTAGAAATGAGGCACTGGGACAAACATGTGGGGAGCCCAAGCAATTTAGTGCCGGAGTCTTTTCCTAATAGGCTTTTTAAACTGCACTTTCCCAACCTCATATTAAGTAGCTCTCTGCTCTCCTTGGAAAGGTCCACAGAGCTAATGATAGCTGCACTAATTGCTGTTTCCTTTTGTCCATTAGACAAAGGGGCTTCCCTATTGTCTATTATTACTTCATAATTGTAATTGTATGAAAAGCTTGTGCACATCGCTGCATTGATTATTAAACTAAAAATACAGAATATAAAACCAAGAATACATTATTAGTATTTATTTGGTTCATTGTTATGCATGCCAATTTATAACAGAAAATCAGACAAGCTGTCTGTCCCTACATGCTTTTCAATAGAAGGCTCTGGTCCACAAACAGGACCTGATCCTGCCTCCCTGTCACACACTGGGTAGAACTATACTCAGCAAATGTTCCTATTCTTGCCTGCTGAGATGCACAACTGTGGGTGGGCACAGCTGGGTCCTGCTGCCATTTCAGTTCTGCCAGAAGCCCGGATTTAGTAGAGTCCAAAGGTGACTTAAAGCCACAATCTCCCTGGGCTGTGCCCCTGGGAGGTGCAGCATGTAAGATGACCCAGGAATTATACCTGCATAGTTATGGGACACAAGGGGAAACAAGTTTTAAGCATCTGGCCCTCTTTGTTCATGTGTGCAAGTTTGGGACAGACCTGATTCTCAGGCTCAAATTAATTCATTTGCACCTTTCAACTGGATGATACTTTTGAGAGAAGAAAACCCTGAAAAATAGATACTATTAATTTTGAAAATTGTAAGCGAACCGGATTAAGTCTGGTAAGCAAAGAAACCTTTTAACATGTGTCTTTAAATCACTATAATGCCTCCTTGAAATTCAAATATAAATAGGATTTTTTGAGGATGCTACCTCTCTTGATGCAGTGAAAACCATATCATAGTTTACTATTCCTAAGGCTGAGAATACAGCCTGTAAATGGAAGGCCTTCTCACCAGATGGTCTTTGCACCAACTACAACACAATACTGGGCTGAAACTTCTGTGAAAAGTCTGATGCTAAGACAGACAAAACAAATGAGGAGTCCTGCAGCACTATTTTGGATCTATTTTTCCCTCCCGTGCTGTAAGTTTTCCATATTCAAGCATCTGATGAAGTGGGAATTTCTCCCACAACCACTCATGTGATAAATAAATTTGTTAGTCCTTAAAAGTGCCACAAGCAGGGCTGGTTCTTCCGTAGAGCCAACCTAGGTGGTAGCCTACGGCGCCAACAATTAGGGAGCGCCAAGGGCTGGGCTGGGGCTGCTCTGCTCACCACCCACAGCTGGACCCCTGCCCATGGCGCTGCTCCTCAGCTGGGGCCAGAGCCCTGCCCACAATCGGATTCCCTGCCTGGGGCTGGATCCCAGTGGCACTGCCGTCCCCCACCTGCAGCTGGATCCCAGCGTCAGTGGTGCTGCTCCGCCAGTGATCAGAGGAGGGGGTGCTGAAATCCCCACTGGTCTAGAGCAGCAAAAAACCTTGGGCCAGCTCTGGCCATAGGATCCATAGATTTTAAGTTCAGAAGGGACTAATCCTTGTATGCTTTGCTGAACTAGACTAACATGTCTAACCCTCTAGAACTTTAAGGCAGACAAACACATTTCTCTTCCAGAGCCTTTTAACAGTGTTCCCAGGGTTAGCGGGGCAGGTAAGTCGCAATCTATAACTTTCATTTTTACATCTGATACAGGCATTCTATCTTGTAGTGTAACCACATCCTCTCTTTTAAGCTGCTTCTCCCTTCCTGCCAGCTAATCACAGCTCATACAGATGTGCTGAGAGGCAGCTTAGGACAAGTGATGAAAGGCAACTGTTTCCAATCACCTATCCCCATTTATTCTTTCTTTGTCTCAATAGGATTATCTCTTTTTATCTCCATCCACCGACTTTGCTGAGAAAAGAGAAGAAACTGCAGTTTCTCCAAAATTTCTTCAGCAAGAAACGTTCTCCAGGGACCAAACCTTTGGTAGATCATTTTCTACCGCTCTGACATGTCAAATACTCCAGTGATTCACCAGTCATCTAGCTAGTGCAGTATGATTCACCTGCAGTAAAGGGGAATGACTGCTTCCCAGAAGGGTTATTGTTTACACTCTAGTTTAAAGCACACACTTCCTCTTTTAGGATTGGAGCGTACCCAGCAACAGCTGCGTGCCTCTCAGCTCCTGACAATGAACAGTCTCAATTGACCCAGTACAAGGAACAAATAAACAAACAAAAAAAGCTAAGACAGTCAGGGTTTGATCTTTAGCTATATGCAAGTTGAAATCAGGGCGTTTTAATGTCAACCTCATATTCTCCATTTGGAGGATGAAAGTTGAAAAGAAAGAAGCCTCTTATACCCACCCTCCATTACCATATAAGGGTGAAAAAAGAAGGGCATAGAGAGGCAATGTGAGTTCACTGGAATAGATAATAGTATTCATCTCCCTGCCAGCATAGGATACAGCTCCTTGGAGAAAGAATTTCAGCAATAGAACTGGCATGGCACTGAATGAGAGTTTCAGTAGCAAATCCATTACGTTCACAGAAAAGAGCAGAGAGAGATCCAGCAACTGTGTGATGCTTACTTTTGGAAAGTCTCCATCTGAACCTCTTTGACTCAAAGGTGTAGTAAAAGTAGACATTTCAGGGCAATAGCATCAAGATATAGAAACAGGATGGGGCCAATTCATTAAGCTGGTCCCAATCCAGGGGAGCCCCTTAACTTCCTTCCTGATACAGGCTGTACTAGAGTTCCAGGGTGTCCAAGGGGACATTCGGCCCCTCAGGAACTACTGCCAAGTCTGGTTCAGACACTATCACCAAACCTGGAGCTGAAAAGGGTGCTAGGTCATGCTGCCCTGTGCAACCAGGGACAACTGAAGTGTGAGTCTGATGCTCGCTGCTTGTACTCCAGCAATGCACAGGGTGTGGAACATGAGCTGCTTTGTGTTGATAAGAGCCCTCTAATCAAATGGTCTCTCTAGATCTCCTGGCTTTGGCTGGGACAAATGAGATGATCCTCTTTCCTCTTAGAAACCTCCATCCATTGTTGCAGATTCCTTCCATAACCAGACACAGTCCTCATCTTCATCTCCACCTGACGGAATTGACACCTTTTCCCCTGGAGGGGATGGCAAAGCAGCTTCAGAGGATGTGGTGGGAGAAAAAAGTTGCAAATTGACTCCAGGACCTAGCAACTAAGGGGGCTGAACTGAGGAGCTTCACAGCAGGGGCTCAGATTTGCTCAAAAGAACCATGCCAGTTGCAGTCCAGCTATGGAGAGACCAGGCTTAGACACTGTGCAGAAACAGCCTGCACAACCCCAAGGGAAGAGAAAGAGACACAGGCTAAGCTGACACCAGCCGAAAGTTGGCTGCATTTTCTTTGAACCATGAAGGAATAGCACAAGCAAGTCAGACGTGACCATGCTAAAGGAGCCATGAGAAAATAAAAACAAGTGACAGCTGACTCTTGAAGGGCTTGGGGGGAGGGGTGAGAGGAAAGCAGGGGAAAGGCAGTTTGCAACCCTGCAGCAGCAGATGGAGGGGGAAGTTCCTGCTGATTCCTGCAGAGTCCGGAAAGGAAAGGGACAACATATAATAATGAGATGATTACAGAAAAGGACAATCAGGGAGAGAACAAAAAAAGGACACAGGAGAGAGAAACCCAGACCTGTATACCAGAACTCCAATCTCAGGCATTGCTTGCTGGCTAGACTAGTAGTTCTCAACAACTGTGTCGGGACTCATTACTGTGTTGCCACCCAGCGGTAAGTGTGTCACAGAGAGCTGTAGGGGGCTGGATTCAGTGGGGGGGGTGCTAGTGTGTCCTGAAGAGTTGGGCACGGCACCAAGCATGTTGCACCCTACCAAAGGTTGAGAACCACTGGGATAGACAGATGCTTCAGGAAGAAGACCTGTCAAGGGGTGCACCTACACTGGAGCCTTAGATTGACTTAAGCTTCCTTAAGTCGCCCTACAGACCCCCACAGCCACACTGGGCTTTTATTAAGTTAACTTAAGCACCTCCTTACATCAACTTAATAATATCACCTCTTAAGGTTGACTTTAACACTTAAGTCAACCATATTAAGTTGACTTAAGCCAGTGTAGACAGGAAATAGCCCTTAAATTGACTTACTTGGCCTCCAAGCCGCCTCTCAGAGTTCCTGGCCGCTAGGAAGTGTCTACTTAGCACCTGCCAGTGTGGATGCAGGGAGTCGACAGGAGTTTTCAGTGTGGATACTCTAAGTCAACTTAACAAGGTCCACTTAAAGTCAACCTTGTTAAGTCAACTTAACAGAGCCTTCAGTGGAGACATACCCAAGGAGACTAGAAGAAAGGTTCAGAGTGTAGTTTTGCTAGCCGTGAATGAGAGATAGAGGAGGCCATAGCCTAGGGAACTGGGGAGGATGGAAGCAGATACCATTTTTTTTTATTTCAAAGACTAGTGCTTTGTCATGGGCGGATTTTGAAGCTGCCCCAGGGGAGGTAGCTCCAAAAATCCCCCCATCCAGCTCCCATCACTGGGGCCAGGACTGGGTACTGCCACACTGGCAGCCCCAGGTCCCTGGCTGGGGCCTGCTTCCACCAGTGGTAGTGTCCCTGGGTCCTGGCTGGGGCCTGTTCCCACCAGCCGTGGCATCCTTAGGTTCCTGGTTGAGACCCACTCCCACTGATGCTGCATCCCCGGGTCCCCGCAAAGGTGGCCCTTGTTCCTTCTAAGGTGGGGCCCACTCCTGCCTCAGTGGGGAGGCAGAGAGCAGCCAGTCAGGAGGAGGCAATGCCTCCTCTGACTTTGATAAACTCTTTCCCTGAGCTTTATCTTTCTTCAGCACCAATAATTAGGAACAATTTGGGATGTCCAGGTACCATGGAGAGCCTGATTCCCCTCACTCAGGCTTTTATGTTGGGAGTTTCCATTAACTGACCATGAGACACAGTTGCAGAAACTGAAATTGCATTGTCTGCCATTACAGCAGTGCCGATTGGACATCACAGTGCAAATGATTTGTGCTACCGCAGACACTTGTTATGGCTGGCAGCTCAGGAACAGTTCAAGGTCACTAGAACATCTCCCTTCCTCTGAATGGAGAGTCAGCCAATGACCACAGGGCATGCTAATTAATTAAGGGTCCGATTCCACCACAGCAGCATAGCCTACTGTAAGAGATGATGTAGAGTCACTCTACCCAGGAGGAGCTTGGGTAGGAATGGTCGCTCAGAAAGATCCTTCCCCAAGCTGTTCTGCACCCACACAGGTCATATCCACTCACACACCTTTTCATGGATCAATGAAGATTGGGGGGAGGGGGCAATGGTATTCCAAGGACTCAGGCCTGCAGCTATACCTAACTTTTACATGGCCCAAAAAGGGGGGAGAGGAGATGATAGCAGGATCCTTGACACCCATTAGGACATAATTTAGGGAATAATAGGTGACAAACAGACTTTTGATTGGAAGAAAGTCATTTTAAAATACTTTCGGGGAAATGTTAAGCCACAAGCCACTAAATAATAGCTAACTTCCTTTGCAATGTGCAATAACAGACATTGCACGGAGCTTACTTAACACCTGAAACACTTCTTTAAAATGAACACTGATAGAGATCTAGGCTAACTTTGTAATTTACTAGTTTGCATCTTTAAACGGTGGGGTGGGGGGTGGGACTATATTAAATCCAGGATTTTGGAGAACTACATTGAAAGAAAACAACTTGATCCCAAGCAACCTTCAAATATTAAAATGTCTTCTGCTTTGCCTGACATGGATAACATTCCACTGTCATGTGCCAAAAGTAAAGAGCCACAGAAACAGTCACTTTCCTCTTACACTGAACAAGGACCAGGAAAACAATGTAATCTCTAAAGCTATTCTGTGTCTCACTTTTTCACTATAAATATATTGCCTAGAATCTTTCTCAGAGTCCTTCTGCATGGATTCCCACTACAGATCAAAAGAAACAGTACACATATCACAAAAAGGTGATCCTTTTGATTTTCTGCCAGCTGCCACTGAACTTTCTATTTTTTGCATTCTGGATATCGTTTTTTATGTTATTTTAGGTTCTTAAAGTATGTCTACACTTAGCTGGGAATGAGCCACCCAGCCTGAGCAGACAGACTCACACTAGCTCAGTTCAAGCTAGCACAATAAAAATAAACAAGGAGTCCTGTGGCACTTCAAAGCATCTGATGAAGTGGAATTTTCTCCTATGAAAGCTCATGCAATAAATAAATGTGTTAGTCTTTAAGTGCCACAGGACTCCTTGTTTCTTTCACTGAACTAGACTAACACAGCTGCCCCTTTGAAACTTGGCAACAATAGAAACAGCAGAGTGAACACTGCAGCACCACTCACTAGCCACCTACCCTTGGACTCACAGGCCGCTCTGGAATCTGAGCTTGGGTAGCTAGAAGGGGCATCGCTGGCTGGGGGAGGGACCTGGGGCACGGGCCCAGGCGCAGGCGCCACCCCCAGCCTGCAGGCCCTGTCCCCACCCTGTAGGCCCCACCCCCTGCCCGGGGACAGGGCCAGGCACTGCCGCGCCGCCACGGGCAGCCAGGCCCCACATCCCCGGTGGGGGACAGGGCAGCCGCAGCTGCTGGTGGCCAGGCCCCGGATCCCTAGCCAGGGACAGGGCTGCCACGGCTGCCACCGGCCAGGCCCTGGGGTTTGGGGCATGTGCCCCGGGGTGCCCAGCGCCAGCAACGCCCCTGTGCTGTAGTGTCTGTGCTGCTATTTTTAGCATGGTAGCTTGAACTGAACTAGCCTACATCTGACTTCCTGGGCTAGGAGCCATGTTCCCAACTGTGGTCTAGATATATCCTTAGATGACCAAACGGCCCATCTAAATATTCTTTATACCCACTGGGTTACACAGAAGTGAATTCTGTTTTGCCTAACTATATATCAGGCGTGGCCAAACTGCGGCTCGCAAGCCGCATGCAGCTCTCGAAAGAAAAAGTGCAGCTCATGGAAGAGCACAGCAAGGAAGGGCAGCATAGCTGGAGACAGCAGAGAAGCAGTGGCATGGTCAGAGACGTAGGAAAAGTGCGGCATGGTCGGAGCCAGCAGGGAAGCGGCAGCATGGTCAGAGATGGGGGAGTAGAGGGAGAAGCACAGCATGGTTGGGGAAGCCGCAGCATGTTTAGATTTTCTCATAGGCCCTAATGCAGTTGACTCGTTGTTAAAATAAAATTTTGTTCTACCAGTCCTAAACATGTCATGGAATAATAAGAAACAAAAATACAAAGGAGAAAAGTTTAAAATGGAATGTGGATTACTTTCAATTTTTGGTACAACTTACTGCTGCGAAGCATTGTATTCCACTATGAAATTTGTTAAATAGAAACATTGCTCAATACTCAGAGATCAGCACCTGAGAGAGCTTCTACATACTGCATTGACAAGTTACTGCCCAGATTATAAAAAACTTGCCACTAGCCTGCAATGTTCTACATCCAGCAACAGCTAAGTTTTTACTGGATAGGCTGAGTTTTCATGGTAACCTTAAGTAATTATTAGAATCTGACATTAGTAAGATCAATATTTGCCCTATTTTTACAATAAATTAAAATGCACAATGAATTGTAAGCTTAGTAATTTTGGAGTAGGTAAAAGTATGAGGTTATATGCCTCAGTGTGGCTTTTGAAGGTTTAATAATTGATCTGTGTGGCTCCTGAGTTCCATAAGTTTGGCCACTCCTGCTATATATGATCACTCCACACACCTATGACATTTTTTCTATTTTTATCTGATTGCAACTTCCTTGCATACAATTTTTAAAAATATCCAAGTGATTTAAGAGCATAAGTCAATATTCATATCATTCATGTATCTACATAATGACACAGCCTATGTCTTTGAGTTTTTCAAGGATAAAAATTAAAGATTTGAAGGTTGCCCACTTGTGAAATGGAAGGTTAGATTTTGTGGCATAGAAGGTAAGATGGGCAATTTTAAATTAATCAAAAGGCAAACCAGGAGTAGTCTGTCATGGAGTGTGTCATGTCTGAGAAGGCTGGGCTTTGTATCTAGAGATAAGATACAACAGGACACCAATATTTACAAGAATATATATTCATACACATACACATCTGCTCCAGTGGTGCCTCTGGTAAAGAAGATGGAATTCCTGGACAGATTCCCAATACACCAAGCATATCAACAACTTCGAAGCTTAATTCAGAAGTGTGTTAGATGCCTCACACAACGTACATTTCTTCTTTCGGTAAATGAACACTATTAAAACACTATTCTACATTTTCCATTTGCTTCCCTCAAAAACTGTGGTTCTTAACTTACTTAAGCCCTGAGTCTGCAGACACCCCACTAGTATGTCTAACACCATGAGGTCCTGCTCTGAACTGAGCAAGGTAAATATTAAATAGTAACAGCAATAACCTGAGCTTTTGCTTGGGATCAGGAGCAGAAGACAAACATTAAAATATATAACTGACAGTAATCCTCTCTCTTACATCTTGAGCACTTACAGATGTAAACTTTTAAGAATATATACCATAAAGACTACCAAATGCCTTTTGTCCAAGTGATCACAGCTAAGTAAAATATACATTATGAGTTCATCATTCCATTCCATTCTATAACTGTCTAATCCAGACCAGGATTTAGACAGACCCATGTGGTGACACTTGGCACCACACTGTGAGAGTCAGTCTGGGAGCTAGACAGCTAGAAAAAAACTACAGCTTTGGTCTGTGTCCAGTAGCCTAAATAAAAAGTTTCCTTTACATTCATTACAGCAGAGGCCAATGTTTTCTCTACTGCCAATATACTCTGAAGTAAAAATGCATACACTTTGCTGATGCAACACTAAATATGCACTGTTAAAAGCTCAAAGCTGAGAAATACAATAATTTAGATTCGAGCAAAAATATTACATCAGTTAAATTGCTCTTTTGTATGTTTCATGGCATATATTCACTATTGCTAGCCCCAAACATTCAAAAATCGTGAGTGGAAACCCTTCAAAAATCATGTTTGGCTTAAAAATTTTGAGGTTATTTTAAAGAAAAATTAAATTTGAGGTGCTTTTAATGTGCTTCCTTGTTTCTGTGCCTTTTCTTTACACCGCAGTCATATTTTCAAGCTTCTTTCTATAGTCATGAAGGTTAGAAATTTACTTCATTTTAGAAAAAAAGAAAGTTGAGATTTTTCCATATTCATAGGACTCCAAGGGCTGGGACTTTAAATAACAAAGAACTATCATGAGATTCATGATGAAATTGTAAAAGTTGCCAACACTGCACATTTTACAAGATAAACAACATTAGTAAACTACACATTAAGCCAGAAAAACAGGAATTGAGAAGATACCTTATGTGCAACGTCTCTGACTTAACATTTCTCTTGGAAACTTAAACATATGCATTTCCTAACTTTCTATGATATTAACTGTTCACCAGTAACACTGCATTAGTAATGTAGTTTTACTAATTCAATTTCCTTGGTTTAAGAAAAAATGTTAGCTTAGCATGAGCATTTTCATGTTTCAAATAAGCGCTGAAGTTCACATCTCTCAAGGCATGCTTAAGCTGCCATGGCGGCAGACATTGGTCAGCAGAAACCTGCTCAGTCAATGGGAGAGCACTATCCCATTGATTCAATTAGTTCACTTCCTCCAAAGGCAGAAGGCAGCATCAGCGGGAGAGCCTCTCCTGTTGACGTAGCATTGTGTTGGCACTGCGTTACCTAAACATAAATACATCCACATGAAATACCTTGTTACGTTATGAAATTAACATATCTCATATTGATTCAGTGCGGCAGTGTAGACTAGGCCTCAGAGAGGAATGGAATGGGGGGAGTGATGAATGTCCTCTGTGACTAATACTCACATTGCCAGTTGGACAGAGACCACCTCCTGCAAGACTGTATTAAGCAGGACATCAGCTTGCATTGACATAGCTGAGCCTTTGAAATGAGGGTGGGGGGAGGAAAAACCCTTAAAAACAAGAAAAACAAGCAACAATAATTTAGGATTTGCAGAATATTAGATAACAGTGCACATCACAGACCAAACCTAAAACTGACTTACACACATGCGACTGCTGTTGTGTCCATGAGAATTGCACCTACCTGAGGGAAAACATGATGCTATAGTGGTCTGCCATTTTTAGACTCCTATGAACATTGCTGATGTTAAAACAGGGTTTGCGGAATTTTTTTTAAATATCCTGATACCTTTTTAAAAAGTCTTTGTGGGTCTCCAATGACATACAGATGATATCCTGTAAGCAAACTGGCCCCAGAACATTCCCTGGAGCTGTCAGAACTGGATGGGAATTATGAGCTTTCTAAAGCCATCAAGGGGGCTGGCCTTCATCAAAGTCATTAAAATCTTAGCAGATGAGACCGAGCAGAGTCAGAGTAATTTTTCATTCACAGCTTCTTTCATTTGTGTTTCCTCTTCAAACCAAGCAAAGCACCAATCCTTAATGAGGACTATAGCCATGACAACTTCACTCATTTTTACTGTAGCATTTTGACTTGAGCCCTGAAGTATGAGGATTTACTCTCTTTCAAGTAGAGTTTGGGAATGGCTACAAAACTTTATGCTTCCCAATTTAAATCAATCTCTACTGTTAGGACTGAGAAGAAACATTTTCTGGGGGCTGATTATCCCACATCTCTGTACCATGGTTGTTTTGTTTGGGGAGGGATTTTCATTTGTTTATTTTAAGGGTGGGGGGAGTTTTTTACACCTTCCTCTGAAGAAACTGGTGCTAGCCCTTGCAGAGACAGACTACTGGATTAAATAGACTCTGGAATGGCAATTCCTCTGGTGCTCTGCAAAAACCTGGAATTTTCTTTTCTTTGTTTTTGTTTGAGTTTTGTTTTCACAGTATTTGCCCTTATTAATTTTTCACAGTGACCTTTCATACTTGCATTACCCAAATATTGGGGGTAGGGCATGTGTGTGGGCAGAGAGCAAACATGGGAAATTTCAGTCCCAAAAGTGAATTCAGAAAGTTACAAATGCCAAATCAGAGGAATACAATGAAACTGTTTTACAGTCTTAGCTATAATGAGCAGGACATGAGCTTTATCCTCTTCAAACAAACATTGGTGCTAGCTAAGATGTCCGATTCAAATCTCCAGTGTCTGCCTCACCGTCACATTCTGCTCCCACTTACTCTGCACTCCTGTCACACCTTCTCTACCAACCTCTCCAAAGCTGACAGTGGAGATAGCAAACAAAGGATGAGCAGCACAGATGTAGCCATGTGAAGCAGCCCGCTCCAGACTATTCTTTCACTTGCATTCCCAGAGCCACCAAAACAGTTCCTCTTTCCCAGGAAGTTCTTTTCCCCTCATCCTTTTTGTTAGCCCGGCTCCTTATGCTCCATCATGTTCATTGCTCCTCTCCTTCCAGTGCTATGTATTTTAAAGGTGCTTCTGTGGCTTAGTTTTCAAGCTGCCACAAACCTCACCTCTTCATTGCCGGATACCCCCATGCAACACAGCCCTAATGACAGACATACAGGGCCTACTTTGATGCTCGGTTCATTCGACCAGGCACGCTGTAGAAAAGCCTTGCTGAAACACATGGGCATCAGAACAGCAGCAAAGGGGTTAAAGGGTTTAATAGCACAGGCCACACAACAAAGCAGAAGTTAGACACAGCTGTGCCCCTCCTCCATCCTTCCCTTTTCTGCTGCAGTCCTCCCCCTTTCCACTGAACAGTTCCGGCAGTGCTGCATTACTCAAGTGCCTCTTCCACCCACTGTGCTCCTGCCCCACTTGTGTGATGGAAAACAATCCTTTTGTTTCCTCTTTAAGACATTAGCCTCAGGGGCCATTATAGGAAAGAAAGGTAGCTGGGGCTCTTTTATCTGAAAGAATCCATTAAGAGTTTTTCCCTGCCTGGTGATCAGCTCACCCCTACCCATTATTCCATGGTTATCTACTTACCACACTTCACAAATCTGGCAGAGTGAATCCACTGAATGTTGCCAGCCCAAAGTGTTAAAAAATCAGGAGCCTGGGGCCCACAAAATCAAGCTGATCTACTTAAAAATTATGAGATTTTTTTTTTTTTAAAGAAATCCATTCTGGATTCTGTTTTCTTGCTGTCAGGTTTTTTAAGCTCTGACAACTCACGTTTTCAGCCATCACCAAGAGGACTAGAAACTTACCATATTATTTTTTAATGAAAACTGAGAGTCTCATGTAACCAGATGACTGCAGGAGCGAGGGCTTAAAGAAAAATGCCAAATATCATGAGACTCATGATAAAATTGTGAGAGTTGACATGCTGAAACAACAACAAATTAATGGCAAAATGGAAGAATGAAATAAGACAGCAAACACTGTGTGCTATTTCCATCTGCACCAATCCTACTCTGCTCCACCAGGACCCACCGAGCAGTTCATAAATTACCACTCTGCTTTCATGATAGAATCCCATTGCATGAAGTTGATTTGAACTTTTTCTTTGTGAGCCCTGTTCTGTATTGTTGCCATGCCATCAGGAGTATATAAAAGACTCTCACAAAGATTCATTTACAAAAGTTAGTAATGAAGATATTAACCTCACCTCCTCCATACAACACGCCAAAAGGATCCTGAGGGCAGACCCTAAGTGGGTATAAATTGTCCTAACTCCATTGAGGATTTGCTACTAGAAAAATAAGTACTAAGGATAAGATTTTGCAAAGGTATGTTGGTGTTGAAAAATGCAAATGGGTGACTAGTGGGGTTTTCAAATGCTGAGATCAATGGGAGTTAGGCATCAAGGTACTTTAAGTCCAACTAGTCCAATGGGAGTTAGGCACCTAGGTTCTTTAAGTTCAACCAGCTGCCTATCTGCATCATCTAAGTACCTTTGAAAACCTGGGCCATACTGTGTTGGCCTTTAATAAGACAGAGCTATTTGTTTAGAGTGATAAATGTGAGCAGTGAATTAATGCTGAACTGTCTGAAAGTGAGCGAAAGAGGGGAAAATTTGTTTGTGTGTATGTAGATTAAGGACAGCACCAGTAGGAATATGTGTGCGCCTTTGTTTTTACTTAATTGAAAACAAAAGATCTTTTTAAACTTTCTTTAGAAGCCATTTTGCATAATACATTTGAGGAGACAGTTGATGGAAACAACTGGAGGTTTCATGTGAATCATCAGAAAGTAATCTAACACTAATTACTTATTTATATCTTCCTTAGAACTTGTAGTCCAAAATGCACACTCTGCATGTGTGCAATGCATTACCTTGTCTCCTTGTCAAAACAATAAGGAAAAGAAATGCCAACAGGCTGAGAGCTCAGGATTGCCTACTACAGCTTTCAGTTGTGGGTCTGAAGGGAACCAGGAGAGGGGGAAGGGAAAAAACAGTGTTGAGCCATCATAGCTCATAGTGGTCTCAGAAGCAGCATACTAGGTGGTTTAGGGTCCATGTACTAATGTTTGATGTGGTTGTGTTCAGAAATTCACCACAAAGTAAAGGATGCTGGGGGATGCAAGCTCTTCTTTTCAAAATTCTCCTCTTGCAGTCACAGTAATGAGGCTGGCTGGAGAAATATTAGAAGTTTGTGAAGTCTCCCATGATAACGTCCCTTTAATGAAATATACAATGCCATGGTAACTTTATACATCTGCCTAGAATTCTGTCTGCAGTGAACTCTTCAGGATCATCTTTTGCTCTTTTACGGTGAGTATAAATGTTTTCCTGATGTACCATATGTTACACATGTACGCCGAGTCCACTGACACAACTATGTTAGGCCGCAGGCAAAGAGAAAGGAATGGCCTCCTCTAACACTGGGGTGGGGGTGGAAGCAGTGTGTGTTTAAGGGACAATGTCACTTTCCTCCTAGTCAAGATTCTTTGTCAATTGCTGGAGAAATAATTGACCTCCAGCTACTTCAATCACAACCAATAGGAAAATGGAACAGTGATGAGTCCAGCTGTTCAAGAAAAAGCAGACAAGGGGGTGGAGGGGAACAAAGGTAGCAGGAACAGAGATGACACAAAAAATATTTAAAGCTTCATGCTGGAATTCTTGTGCAGTTTAGGAATTTTGCTCTTAAAGACATAGCTCTGTGAAACTCCATATCTTCACATTTTGGGTCCCCCCTGCAATAAGTTTTTAGAATATGCACTTTAAAGGGGAAAAAAACATGCTACATTACTTTTAACGAAACAACACTTTGTGGTGTGGTCTTTCCAGTGCATTTACTATCTCTCTGTTTTTAAAAAACATTGTCTCTATATTCCCAAATTAAATTTGTTGTCATACTCTGCTGCTTTTCTATCTCTGTATGTTTTAGTGCTGTACTCTACTGGCTCAGAAGGCATTCTAATATCACAGACAAAAGGCCATATTCTGATCTTCATTACTCAGGTGTAAAGCTGGAGCAACTGTACAGATTGCTGGAACCTGCTTCTTACAAAAGCCCTTAATTTAAAAAAAAAAATCCAAAATACCACCCTTCTTCAGATGCCATGATGGGATTTTAGTGAAGAGTGACTTTAAAACATGTAGCCTATTCTTAACCCACAAGGCATCCCAGGTTCTAAGATGATTCTACTTCTGTATAGTCTTAAGTAAAAAAAAAAAAAAAAAAAAAAAAAAAAAGCCCTCAGTGAAGAGATTTGATGACACCAGTATGGTAACATGCAGATACCAAATCAAGCAGGATGTCAGATGGCTGCAAACCATCAGCCCTCAGATTCCAGGTCCAATCCTGCACTGGCATAAACTGATGGCATAGCTTCTCTTCCAACCTGCACAAATTTACATTGCCACAGGTACTGGTCCTCATTGTCTAAGGTCATGTCTACACTGACAGTGGCAAATCAAATCAGTTTCGCCCAGTGGTTATGAATCTGTAGCCCAGGATCCAAAAGTGGCCCACTGCTTCCCTCCTGTTGGCTGCAGAAGGGATTTGCTCCCTAAGGACCTAGGCAGAGCACATTGCTGCATGGCTACAAGACCGGTACAGGCATGGGCACTTGGTATCATAGGCCTGGGAATCCACGGAGAGCCTGCTGCCAGGAAGCTCGGGGCCCGCCTCTCACCATCTCCCTGCTGGACTGGGACCACAGTAGTCCCACCTACCTCTGCTCTCCCAGTCCCAGTCTCCCCTAGGAAAGGACCTCAGCAAAGGCTCTGAAGCAGCTAGGGTGATGGGTAGGGAGCAGGGCTGGGGAGGTGGAGCCTGGGGTGGAGCAGGGGCAGGACTGGAGACGGTTGTGGAGTGTGGGTGGTGCCTGGGGTGGGGCTAGGGGTGGGACCTGCAGCAGCCAAGGAGCTGCCTTTCTTTGGAGAAGCACCACAGACAGACCCCTTGCTGTAGCCCAGGGGACAGTATATCACCATTCCCCTTCCCCTGGCTGTAGCAGGGAGCACATCATTGCTTCACATGGGTCCATAAGTCTCAGGGGCCTTCCTGGAGCCAGAGGGAAGGCAGATCAGCATTCCCCTCCCTTGGCTGCACTTCCTAGGGACTCAGGGGGAGCACATAGGTCTATAGGATGTGTGCAATTTCCCTGCTGCAGCCAGGGAGATGGGAAATCAGTGAGGATTCTTTCTATTAGGCTGAAGTGAGGAGGGGTGGGGGGGCTGCTACTGGAGACAGGTGACATGTCAGGGTTGTAAAAATGGTATCTGTGGCCCTTGAGCCAACAAGATTAGGAACCACTCATTTAGCTGGTTAGACTGAGTGGCAATAAATACATGCTCAATCAGTCTGGAAGCTGATCTAGAAAAACCACCTCCTCAGGTGAGATAGCGCTGCATTGATGCAAATACATTTCCCATGGGTGCAATACAATGGAGATGGTGTGTGGAAGGAAGTTACAAAGTTGACGGGAGTTACACAATCTACCTTCCGTAGCTTGCGGAACTCCCGTCAACTGCCAGCAAGTTTCACCACCAGTGTAGATCTGGCCTAAGTGCTGCTCTGGAGTTCAGTGCATTGTGAAACGCCAAGAGAAAGGCAGGAGAAAATTGTTCTGAAGGCTCCAAAATGGCATATGTAGGAGCAACGAGATAAGATAAAGCAAAGAAACACTGAGGGTGCACATGGTAGTCCCTTCAGTGATTATGTGGGCGAAGCCAGCATTTATAGAGACCCTCAGTACGCCTAGATATGTCTATGAGCACATTTTAAGCAGAAATTAATTTGCCTTTTCTAGACATGGCCTCTGTGTGGTGACATTAGGCTCAATGGGTTGTGCTAGTCAGTCTGGGAACTATAGAGTGAGGCAGAAGTATAAGCTATATATGTTGTATCTAGTGGCACCAATAAAAAATTAGCATTGCATTAGTTGCAGCGGTGCCCATTCTCCTTTGTACTGTGAGAGCACATGACAAACATGCCCAACAATAACGGCCTAATTGACTGTGGTGGGGGGTGGTAGAAGCACCACAACTTGACTGACTGGAAAAAACATTGAAAATATGAGGTAAGAATCTCTCCTACACTGCCAGAAGGATGGACTACAGTTGGTGTCTTCTGTGATGAGTATTACGTATTGATGGACTGATTATGATTTCCATATAAAACCCACCTGTCCCAGGGACTACATGAATAGCATAAAGTCAGTGGGAGCCAGACTGCTAACATTTGCGTAATTATTTGATACCGTATCTCCATGCAACCACCAAAGAAAAATAATTTCACTTTTACTGCACCACCTTTGCGCATAAAAGGATAGTCCAAATTCCACTGAGGTCAGTGGGAAACTTTCCATTGAATTCCATGGATCTTGGATCAGATCCTAAGTCTGTAATCAATTTTTTAATCAAGGATGGGCTTTTTATGATGCACTTGCAAAATGCAATCCTGATCCACAATAAATAGGTCCTAGGCATTATCTCAGTGCATATAATGAATAAAAATAATTATAATAGTAAGGCCATCTCATATAACCCAGCAAGGTAAATATTGTTATGGCAGTTCACCAGGTGCTGCTGTTATGTATGGTCTTCCAAGTACTTCTTCTTTGTGCACCAAAAACAAACAAACAAACAAACAAACAAAGCATTCTGTTGGAAAGATATGGTTTTTGTTAAGGAAAGTTCTGTGTAGAGGCAGCAGCCCTTGGAAAACAAAGTGGGCAAGCATTGGGAGAGTTTGTTTGCCTCAATCTCAAATTACAGTTAATTCTTGAGGCAAAGCTGCTTTCTAATACCTGGGCATTAGTATTAGACTGAGATTTGTGGAAGAAGGGGTTGTCCTACATGCTGTTAGAATATCTTTTCCCAGGTCTGGCATACATGTGTAATTAGAATTTGAGTTACATTTAGAATATATATACTCATGCTCCATTTCACTGATTTCTCCTTCAAGCGAAACCAACCTGCAAGTCCCCAGCTATCACTTAGAAGAAGGGCAATGCTAGCATCAGAATGGGACAATGTTGTTGGAAGAAGAGGCTCTGGAATCATTTAACGTTCATTAAACTTTTGCTAAAATAAACTTTTGTGCTACCCTAGGGCTCAATCTTACAGGATGGGAAGAGGATCATGAATGGGGATTGTAGGGTAACAATCCAGATGCAGAAACAAATGGGTCTTATGGTTTAAACACAGTCTGGTGGCTATATTGCTAATTATATGTGCACAGAGAACATTTTCATTGCTTCCAGCTTTACCTGTGTCTGTGGTGGAGCTGAGATGAAGAGACAATGGGAGTTGAGGCCAGACAGGCACAAATGCTTCCAATGGCTCCTGCGCGACAGTATCTTTCACAGCCAGATGATCACTGCCACATGATGTATGCTGAGCAGTGGGTATAAGCCCTTCATGTTGCATCACCTACTCTCTTCAGCTTACTTCATCTGAATGGACTGTGAGACTAAAGCACCACATTTCTGCTCATGGGCATTGACGCGCTGCCTGTATTTGAACAGGGACACCCACAGAAACTACCACCTGTGCTAGATATAATGGACTGGTGGGGGAAGGGTGAGGAGTGCACATGCAAGGAAGAGGAATGAGAGACTAGAGAGTGTATTCCTTTGTTTCCCTGTTTAAACAAAAACTGCCCTCCCAATTCTGAAGAGGGAGGTAATAAGAATGGGTGAACAAAGAAAGAGATGGCGATGGTGGAAGTGTTTATGCACTGTTCCTGAAAAATACACTAGTTGCAATAGTTGTTGGGAAACGGCAACCTGCTTAAGCTGAAGTGTATCTGTGAGGAAATCTGGTGGTGGAATATTTACAGGGTTATCTTTCCCTGGATATGAAACCTGATCATTCCAAAAGACAATAAAAAATGCACTGAAAATTATGAACTCGGGGGTAAAATCCTCTCACACAAGGATGATTTAACAATATCTAGAGAGGGAATGACCACTGCAGAGGTAGGAACACATCCCCACACCCCCCAAATCAAGCAGTGAAATTTAAACAAGCGGCACCCACAGGTTCCCAAGAAACCCATCTACCATATCGCTGCTGTTGGTTCAATCTAGCATTTCATAATCCTCATCCACTCCCCTTCAGGACTGAGCCCTTTGCTTTTATGGAAGTTTCATCAGCCTTGACTAGATAAAATTAAAGTACAGGGAGGGGCTGTGAAACCAGTGTTTGGAATCAAAGTGAGTCAGTCTCCTAGAAAATAGAGAGCTGAGGCTATAACAGCTTGCCAGGCAAGAGCTGGAACAAATACATGGAAGAATTTGTCAGGTTCTCCATTAGGAAGTTTTCCAAGGATTTACAGTTTAGTCATAAAACTGTGGACTGGGGTGAAACTCAACCTACTGGCAGCCTGGGAGCAAAGTTGTGGCTTTATTGTTTTGAAGCAAATTTGATTTAGCCATTTCTTAACCCACACACTGCTCAAGAAAAGTATACATGTCCTCGGCATTTTGCACTGAGATAATTAAGTTTATCACTGAATAGCAAAACTCCCACTGAATGAATAGGAGCAGGTGAGAGACTTTGAACAACATTAATATTATGGTAGCTTGTACAGCCCCAAGCATAGCTTCAGCACTTAAATAAATAATAATATTGCATGCTTCTATAGTGTGTTTTTGCAAAGGCTCTCTACGCGACTTCAAAATATTAAAGGCTAGGTTGTGTGGCGAGGCTACAGTAAGGGGTAACACATTGCTGCACTAGCCTGGTGTACCTCAAGGAAGAATGATTCTCTTCTTCCCTTTTGCTCCAAATTGCAGGAAAAGATGCCACCAGTCTAAGACAACAGCAAATTACTGTGTTCTGCCTCACACACTGGCTCACCGTGGTTGGTTGTTAGACTAAGGGTGTTTCTTCACTGACGGTGGCAAAATCGTTGCTGTCAGCCCGGCATCCTGGGAGCGCTGAGCAGTGAGTCTGAACTTGCTGCGGCTCCTGGAACTCGGCGCTGGAAGTCCTGGGGACCAGGAGGTATAGGGGAAAGCTGACTGCAAGGGATTTGTGGTCAGCTTTCCCCAGTGTGTCCCAGTGGCTTAGGAAGTCGCCATCATTTATGCAAGGCTTTATACGTGCCCTGTGTAAAAGGTCATCGACTGCCACCAAAAAGCAGCCACAGTGTAGACTAGGGCTGAGTGAGGGGAAGAGGAACCAAACCTCCACCATCCCCTGCTCATCTGCTCCAGAAGGGCAAGAACTTGCACAACACCCTCTCACCCAGGCATGCCCCAATCAGTTTTTTGTGGCCCTCCAGAGGTGTAATAGGGGTCTTGCTGCCACCCATTTATGCCCCTGCATGTGGGCAGAGGAGCAGTCTTTCCATAACTCATTAAAGAAACACAATCAATTAAAAAAAAATCCCACTCTGCCTGAAAATATTCTAGGGGTAGCCCCTCAAGTTCCTCAACTGAAAAAAATCAGAGGAAAAGGATCTCCCTTTCTCTCCTCCTCCCTCGGTTTACTTCCTGGGTGTATTTGGTATCACTTTCATTGTTTCCCATCTATAATGAATCAGTGACTGTGTTTCCCCTCTTGACTGTGGGGATATTTCATTTTAAAATTTTAAATAGGAAGATGTGGTTATAACTGCACAATAATTGAAAAGGGGCCTCAGATACAGTCCCTGAATTTATTTGTAACTCCTCTTTTCAAAGGAAGTATACATTGAATTGAGAGAATTCAGGCATGCCAACTGCACAGCACCCTTTGGAGGGATGCATTATACTATTGTTAGTGGAGGGCAAACTGAGGCACAAAGATTAACCAACTTGTCAAGGCTGCACAGTGAAGGGAACTATGCCAATTTATACTGCGAGCTGCAGGTGCTCAGCACCTCTGAAAACTGAGCATTTATTTAGATTATTACTCTACATACTGAATCTGACAGCAATTGTATCATCCCTTTCATCATCCTCCACATTCACAGAAGTTTTGTGTTATGGTCAGCTGTAAACACGGCTAATGAGAAATTCCAGTTCCTAGAACTTCTACGTTCGCCCTGCCAAGCACTTTGTTAGCAAGGGAACCCGTGCAGTGCACCGTCAGACTCGTTTTCAGATTCTCTTTACGAAGCTCAGCACCTGAGCGCCACATACTCTGCATTTCTGTGAAACTAGAGCTCTATAACACCACCCTCCAGAGATTTACCCATTTCTTAAAGCAGGAAAAAAACCCAATAAAATGATGCAGCTTTTGAAGATCAAACTTTATCAAAACATCTCTCATCTCCCTACAAACTTCAGGCTCCTCTGTTTTCACCACACAAAATCTTCCTGAAATCAACTTAATGGAGGTCTGGGCTTCCCTTTTAAACAGCTGAAATGGAGTAGGGGGTTGCCATAATTGGATCACTTACTGTGTGACTAATCACAGTCATCTGTAACCACAGTGACTGTGGTTTTAACCTTACTTGGTCATTTGTAAACCACATTGATGACCCAGCCATCTGCATGAGGCAGTGTCTGTCTGTGTGCTCATGACCCATCCCCAGAGTATCTGAGGAAGCCTGGCCTGTTTCTTCATTACCTACCAGTGGAACTGAAACCAGCTCACTCACAGTGCTCCCTCCTGAAAGGGCCAGTGATGTGATTGGAAGTGATTGGAATTTTACAAACCCACTTCAGGCAGGTCCGTCCTCCACTGCCTTTCAGATGCCTTTGTGACAGCTACTTCTGTGAGTCTGTGCACTACCATAGGCAACAGAGTTTAGCACAGCAAAGCCTGAAATGTGCAGCGTGTGATTAAAAAAAAAAAAAAGATTCAGAACCACTGGGTTTCTTAGAGACAGGCCTAAACTGTGAAATTCTGATATGGAGCTGAATTGCCTCAAAGTCTAGGGTTCCTTGGATTCATTAGAGAAATAGACCACTCTGTGAACTTCAGATCTGGATCTAACTAATTTAACCCACACTTATCACAGTGGTGGTATCTAATCGTCTCTGACTGGCTGGGGGTATATCTATACCTGGCAAGAGTGTGGCTGCTTGATTACAAAGGAGAGAAAAGATTAAGTTTTGATTCTTCTTATTTGAGCCAGAACAAGCTTTAAAAGCTATTATTAACCTCTTTACCTTTAATCAGCCAATTGCTGACATCCTAGTAGCCCTGTTTTTCCCAGATGACCTGATGAACCTCCATGTAGTCCAGGGCAGTGTGACGTGGTGTATGGCAGCTGCTGTTTATCAGGAAGCATACTCTCTGTATGGAGTAGCGAATTATTTGCATTTCTTCACAATAAGCATACAGACCTAAGGTTAGGTTTGGGGATCCTCGTTTGGCCGTATGTAGACAGAATGCCTAGTGGTTTGGGCAGTTGTCATTGCTCTTACTTATATGGGGTTTGGAATTCGCTTTCTTGAAATGAGGGCTCAGAAGGAAGCAACAAATGGGAAGGAAACCAACCTGCTTGTGAAATCCAAAACCAGATTGGTAAGAAAAACATCATAAATTATGGATCCCCTGGAGCCGCCGGCAGCCTGTCACTGTGCGTGATCTGTCTCCATTGTACTTTTCTGTGTGGGTGAAACTGTTGTAAACTAACACAGGGCATGCTTTTTCTGCCTAGGATCACTGCCTGCTGCTCAAATAGACTTGTCCCTTCCAGCACAAACACTCCATTGGAAACCAAATGTTTCATGTAACTGATAGTGGCCCCAGTGGATAGGCAAGCCCTTGAAAGAGATGAAGGAGAATGAGGGTTTCAGCTGATTTTGTTCACTGGAGCTTAGTAGTGGCAGAAGCACCAGCTGCAAGGACAGGGATGCACGGTCTCAAAGAGCACAAGGCTGGCTATTGTTCCCTAATACACTGGTTTAAAAGATGAACAGATTAGGACTGTTTAGTTTAGCAGCAGCAGCAGCATTGCGCTCTGCAGCATAGGAGACCCAGGTTTAGGAGCAGCCATGACTTTCTCTTGCTCTGGCTGGTGGAACTCAGGCACACTGAAGATGAAGTGCTTCCTGGGGAAGGGGGAGGATAATGACCTCTCACTCCATGGGGATTGGGGAGAGGAGATGCCTCCCTGCCAGCGAATCCAGGGGATGGCATTCACAGTGCTCCCAGGGGAGGCCACCTGTCGCCCTCCTCGCCGGAGAATGCATGGTCAATGCCTTCTGGAATGGCAAGGGTTAAAGGGATCAAGGTGGGAAGCTGTGGTCCCCAGAATGGAGACAGTACGGAAAGAGGGGATTTTCAGGACCCCGGCTGTACTAGTCTCCATTTGTTGCCAGATGCAGAAAGGGTGGAGGGAGGCTGGGGAGAGAAAGAGAATGAACTCAAGGTCAAATGCCGAGGGGAGGAGGTGGAAGAGGAGATGGTGTGTTGAGGAGGAAGGGCATCCCCCACACAGAGAGACTCTCTCTCTTTATTCACCATACAGACACACAGAGGCAGTCTCTCATGAGGACATTTCTGAACATGCACAAATGGGATGCAAAAGAAGAACCTACTTTGCGCATTCTCTTTCTTCAAAGAGCAGATGTGCTGTGGCCCCTGGAAACCTCGGACACTCCCTCACTGTTAGAAAACTGAGGCTCGCAGCTGGGTTTTGCATTTAGAATAAAAAACGTAACAGTAAACTCCCCTAAAATTAGCAGCCTATTTTCATTTTTCAAAATGGCACAGAATATACTTTGTTATTTATTATTTTTAAAAATCTCTTCCTTCTGTAGCATTTGGAGCCCAAACATTGCAAGGGCCAGCTACTGCATGAGAACCAGAGAAGCTGATGTGACTGGAAACAAAATCAAAGCTGACTAATGAGCTATTTTCATGACAGGGACAAAAGTAAATAAACTGCAAAAATAAGGAACAGGATATGTGCTCAGATTTATTAATAACACAAGTAAAAGGCGTGGGTGTGTGTTTTAAAAATAACTATTTTTATCAGGATAGTATTTTAAGAGGTTGCAAATTTTTAAAAAACAACGTTCCCCCTCATTTTCCAGGGTTTTTGGCAACATTTCAACTGGTCATCAGAAGGTGGGCAAGTGCTTCATTTCAGATTCAAAAGCAACTCTGTGCCAAATTGACCTGCTGTTATTCCGCCTTTCAGCTACTGTAACCAACACCACACAAACAATGAATTATGAGATTAGCGGGCCTGAAAAATGGACTCGTTCTGCAGATGTTGTGTCTGGAACAAGCTGCTCTGTCTAATGTTTGTTGTGTCATCCTCCTCCCCCCCCTCCAGCCCTACATTTGCTGGGTGGTAATTTGTGCCATAAGACTTGTTTTGTGAAGGGTTAATTATCAGCTTCAACCAAAAAGCACAAAAAAAAAAAAAAAAAAGGCAGTGGAGTGGGGGAGGGGGAAAACCTCATTTGATAAGAGAGTAGCCATTGGAGTGAATGGAAGAAAGTGAATTTTGACCTGAGAGGAAAACAAAGCACAAATCAGGATCATTTCAAAGCATGAAATATATATCAGAGCTTCACAGGCAAACTATGAAGGGTGAAAAGTAGGAGACAGCATGTTGTTTTTCAGACCCAGGAAGCCAGCAGTGAAATCCCATTTGCAGGGATGGGAGGAGAGGACGCCCTCAGAGAGGGCTGTGAGATTTCTTTGTTTTGTTTGTGCTCTCAGGAAGAGGCGGGGGATGTGAGGGCTGAGGGGGGTGGCAGTGGGGGAGGATGCTTGTGTTTTTGAGTCGGTCTACTACTGTCAGCCACTCAGCACTGTAACAGCTGGTACCTGTAGACGATGATACAGTGCACATTAGCAGCATCATGATTTAGCAGCACAGCATTAAAAATTTAATTGCTTATCAGGATGACTGGGGTGTTTTACCAGACTGGAACCAGCACCTCATCCTTTAAAAGTGCAGCAATTTGGGCATAGGCGGAGATATGGAGAGCAATCCTAGAGCCACTGATGTCAAGGGGAGTTTTACTGTAGCTTTCAGTGGGCCTGGGATTTCGCCTCGGAAGTTTGCTAGCGATGCTGAATGAGCTGGGTGGGTACGTTGGATTCTCTTACACTTGTCTTATCTTTGTACGCAAGCTTCCCAAAATCAGAAATTGTCATTTAATTTTTTTAAATGCTCCCGTTAGAGAAGCAGAGAAGGAGGGAAATAAAGGCCTTCCTTGTGCAGAAGGGCAGACTGCTCTTCAGATCCATGCATGGCACATTCCAGTTGTGCATGGAGCTCCCTCCAGCAAGCAGGAAAAAAAGGGAGAGGGGGAGGAATTGTCCCACAGAGCTGTGCAGATGCAAGAAGGGAGTGACAGGGGTTGGATGAGTGTGTTTGGAGGGACTGGAGAGTACACCCCCACCCCTTTTGGATGTAGTGGAAATGTCATAGGAAAGTTATGTGTACTATTGTTGTAGACATGTCTTTCCCAGAGTATTAGGGAGACAAGGATGGGTGGGGTAATATCTTTTATTGGGTCAGCTTCTGTTGGCGAGAGAAAGAAAAGCTGCATTGAGCTCCTCTTCAGATCCAGGAAAGGCACAGAATGTCACAGCTATAAATACAAGATGGAACAGCCTGCAAAGTTAGTAGAGCCAGAGGTTGTATCAGCTTCCCCGTAGAGCCCCATGCCTGTGGCTCCATAGCCAAACACTGCACTTCCTCACCTTCCTCCTCCTCTGCTGACTGTCATCGAGCAGGGATCTCCACTTCCTGCCAGGCCTCTGCCACTATTCCCGTTGTGCCCCAGACGAGAGCTGCTCCTTGCAGTGCTGCCCATTACCAGAGCAACAGCACACAGTACATAACCTCCCACCTAGGAAAAAAGGCTGACAGGGCACACAGGAGTGGGAAGCCCTGTAGTCCACAGTGACAGGACAGCACTCTCTTTCCCATGAGTGACTGGGAATTTCTGATCTAAAGGAAGAGCATCAAACATACTCCAAAATGAAGCACTCTGACAGAGCCATAACGCAGTGTTTTGCCACCCGGGGCGCGTTCTGATCAGAATGTGCCCCTTCCCATTAGCGGCGCTTGCAGCCAGCGCTGCAAAGCCGCCCCTTTATTAGAGTGGCTCCAATGAGCTGCTCCGGGCTGCCTGGGGCTTTGTCCTGTCGGCCCCGCTGTAGTTATGGCTCTGCACACTGACTTCTGCCAGTGAAGACATGAAACATCTCTGAGTGGCCATTGGTTGCAAGTGCTGTTTTCAGTCTCCCCTTCTCAGTGGCACTTTGTAGTTGCCTCTGTGGTAATAGGGAGAATAGATCCAAAGGGGCAACACCACTGTTAGCAGTGGCATCGCTGGCGCCGGGCTTATTGAGCTCGAGCCCTGAGCCTTGGCGCCACAGCCCCAGCTCTGCTGCGGTGGTGGCTGCAGCAGTGGAGCGCTTAAAGCGCGTGAGCCCCAAATCCTGGTGCCTGAGCCCTGGGTCTTTTCTTGGGCCAGGGGCATTTCTGCCTGTTAGTTTAGTTCTGCAACACGAGCAAGGAATCCTGTGGCACATAAAGACTAACAAATTTATTCATCACATGAGCTTTTGTGGGAGAAAATCCCACTTTATCAGATGCTTTGAAGATGGGGAAACTTACAGAATGGGACTAAATAAATGCAGGGGAGTGTATGTTATAGGATCAGGTCAGACTGGTACAGCAAATCAAAGCAGTTATTAAGATTCAAACTCTGGGAAACAGCATATAAAGTTCCCATTCTGTAAATTTCCCTGTCTTCAAAGCATCTGACTAAGTGGGATGTTCTCCCACAAAAGCTCATGTGATGAATAAATTTGTTAGTCTTTAAGTGCCACAGGACTCCTTGCTGTTTTAGGGAACATAGTGTAACACTTAAAGATCAGGCCCTTGAGGCCCCTTGGCTACGTCTACACTGGCAAATTAGTCCACACTAAGGAGTCTTAGTTCAGATTAATTTAGGAGTCTTAGTTCAGAAATTTCTTAGTTCGGACCAATGTTCCCTCTAAGGGGAGAGGGCAGCTGAGCAATTCTGGTTGCTCGCTGCGCTCCGCCCCCCACCACGGGGCCCGCTGCGCAGCCCCTCCCCCCGCTCCTGACAGCCCCGCCCCCGCTGCTCCTGCTCAGCCCCCCCCTCCTGGCAGCCTGCCCGCTCCCGCTCGCCCCCCCTCATGACAGCCCCCCTCCCGCTCGCCCCCCTCCCGCTCGCCCCCTCACTGCTCCTGACAGCCCCCCCCGCTCACCCCCCTCCTGACAGCCCCTCGCTTGCCCCCTTGCTGCTCCTGACAGCCCCCCCACTCGCCCCCCCCCCCGCCCCCCCCCCCCGCCCCCCCCCACTTACCTTGGGGCTGGACGGGAGCCAGAGGGCCCAGCCATAACTCCCGGGCCAGAGGAGCTCTACGGAGCATGCCCAGAAAATCTGGGCATGCTCCGTTGGAGCTCCTCTGGGCGGGAGTTTTCAAAACTCCCAGCCCCAGAGGAGTTCTGTGGAGGCTGCCGGCAGCTTCCGCTGCGCTGGCGGCTGTGGCGGGCTGCGCCACAGTGCACTGGCCCAGCTTAGAGGGAACACTGGTTCGGACTAGGGAAAGCTTTAGTCTGAACTAGTTGATACCAGGGTTAGTTTGGACTTCTGCGCTTAGTTTGAACTTTAGTTCAAACTAAGCGTGGGCGAGACACAAAACTAAGCCTTAGTCCAAATTTAAGAAGTTCCAACTAAGGCATTAGTTCGAACTAACTGTGCGTTTTAGTTTGAACTAAGCATTAGTTCCCGGTTAGTTTGAACTAACCTTGGGTTAGTTCAAACCATAGGCGACGCTGACGTCAAGGGGCCCGAGCTCCGAATCTCTCAGGCAGGGCCCTGAATGAATTTCTCGTAGGCAGAATATGCACAGAAGCCTGTCTACCTGGGAGGTCAGAGCAAAGCTGCCACCAAGCCCAAACACAAACTGTGGACCATGCTGGTGGGCCTTCAGCATGGATGAAGATCGTCCAGGAGGGACAGTCTCCAGGTCGGGCTGGGCCAGCAGTGCAGCTGGGGATTGTTGGGGGGGAGGAGGAGGCAGGCCTCGGGTCAGGGCAGCTGAGGATTGGCCAGGGGAAGGAGGCAGTAGGCCCCGGGTCAGGGCAACAGCACAGCCAGGGAGCGGCTGGGCATTGGCCAGGGGGAGGAGGTGGTAGGCTTGGGCCTGTGCCCTGGATCTTTCCCCTGCCGAGCAACTCCCCTGGTTCAAACTAAGCTCAAACTTCTTTAGTCTAGACTAGCAAATCCAAACTAAAATTGCAGATGTAGACATAGCCCTTGAGGAATCCCCACCTGGGGGATAGGCTGCTACAGATCTGTTTCTTGATATATATATAAAAATAAAATAAAAAAATTCCTCTCTCACCCCCTATGGGTGGTATGTGTCATCCTCAACCTCGGGTCCTCTACCAGAGGCCTGCGAGTTTGAGGGTTCTGCGCAGTATCTTAGCTGTTCCGAGCACTGCACTCTTCTGGACAGAGAGCTCTGATGTTGTTCCTGGGATCTGTTGGAGCCACTCTCCCAGCTTCGGAGTCACAGCCCCGAGTGCTCCTACCACCACCGGGACCACTTTGGCCTTCACTTTCCACATCCGCTCTAGTTCCTCTTTCAGGCCCTGGTACTTCTCCAGCGTCTCATACTCCTTCTTCCTGATGTTGCTGTCACTTGGCACTGCTACATCTATCACCACCGCTGTCTTCTGGTCCTTGTCTATTACCACGATGTCTGGTTGATTGGCCAGTACCTGCCTGTCTGTCTGGATCTGGAAGTCCCACAGGATTTTAGCCCTGTTATTCTCCACGACCTTCTGTGGGATCTCCCATCTGGTCTTGGGAGGGTCTAGCCCATACACTGTGCAGATGTTCCTGTACACAATGCCAGCTACTTGGTTGTGCCGTTCAGTGTATGCTGTTCCTGCCTGCATCTTACATCCTGCCACGATGTGTTGGACTGTCTCTGAGGCCTCTCTGCACAGTCTGCACCTTGGGTCCTGTCTAGTGTGGTAGACCCCTGCTTCAATGGATCTGGTGCTCAGTGCCTGTTCTTGTGCTGCTATGATCAGTGCCTCAGTGCTGTCTTTTAGTCCAGCTTTTTCCAGCCACTGGTAGGATTTCCCAATGTCAGCCACCTCAGGTATCTGTCGATGGTACATCCCATGCAGGATCTTGTCTTGCCATGGCACTTCTTCTGCTTGATCTTCCTCCCATGTCTGCTGCTGCTGCCTCAGGCATTCTCTCAGCAGCTCATCTTTGGGTACCGTCTTACTGATGTACTCCTGGATGCTCTGGGTTTCATCCAGGACAGTGGCTTTGACACTCACCAAACCCCGCCCGCCTTCTTTCCGGCTGGCGTACAGTCTCTGGGTGTTGGACTTGGGGTGGAAACCTCCGTACATTGTGAGGAGCTTCTGGGTCTTCACATCGGCAGCCTCCATGTCCTCCTTTGGCCAGCTCACTATACCGGCAGGGTATCTGATGACTGGCAGGGCGTACCTGTTGATGGTGTGGATCTTGTTCTTCCCATTGAGCTGGCTCTTCAGGACCTGTCTTATCCTCTGGTGGTACTTGGATGTTGCTGTCTTCCTTGCCTCCTCATCGTGGGTCCCATGTGACTGTGGGATGCCAAGGTACTTGTAGCTGGTCTGTATGTCTGCTATGTAGCCTGCTGGTAGTTCCACCCCATAAGTCTTCACTACCTTTCCTCTCTTTACTACCATCCAGCCACACTTCTCCAGTCCGAATGACATCCCAATAGCCTCACTGTAGATCCGTGTCAGGTGGATTAGCGAGTCGATGTCTCGTTCATTCTTAGCATACAGCTTGATGTCATCCATGTAGAGGAGGTGGCTGATGGTAGTTCCACTCTTGAACTTGTATCCATATCCAGTCCTTGTGATTATCTGGCTGAGGGGGTTCAAGCCAATGCAGAACAGCAGCGGGGACAGCGCATCACCTTGGTATATGCCGCACTTGATGGCCACTTGTGCAAGCTGTCTTGAGTTGACTTCCAGTGTTGTCTTCCACAGTCCCACTGAGTTCTTGAGGAAGGTCCTTAGTGTCCTGTTGACTTTGTATAGCGCCAGACATTCACAGATCCATGTGTGCAGCATTGAGTCGTAGGCTTTCCTGTAGTCAATCCAGGCTGTGCACAGATTGGTCTGTCTAGACCTTGAGTCTTGGGCGATTGCTCTATCTATGAGCAGCTGGTGTCTCTCTATCTCATCTCTCTCCCCCCCACGAGACAAGATATATATATTTAATTTCCAAGACAAAATATTTATGTGTGAATAGCAGCTTTGTAGTCACTCTCATATGTTTATTTGGAGAACTAACTCAGACCCAGTGCTGCCTCAGGCACTGTGTGCTCTTGCTGGAATCTTTTGCAAGTAGTTCAGATGGTCAGGAGTTACTGTTGGGATCAGATCTTTGCTACTCATCCTAATACAACTTTTTAAAAAATAAATCTCTCAACTTCCCTGGAAGACTGACAGATACTCTTATGGCATGTTGCAACCCAGGTGGTCAGATGCTTCAGGTTCATTACCTGTCTCTGCATCACTGTTCTCTCTACTTGGCCAATAGGGCTGTGTGATGTCTTTGTTTTCCTCTTTGATGCTATTCTTCCTTCTCTTATTGACTTGTCCATCTAAAATTTGTGATACGAACTAGGCTATGTCTACACTAGCAAATTAGTTCAGATTAAGGAGGCTGAACCTGGATGAATTTAGCCAATGGCCACACTAGGCTTTCCTTAGTTCAAACTAAGAAATTTCTTAGTTCAAACTAAGAAACACTTAGTTTGAACTAGTTAGTACTGGCACTTTGTTCAAACTAAGTGCTTAGTTTGAAAGTTAGTTCAAACTAAGCGCTATGTAAACATGAACTAAAGCTTAGTTTGAACTTAATAAATTCAAACTAAGGCAGCTTGTTTGAGTCCACATCACTTTGAACTTAATAAGTTCAAACTAACGCGGTTAGTTCGAACTAAAAATGTGTTCTAGTTCAAACTAAGCATTAGTTCGAACTAGAACATGTTGTTAATTCGAACTTATAACAGCAAGGTTAGGTCGAACTAACCCAAAGTTAGTTTGAATTAACCTCAAACTTCTTAGTTAAGACTAGCTTTGGCTAGCAGAGACATAGCCATATGGTCCAAGTACTTTTGTTTATAATATAGAGGAAAAATTCAAAACAAGATAGATTTTTCTGAAAGTTCACCCCTTCCTCACAAAAAATATATATGAGTAGAGGCCAAGGAAGGAAAATATAACCCCTTAGAAATCTGCAAAAGTAAATTGAAGAAAGGTTTTATAATGGAAGTGGCATTCCAATCTTAATTCTAGTGTCACTTCCTCTCCAGATTCTAGTCACAATATGTGTGCTAAAAAGCAAATTTCTTTCTTAAGGTTTGCTCAAAAGTCCATCTTTTGATGGATCTGTCTAGATCACAACAGGCAAGTAAATACATACAACAAATGAATTGCTGAGCATTTTCTTTAGATAGCCATATGCTTTATCTTTCTATAGCCTCTTGACTATGTACTCTTTTTACACAGATGCTTTTTCAAGGGTTCAGTAGTTATCAGCCTCTACGGGAATGTATTAATGTATATCTAACCATATCCATTAGTTTGTGTAGACTTTTTTTTTTTTTTTCAATTTAGAGGAGTGGCGCTTGAGTTATGGCTCTAACCTTTGCTTCATTAGTTTTAACTCTTTATGGAGTAACTTCCTGACCTACATATATCATCTCAGCAACTTTGTGTTCTGTCTTATCTTTGCTAAATGTAATGTTTTAATCTCTTGCTACCTGCATTATCTTTATATGGGTGATATCATACTCAGCCCCATCCGCGGCAGCTACATATACACCTGATCATCCAACCTTATGCATGTAAATGCTTTTGCAAGATCATTCAGCTATTTCACTGACATATTTAATACTAAAAGAGAATCAGCAAAATCAGTAATGAACCTGTACTTTACAGCATGGATTCCTCACTCAGTTTTACTTGCCAATACCCATCTTTCTTGTGTACTTCTGTAGAAATCTGCTTGTCCTTTTTGTTCATCTTCTGGCATGCATATAGTGTAGTGCTGCCTGTGACTGTATTTATTAATAGTCTGAGGAGTAATGTCTCAGGCTCTTTTTATTGGTACATGCAAAATGGTGGCAAATCAATTGTCTTAAGTGATATATTTTTTTTAATTAACAACAGATACTTTAAGGTTACCCAAATACACAGAGAGGTATTTGTCCACAACTCTGTACAACTAGAACATTTTCATTAACAACAAAATTTCGTTCACTTTGGAATTACCTTATTTCTTTATATTGATCATTTGTGCTGAAATTGTCTTTGGTAAATCTGTGGTCTGTAACATTTATTCTGTCTGGTGTCCTATACATACTGCTTTATGGCTATGTCCGCACATACCACATTATTTCAAAATAAGTTATTTCAAAATGAGTTATATTGAAATAAAGTCCTTATTTCAAAATAAGTTAATTCGAATTAAGGGAAAGCCTGCTTTCGAAACAGCTGTTATTTCAAAATGGTTATTTCAAAATAAGGCCGTTTGAACGTATTGTTTCAAAACAGTTGTTTCAAAACAATGGTGGTGTTTCAAAACAATATGTCCAAATGGCATTATTTTGAAATAACTGTTTTGAAACAACAGCTGTTTCTAAATGAATGGGGTTTAAGCTGTTTCGAAATGACGGTTCTTATTTCAAAATGACAGAGCCTGTCATTTCAAAATAAGAAAACATCGTGTGGACATTCAGTTTTTTATTTCGAAACAACCAGTGTTGTTTTGAAATAAAAGACTCGTGTGGACATACCCTATCAGTGACAGTTCTATGTCAGCTATGACGAGTAACGTGCTAAGCTGGGGCATCATATGTTGTCACATTCAACATTGCCCAGTTTTTTTTGTCTAGATGTGCTTTCTTGTCATACACTGAGGCTAAGAGAGTTGAGAAAAACAAGAATGTATCCAATAGATTTGATGGATTACTCCTACTTATACCCAGTATCCAGTATGAATGGGTCTGGGGATCGCTAGAGCTGGACTTATGTTCACCATTTCTGCTCCAACGCTGTCAATTTTTCAGTTTTCTCACATCAGTAAATGCTCCCTCAGATGCATAGACTTACCCTTGGTTGATCCAGGTAGTCTCATCTAGATAAAACCCATTTCATATCATCAGCTGTCACAACTTTCAGCAAAACCTTCATTTTGGTTACCAGAGCAACAGTAAATAGACTGTAGCCTCCCCCCCCCGCCAATGTGGGGGACAGGCTGACAGGGCACACAGCAGGAGGGGAAACTCCCATAGTCCTCTGACAGCACAGAGCTCTTCTTCCCATGAGCGACCATATCATTCCTTCTGGCCTTAAAAAATTATTTTTATTTTTATATATTTATACATTTTTCACTTCCTGAAAGGAAGGAATTATTTGAAGGCTAGGGTTGGGTCTCTCTGGGGAACCTTTATTGGGTTTTCCCTTATAATCTAAGCGGAGTTGTACAGTTACCTTTCTCTGCAGAGGAAATGTGGAGAGGCAGGATTGCAATAACTTCTTTTCCTTTCATTTTTGTCTATCAAAAATTAGTTGCTCTATTATTAGTCTTTTTTTTTTTTCTTTTTCAGCAGCTTTGCTTATTGAAAGACTGGGTGAACCTCCCTGGGGGAAAAAAGGCATCCAACTATCCTTTTAGCAGTGTAGCATACTGGGAAACTTCTCCAGGGTGCAAAGATTGGTGAGTTGCCTTTGGTAACTGTCCTTCAAGATGGGCTGCTCACATACATTCACTTACAGGTGTCTACATGCCGCAGTGCACGGTTGGACAGAAAGCTTTTTGCCCTAGCCAACGCCCCCTCTGTACCTCAGCCACGGCCATATATATGACCCTGACCCTCCTCAGTCACTTCTTTTCACCAACACCAAGTAGTGGGGATGGAGGGGAGGGATCTGAATGTATGTGAGCAGCCCATCTCGAAGAAGGACAGTTACCACAGGCAACCCACCATTCTTCTTTGAGTGCTGCTCACATCATTCAGTTACGGGTGACTGCTAGCCATGCTCAGGATGGTGGGTGGAGTTATATCTTACTGACTTAAAGCATGGCTCTGCCCAGCGCTGCATCATCCTGTGCCTGCTGGACGATTGCATAGTACGTCATGGATGTATGCACTGACGACACATTACTGCCCCGCAGATCTCCTGGACCGGGACTTGTGCAAGGAAGGCCACTGAAGATGCCTGCACTCTCGTTTAGTGCACCCTGATCCTCTCAGGGAGGGGTGTATTTGACCTTTTGTAGTAGTGTTTAATACAGTTCGCTTTCCAAGCTGAAATACACTGTGTTGTCACTAATCGCCCTCTTTTGCATTCTGTGACTGCGACAAACAGCTGTGATGTTTTGCGGAACAGGCATGTATGTTCTATATAGGTCAGGAGAGTGCTCCTGACATCTAACGTGTGCCATTTCCTCTGGTTCTCTGTATTCTGAAGGTCCAGAAAGAATAGTGGGAAACAGATGTCATGGTTAAGGTGGAAAGGAGAGGCCACCTTAGGAAGGAAGGCTGGGTGGGGGCAAAGGAGCACCTTGTCTGTAAAGAACCTTGTGTATGGGGGTTCTGAGGAGAGGGTCTTCAGTTCCGATACTCATCTAGCTGAAGTTATAGCTACCAGGATCGCTACCTTCCAGGACAGGACCAAGGGAGTGCAGGAGTCTAGTGGTTCATAAGGTGGGTCTGTTAAGGCACCCAGCACCACATTCAAGTGCCACTGTGCAGTAGGATATCTGGGTTGTGGGTAGATCCTCTCAACCCCTTTCAAGAACCTGGTGGCAGTGGGATGGGAGAAAACTGGTCCCCTTCTACCCTCTCTGATGACACATTACTGCCCCGCAGATCTCCGCAGATGTAGGGCTGAGACTGCAGCCCAGCGTACTTTGAGAGAGGAGGTCAAGAGGCCCCTATCTTTAAGGTCCATGAGGTAGTCATGCACAGCATGGATGGGGCTGACTCCAGAGTTGTTCCCTTGCTCTGAGACCAAAGGGAAAAAAACGCCTCCATTTATATGCATAGTTCACCCTAATGGAGGGTCTTCTGCTACCGATCAGTACTGTCCTAACCCTTGCTGAACAATGTTTCTCGGACTCGCTTAGCCATGCAGCCTCCAAACTGTCAGGTGTACCACCCATGGATTTGGGTGACGTAGGCAGCCTGTGTCCAGTGTTAGCAGGTCCACCTTGTGTCTGAGGCTCAGGGGAGGCGGCTATGGCCAAGTCCCTGAGTGTTGAGTACCAGGGCTCTCTGGAGCAATTAGTATTATGTTTGCTCTGTCCCTTCGTATATTCAGGAGGACCCTGAGGATCAGAGGGGTCTGGGGGAATGCATACATCAAAATGCCCCCCTATGGGATAAGGAAGGCAGCCGACACTGAACACATCTCCTGAGTGAACAGAATTGATGACACTTCTGGTTCTGGTGTGTCATAAATAAGTCCATTTGAGGTGCGCTCCATAGTCTGAATATGTAACTCACTGTTTCTGTGTGGAGGGACAACTTGTAGTGAGAGAGGACTTCCATGTTTAGTGAGTCTGGTATGGTGTTGCTTGCTCCTGGCAGGTGAGCCGCAATTGGGGTGAAATTGTGTTTCAGGATGAGTTCTCAGAGGTTGAGAGCCTCCTTGCATAGTGCCGGGGAGTGGCGCACCCCCCCCCCCCGGTTCGTGTAGAACAAAGGAGCTGTATTGTCTGTTAGGACCTAGACTGTTTTTTCTTTCATCCTGTCTAGGAACACCTCACCCACTAGGTGGATTGCTCTGAGTTCTTTTATGTTGATGTGTAAGGCACTGTCCTTGGATGGCCAGGTCCTTTGTGTTGACAGGCCCCCCCTGAGATATGCACACCCCAACCCTTGTCTGAGGCGTCAGTGATCAGGGTCACTGAGGGGTTGGCAGTTTTGAAGGGAATCCCCCTGAGGGCAAACTGGGGCCCCAACAGACCTCCAGCATTCTCGGGACTCTGGATGGAATGGAGAGCACCTTGTTCAATGGGTGCTGGTAGGGGTGAAAGGCCATGGCTAGCCAGAGCTGGAAGGGTCTCATTTGGAGGCGGGCTGTTCTTATGACAGACATAGGGTCTGCCATATGGCTCAGGAGTTGGAGACAGCATCTGGCAGTGGTGAATGGAGCACTATAGAGTTCCAAAATGATGGTGCAAATGGACTGAAATCTTGAAGGGGGTAAGGACGACTTCCCATTTACCGAGTCCAGAGGGGCACCAATAAACTCTGTTCTTCTCCTCGGGGAGAGTTTGGATTTTTCTAAGTTTGTACGGAGCCTGAGCTTTACGCAGAGGTGTCTGGTTAGTTTAGTGCCATTTTGTACTTGGCGTTTGGATTTCCCCCTTATTAACCAGTCATCAAGGTAGGGGTATATTCTTACACCTCATTTTCTTAGGTGAGCTACTACAGCCACCATGCACTTGATGAATACTCTGGGCATCAGGGATAAGCTGAATGGGAGTGAGGTGAACTGGAAGTGCTCATTCCCACACACACCACGAAGCAGAGGAACCTCCTGTGCTCATGCCTTATCGCTATGTGGAAGTATGCATCTTTGAGATCGAGGGCCACAAACAAATCCGCGGGGTCTAGCGTCAGGATAATTTGAGAGAGGGACACCATACAAGACTTGATTTTCCTTAAATGTCTATTTAAGGCTCGCATGTCCAGAATTGGTCTCAGGTCTACGTTTGTCTTGGGAACCAGAAAATATCAGCATTAGAACCCCTTTCCCCGTTCTTTTGTGAGAACTCTTTCTGTTGCCCCCAGGGATAGTAATTTTCTGCATTCCCTCTTCAGCAGTTTTTTGTGGTATGGATCCCCAAGTCTTGGGTGAGAGGGCAGTTTTCTGTCCCTGGGTCTGGATCCGAATTGAATAGCCCCTGGATACTGTGTCTAGTATCCAGAGGTCTGATGTAATGGTAGCCCACTAATGGAAAAATGGGCTTAGTCCATCTTTGAAGGTTGGACATTGACGGGCAGGAGTGGGATGGCCCTGTATCGGGGAGTCAAAATCTCTGTCTTTGAGTGGCAGAGTGGGAGCTGCCACCTCCCTGGCAGGACATCCGGGAGGATGATTGAGGTCTAGACCCCCTCCCTCCCCTACTTCTGTCTCTGTCTGGGCCCCCGAAGTGGCGCTGAGGCTGTTGGTAAGGCCTCTGGCATGGCCCCTTTTCTTGCTGCTGCTGTGGGGCCTGTGGTGACTGCTGGTGGGGTTGTTGAGGCCTAAAGGCATGCCAGGCCACCTGAGGTATGTACATTCCCAGAGATTTTAAGGTGGCCCTTGAATCCTTCATTCCATGCAGTCTGGAATCCGTGGAGTCGGTGAACAGCAAGGGACCCTCAAAGGGAGGTCCTGAATGGCCTGCTGCTTCTGGGGAGACAAACTGGATCCCTGCAGCCAGGCCATCCTCCTCATAGCCACTGATGAAGCTCCACCCCTGCTGGCCATGTCTGACACATCTCATGAAGTCATGAGGGTGTCACGTGAAGCAAACATGCCCTCTTTAACCAATGTTTCATAGTCCCTAAGGTGCTCATAGGGGACTGTGTCTTGGAAATGCTCCATTGATTTCCAGAGATTAAAACTATATCATCCAATAAGTGCCTGGTGTTGGCATTATGGAGCTGGAGGGCTGAGGTGGAATAGACCTTCTTCCCAAAGGTGTCTAGTCTCTTAGCCTCCTTGTTTTTGAGAGTGGAGGCTGGCTGCCCCTGTCTCTCTTTCTGGTTGATGGTGTCAACAGCCAGGGAGCCCAACGTGGAGTGATTGAAAAGGAACATGAACTTTTCCAGTGACACATGGTACTTGTGTTCCCTAGTTTTAGACACTGGCTATATGGAAAGTGGTGTCTGCCAGCAGGTCTTAGATATTTTATACACCCCTTCATGAAGCACTACCATAATTCTGGCTGGGGGAGCCACATCCCCCACATCAAAGAGGGGGTTGAAATCCTCCCTCACGACCTCTACCTCTAAGTTTAGGTTTGCTGTGATGCAGCACAAGAGGTCTTGGTGGGCACAGGGGTCATCTCTATAGGCCATGGGCCTTGGGTATGCAGCTTCATCAGGAGAGGAGGATGACAGGACCTGAGATCTGCTGCAGCAAGCTTGGCTGGCACCATGTTCGAACTCTTCCTTGGAAGCTCAAGGGAAGTGTGAGCATCTGGAGGAGGAAGGTCTAGAAGAGCCTGCTGTTCTAGGCTTGTCATATGAGGGCCAGGCCATCCATTGACTAGACCATGCCTTGAATGAATGCTGTGATTCACACTGTGTTGGAGAACAGTCTCTCTCCATTTGGGGCCAGTCAGTGCTGCACCGATGACTGCAGGACCAGCCTCCCTTAATCAGTGCCAGGGAGGTGGAGTGGGCAGTTGTTGGTGCCGATGTGGGTAGCACCAAAGAGCTGGTACAGGAGTCCTTCTGAGTGGCAGTGTTGGGGACCACTTCCGGCAGTGCTTGCCTGCCGGCTTTGCAGATGTCAGGGTTGGTGTCGGGGATGAAGGAGATTGCCATTGCCATGACTCAGTGCCGGAGGAATGGGAGCTCAACCAAGACTGCTTGCGTCTAGAGACTTGAGAGCACGGTACCCAGTGCTCCTGTGAGGATTCTGTGGAGAAGGAAGGATATGCCCCTTTCTCCTCATGCCCCGGCTCGGAGCGCAATGGGGATGAGTCTGGTGCCAGGGAAGCCCTAGTTGGAGTGGATGGGCTTTTACTTTGTCTCTGTGCCAGTGATGGACCATGCTCTGCAGTGGCCCAAGCCTTTGATAAAAAGGCAGGCTTGTCTCTGGGCTTGGACAACTTGAGCGGCATGGGGGTCAGCAGCTGGAGGAGTGCCTTCACTGCCTTGAAGGCCTCTGGCATCAAAGGAACTGTCAACTGCTCTAGGGCCCTCCCTTGGGAAGCGGGTGGTAAGCTAGAGAGGTGCCAATGTGTTGGCCCTGCACAAGGTTTCTTACACTCCTCTGGGGAGTGGCACCAGGGAGGCTCTGGTGTTGATTTGGCATGTGGCGCCGGCAGCTCTTTAGACACCCCAGATGCACTGGGAGTTGACTGCAGTGCCTGCTCCAGGGCCATTGATCACAGCCTCTGCTCCCTGTCCTTTTGAGTCCTTCTTTTGAAGGAGCGGCAGATGGAGCATTTGTTTGCTGGGTGAATCTCACCCAGGCATTTTAGGCACTTCTCATGAGGGTCACTCACTGGGAAGGCCTTGCCGTAGCTGATGCAGGGTCTGAAGCCCGTCACGATTGGTGGCAGAATGGACCGATTTCAGACTTCTGGTGGAGAGTGGACTCACCAGTGACACCGTATCGCAGGAGAACGATGTCCACAAATAGGTATTCTAGATTGAACGGCTTATTCATAAATGATTGAGACAGGCACTTGCATTCATGCAAGCGCAGGCTGTTCTGGTAGAGTTGCTGAGAGTGGAAAGAAGGGATCTGGGGCAGGGATATATATAAAAAAATTCATCTCTCACCCCCTATAGGTGGTATGTGTCATCCTCAACCTCGGGTCCTCTACCAGAGGCCTGGGAGTTTGAGGGTTCTGCGCAGTATCTTAGCTGTTCCTAGCACTGCACTCTTCTGGACAGAGAGCTCTGATGTCGTTCCTGGGATCTGTTGGAGCCACTCTCCCAGCTTAGGAGTCACAGCCCCGAGTGCTCCTACCACCACCGGGACCACTTTGGCCTTTACTTTCCACATCCTCTCTAGCTCCTCTTTCAGGCCCTGGTACTTCTCCAGCGTCTCATACTCCTTCTTCCTGATGTTGCTGTCACTTGGCACTGCTACATCTATCACCACCGCTGTCTTCTGGTCCTTGTCTATTACCACGATGTCTGGTTGATTGGCCAGTACCTGCCTGTCTGTCTGGATCTGGAAGTCCCACAGGATCTTAGCCCTGTTATTCTCCACGACCTTCTGTGGGATCTCCCATCTGGTCTTGGGAGGGTCTAGCCCATACACTGTGCAGATGTTCCTGTACACAATGCCAGCTACTTGGTTGTGCCGTTCAGTGTATGCTGTTCCTGCCTGCATCTTACATCCTGCCACTATGTGTTGGACTGTCTCTGAGGCCTCTCTGCACAGTCTGCACCTTGGGTCCTGTCTAGTGTGGTAGACCCCTGCTTCAATGGATCTGGTGCTCAGTGCCTGTTCTTGTGCTGCTATGATCAGTGCCTCAGTGCTGTCTTTTAGTCCAGCTTTTTCCAGCCACTGGTAGGATTTCCCAATGTCAGCCACCTCAGGTATCTGTCGATGGTACATCCCATGCAGGATCTTGTCTTGCCATGGCACTTCTTCTGCTTGATCTTCCTCCCATGTCTGCTGCTGCTGCTGCCTCAGGCATTCTCTCAGCAGCTCATCTTTGGGTGCCATCTTACTGATGTACTCCTGGATGCTCTGGGTTTCATCCAGGACAGTGGCTTTGACACTCACCAAACCCCGCCCGCCTTCTTTCCGGCTGGTGTACAGTCTCTTGGTGTTGGACTTGGGGTGGAAACCTCCGTACATTGTGAGGAGCTTCTGGGTCTTCACATCGGCAGCCTCCATGTCCTCCTTTGGCCAGCTCACTATACCGGCAGGGTATCTGATGACTGGCAGGGCGTACCTGTTGATGGCGTGGATCTTGTTCTTCCCATTGAGCTGGCTCTTCAGGACCTGTCTTATCCTTTGATGGTACTTGGATGTTGCTGTCTTCCTTGCCTCCTCATCGTGGGTCCCATGTGACTGTGGGATGCCAAGGTACTTGTAGCTGGTCTGTATGTCTGCTATGTGGCCTGCTGGTAGTTCCACCCCATCAGTCTTGACTACCTTTCCTCTCTTTACTACCATCCGGCCACACTTCTCCAGTCCGAATGACATCCCAATATCCTCACTGTAGATCCGTGTCAGGTGGATTAGCGAGTCGATGTCTCGTTCAGTCTTAGCATACAGCTTGATGTCATCCATGTAGAGGAGGTGGCTGATGGTAGTGCCACTCTTGAACTTGTATCCATATCCAGTCCTTGTGATTATCTGGCTGAGGGGGTTCAAGCCAATGCAGAACAGCAGCGGGGACAGCGCATCACCTTGGTATATGCCGCACTTGATGGCCACTTGTGCAAGCTGTCTTGAGTTGACTTCCAGTGTTGTCTTCCACAGTCCCATTGAGTTCTTGAGGAAGGTCCTTAGTGTCCTCTTGACTTTGTATAGCGCCAGACATTCACAGATCCATGTGTGCGGCATTGAGTTGTAGGCTTTCCTGTAGTCAATCCAGGCTGTGCACAGATTGGTCTGTCTAGACCTTGAGTCTTGGGCAATTGCTCTATCTATGAGCAGCTGGTGTTTTGAGCCTCTGGTGTTGTTCCCAATGCCCTTCTGAGCTGTGCTCATGTACTGGCCCATGTGGTCCTGTAGCTTGGCGGCTATGATGCCTGATAGGACTTTCCATGTCATGGGGAGGCAGGTTATTGGCCGGTAGTTGGATGGTGCTGTTCCCTTGTGGGGGTCTTTCATGATCAGCACTGTCCTTCCTTGTGTTAGCCAGTCTGGGTGGGAGCCTGCTGCTAGCAGCTGGCTCATCTGTGCTGCTAGGCGTTCATGCACTGCTGTTAGTTTCTTTAGCCAGTAGGTGTGGATCATGTCCGGTCCAGGTGCTGTCCAGCTCTTCATGTTCTTGACCCGCTGTTGGATGTCGGCTACTGTGATGGTGACTGGTTCCTGTTCTGGGAGATTGCTGTGGTCTCTTCTCAGGTCCTGCAGCCACTTTGCACTGGTGTTATGAGTCTTTTCTTTCTCCCAGATGTTCTTCCAGTACTGTTCAGTTTCTGCTGTTGGTGGCTCTGCTGTTATTGTGTTGGTGCACTGCAGGATGGAGTACACCTTGGATGGTTCTTTGGAGAACAGGGCATTCATCTTTTTGGCCTCTGCTGCTCTAGTGTATCTCCTTAGCCTGGTGGCCAGTGCTGTGAGCCTTTGCTTAGCAGTCTCTAGGGCTTCAGATGGAGTCAGGCCCTTGCATTTTCTCAGTAGCCGAGTCTTATCCTTAATCTCTACACCCTTCTGTAGTTCCACCAGCTGGCTAACTTCTCTCCGGGTTGCCTTGATCTTATCCTCCAACCTCATTTTCCGGGGGGGGGGGGTATATATATGCCACAGCTGTGGCACAGAGGGGGCATTGGCCTCTGACCCTGCTCTGACAGGCTAGGGCAAAAAGCTTTCTGCCCAACCGTGCGCTGTGGCACGTGAACACCTGTACCTGAATGTTGTGAGCAGCACTCGAAGAAGAACAATTGCGTAAAAGGATTTCCATCTGGTAGAGGAAATAGGAACTTTATGGAACTAAGTGCTCAGGTAGGGTACCAGAGCTGATATTGTCTGATATTTTTTCCAGTGGTGTTTTGTTAGAACTGATACATGAGAATTGTTTTGAAAATTGCATGTCATCTTGACTAAACTACACCTGGAAATTTCTAAAGCACTCATGTTTGGTCTAATTCTGCTGCCATTCATTTTAGTCATAAGACTCACCTTGAATTCAGAGGGAGCAGAGTTAGGTAACTGAACTTTTGAACAACTCTGGGCTTTTGAAAATCCCACCAAAACCTTTCTAGGAAAGTGTCTAAATTTGGTTTTCTTTTGACTTCACTAGTGATGCTGCTGGGTCCATAGGTGGCTATTACAGCATTTTAGAGGTCAATACGTTTTTTATGGAACAGAATTTTTATAGCTCAAATGAATATAAATGTGTTTTAGAGTTTGCTGGTTGAAAATCTATGAACTCGCAACAAAATTTCAAAATGTTTTCAAAACTTTTGATGAAAAATTGTCACTGTTAATTTCCACACAGCTTGGAGAAGGGCCTATTTATTTATTGGCAATTTTTCCAACCATCTATTTAATGCAGCATGGAAATGAAAGAGTGGTATTTGTCTTGTTAGCCTTTGTTTCTTGTACAGTGTAAAGGCTCCTCCTCCATCCTGTGCAATAAAGTGACTACTCAGATGTCCTTGGTCTTTAGGGAGTTTTCACAATGGCCTCTGTGCTGAGGCTGAAATAATCTGCAGCTTGAATAAAGTATGCAGGTTGCTGAGGCTGCCTGTCAGCAGCAAAATGCACTGTGAACTGCCCTGCTTTTGGTCACTTAAATCCTTCTCCTTCCTTTCTTTCTTTAAGAGCACAGTACACTGTATGACGACTCTTTCTGATAATAGGTTGACACAGACAGAAGGGTTGCCCAGAGATGGTGGCTCAATTTTCAAATGTTCTTGGCATTCAGAGTATCTTGTTCAAGAGAAGCCACCATATGTGCTGAAAACCAGGTTGACAATCTTTATTTTCTGGCATCAGTCACATGACTTGGGTCACTGTTAGATGAGATTACACCAATCCCATGGTAGAAGCCTGTTCTCCCTGTGCACAGGGGCTGCTCTTGTAACTAATGTATGCCATACTCTTTTAATTATAGAGCCAACGCTGTTGAAGGTCTGGGCACCTCTGACTGATATGCAAAATGCAAAACTGTCTGGAGTGTTACTGAGAGAAACTCTAAAACATCCAGCTGACCTCATATTGCTCACTCTCCCCCCCCCCCACGCACCAAGTTCCAAAAGTGCAGCCATGTTAGTTGAGTTCAGTAAAGCAAACAAGGAGTCCTGTAGCACTTAAAGACAAACAAATGAGAAGGGGGATTTTCTCCCATGAAAGCTCATGCAATAAATAAATTTCTTAGGCTATGTCTACACTACCAAAGATATTTCAAAACAGTTATTTCAAAATAACTATTTCAAATTTATTTTGAAATGCCATTATTTCAAATTTATTATTTCAAAATAGGAGTCTAGTGAAGACTATTTCAAAATAAGGTAGGGATTATTAGTTTGAAATAGAGAGTCTTCACTAGACTCTATTTCAAAATAGGGCAAGGTGGGGAAAAGTACAGGGCAATTATTTTGAAAAAAGCCAGTTCTGCAGCTTGGAATGGCTTTTTTCAAAATAACTATTTCAAAAGAATGGTTCTTTCAAAATAAAAGCAGGTTTTGTTATTTCAAAATAGTGCTTTGCTATTTCAAAACAATGAAGTGCTTATTTCAAAATAACAAAATAAATGCATGTACAGATAATTTTTTTGAAGTACGCTACCTTATTTTGAAAAAAAACTTATCAGTGTAGACATACCCTGTGTCTTTAAGCGCCACAGGGCTCCTTGTTTGTTTTAAAGCATAAGTTTCTAAACCAGGGTCTGTGCCCATCAGAGAAGGGCAAGGTGAGCAGCACATGCCTTCCTAGCTGGTGTGCTTTATCTGGGGTGATGTAACAAAGTATCATTTCAGTAACAAAAATGCATTCTTGTTTCCTCTGAATAATTCTGGGAAGCATCCTGTCTTCCAACAGTGGCCAACTACATGTTCTTCATAGGGAATGAACAGAGCAGGTAATCATCAAGTGGTCCAATCCCCATCACCATTCCCAGCTTCTGGCACAAGGTGGCTAGAATTACCTCAGAGCATGCTTTTGCAGCTCTGCCTATCCTGGCTAATAGCAATTGATGGACCAGTCCTCCATGCACTTACCTGCCTGTCATGGTCTCAGTCTTCACAACATTCTCAGGCAGAGTTCCACAGATTGTGCAGCATGTGAATAAATACTTCCTTGTGTTTGTTTTAAACCTGCTGCCTATTAAGTTCATTTGGTGACCCCTAGTTCTTGAGTTATAACACTTACTTACTTTTTCCATGCCAGTTATGATTTTATAAACCTCTTATCATATCTTCTCCATCATCTATTTTCCAAGCTGAAAAGCCCATCTTATTAATCTGTTTTCATAGGGAAGCTTTTCCATACCTCTAATCCCTTTAGTTGTCCTTTTCTGTACCTTTTCCAATTCCAGTATCTTTTTTGAGCTGGGAAGACCAATTCTGCACCCAGCATTCAAGATGCTGGCATATCATGGATTTATATAGTGGCAATACAGTATTTTCTGTTTTCTTAGCTTCCATCCCTTTCCTAATGATTTCCAATTTTTTTTGGACTGCTGTTATACATTGAGTAGCTGTTTTCAGGAAATGATCCACAATGACTCCAGGATCTCTTTCTTGAATGGTAACAGCTAATTTAGACCTCATCATTTATATATATTTATGTTTTCCAATGCATATCACTTTATCAACATTGAATTTTATCTGCCATTTTGTTTACCATTCACCCCATTTTTTAAATCCCTCTGTAACTCTTTGCAGTCTGCTTTGGACTTAACTATCTTGTGTAGTTTTGTATCATCTACAAATTTTGCCACCTCACTATTTACCCTGTTTTCCAGATCATTTATGAATATGTAGAACAGTTCTGGTCCCGGTACAGACCCACAGGGGACAAAAGATTTGAACCTAATCATGAGCATTTAAAACAATTTAAATATTTTGGGTCTTGTGTGTTCAATTCTAAGTTTTGAGCCTTTGGGGTTTGGGTCATGTTTTCAAGCTTTTTTTTCCTGCAACTATGATGCCTAGAAATGCTCTGTTTCAACCAGAAGTGGGATTCTCACATAATCATTGGCTCCCAGGCACTGGGAATTTAAACAAATATTGCTCATATAAAATCATGAACATTAGCAACCCTACATGTTCATGTGGTTCAGTATTAGTTCAGTGGCCATTTATAAAACTCAGTGAAAGATGCCCCCCTAAAAGGGGGGGGGTAGTTATGGTGGGCATTTCTGGGATATATAGCCTATAGAGGAAATTTCCTTCTAATCTCCAGCAGTCAGAAGTTGGCTTATGGCTGGAGTGAAAGGCTTTCTATTTCTGTTTTTTAAAATCCTATTTAATGTTAATATGCTTGTTCTCAGAATTCAGATATTTTCCAATTCTTTTCTGAATCCTGCTAACTGCTTGCTCAGTGATTTATCATGGCAATGAGTTACACATATCACATAAGAAAGTATTTCCTTTTCTTAGTTTTGAATTTGAAGTCAATTTCATTGACTATCCTCTAGTTCTTGTATTTTGAGAATTGCAAAAAACTGGTGCATCTATGTTCTCTATGCCAATCATTATTTTTAAGCCATGTCTCACCAGTATTTTTCTTACCCAGTCTGACTGGTTGTGTTCATGAGTCACAAATGATTGTTATTCCCTCAACTGCTATGACTTAGCTCAACTTCTCTACCTGGTTGCAGGAAGCTGCCCTCTTTGTTTTTGCCTACCCTGCAACGTAAGCCCTGAGTTAATGAGACTTAATCAACTGGCTTATATCAGAGAAACCAGGGCTTCAGTAGCTATATAGATTTTTAACCCAATCTTAAGTATTTTCTAACAGGGACTCAAGCCTTGTGTGCTGGCATGCACCCTACAACACATTGATCTGAATCAAACCATAGTCCAGATTCCTTAATATTCTCCCAGAACATGGACTTCAAGTCCTTTGACCATGGTGCACTAATGGCAAAATTTTACTGCCCATCCTTCACATTACAGGAAGTTTCAATAGCCTGGGCTGTTACATGGAGGAGACACTTTTCACAAACTGTTTATGCTTGCACTTCCCCTCCTATATCAGGAATGGGCAGAGTTTTTGTGAGGAGGTGGTGGACATTTCAGCGGCATTTTCTGACCCACCAGGGCACTTGCCAGAAGTAAAGATAGAGCTGCAGGAGAAGAACCCAGATATGACAGACACTCATAGCCTAGTGCTGCTCTTGACACTTGCTATAGCTGTTCATACTTCGAGAGAGAAAGAGACACTGTCATGCAGATCTGGGATGACCAGCAGTGGGTCCAGAACTTTCACTAGAAGAAAGCTGCATTCTGGAGCTTTGTGATCAGCTTGCTCCAACCCTTCACCATAAAGACAGACACAGGAGGCTACATTTACTGGCTTAGAAGCAGGTTTCTATTTCTATCTGGAAGCTGATTACTGCAGACTGATACAGGCCCATGTCCAACCAATTTGGTGTTGAAAAGTTGACTGGGGATAGGGTTGAGGCAGAGGTTTCTAAAAAATCACGCATTTGTTTTACCCCAAGGTAGTAGCTATTAAAAAAATGTTCCCTGAGGTAAATGCCTTGCTGGCTTTGAGAGAATGGGGGTTCCAAACTGCACTGGCGCCACTAATGGGACTCATGTGCCCATACTTTGCCCTCTGCAGAGATCACATGAGGACATAAACTGGACCAGGTTCTACTCCCTTGTCATGCAAGGCTCATGAAACAAAGTCAATTATGAATGTGAGCAGGGCTGCACTGGGAAAATACATGATGTCAGGACTTTTTGCCAAGTGGAAGTCTACATTCATGGACATGAATGGTACATCACCAAATGTACTTTGGTCAGTCAATGTGACTGCTGTCATTCATGACGACATTGACTCATTAACCTCTACTAGAGTCAGGGTCCCTTATGTGGGTAATGCTGCTCCAACTGCGATCAGCCAAGGCCACTGGTCTTCAGACTGAGCTCATTTACAGGTGAAGGAAGGGCAAAATGCAGATCTTGTTCAATTTTGCATGTAAAGTGAGGAAATTAAGAATTCATGCAGAGGAAATGGAAACCCCCTGACCTCAGATCCTGGCCAAGAAGTGAAGGATGAAATAATTTTTCCAGTACAGTAGAAATCTTCTCACCTGCACTGTTGGTTCAAGAATATCAGTTACTTTCTGATAAGAGACCTGAAAAGTCTGGAGGGAAGTCTCTGATTTCAGTGTGATGTTTAAGATATATTTTGTTATAATTAAGACTACATATGCACATATGTTAAAGATTTAAAGGGCTGCAGCAGGACTTCAAGCATTTCCCCGTGATTCTAACTGGACCAAGACTGGGCTTGATGAAGCAGCAGCAATGGAGCCGAGATGTGTTGGAAGAGATGGGGGGACTCAGGAAGGCTGGTCCAGATGTTGGGAGCTGTGACAGAAAATACTGTCTCCCCACAAGTAGAAAGAAAACATAAAGGAGCAGAGTGCAAACTCTCCTGGGCAGTGACAGTGTCTTATCTATGTTCTGCAAACTATTATGTAAATTTATGGCACTACATAAAAAGGTTAATAACCACAAGGGAGAGGCCTGTGCTTTGTGAAGAAAGGAAGTGGTGGGGAAGATAATAGAGACAGACTTATGCACAGTAGGCTGGAAAAAGTCCATGGAGAATTTTAAGAGCAATTATGATTTGGCTCCTGAAATTAATGGAGAGTCAGTGGATGTCTGAATAAGGGTGTTGTGGTCAGACCTCATTGTACATGTGAGAGGGCAGCAACAATGTCTACCAGTGTTTCCCAACCAGTGGCCCATGGCATATAAGTGTGCCGTCAGGTCTGAGCAAGTGTACCACAAATTTTTTTTGAAAAACTACTCAAAGAGCTCTGGATTGGCTCAGAAATATGCATGAGTTCATTTCAAAACTATATATGGTGGTGTGCCTCAAATTAGTTAAAGGTAGCAAGGTGTGCCACGGCAGAGAAAATGTTGGGAATCACTGATCTATGCAGTGGGAGAACCTAAAGAGCTGGCATCTTGGTGTAGTGTGGAAGACCATGGTATTCGAGGTAAAAGTTTATGAAGGTCTGGATGAAGAATTTACCAGAAGACACAGTATGCTCAGAATATTAATATAGAGAGGCACATTGGAAGAGGTGGTGAAAGGAAGATTTACAGACACATTGGAGGGACAGAGAGCGAGTCAAGGATAGTGTCAGTATTACAGACAGTAGAGACCAATGAAAGGGCTGAATCAAGGTGTCGGAGGGAGATGATGAAGTTGTGCCGTAAACTGTCAGAATCTCAGATTAATACATAATGCATAATGAATCACCAGTCACCTCCACACACAACATGTAGGAGAGCTACATCAACAAAATGTGTGCAGGCTGGCTAAAGGTATTCAGAGCATGCCCATTTTCATCCAGGATAGCTCTATGAAAAGCAGCAAACTACACTGCTTTGTTCTCTGTATAGGCTTAACTTTATATTCATTAGGGCCAGGAAATAGTTGTCCTATGCCTGGTGACATGGCATATTAGAGAGGGTACTAGTAGCAGTTAAGTAGAAAAAAAATTATTAAAATAATGAATCCACATTATTCTTTGCAGAATGGACTCATATATAGTGACATAATACAATATCTCCAGCCTTTGTGATAAGCAACAGCTGTAATCCAATATTATGAAAAGGCAAACGAAGGTAAAAACCTCCCTTTTGTTTAGAATTCAGATTTTACAACACAGAATCCTGACCCCATTGTAGTCTACATGTCTTCTGCTTTTGACTTCAATGGAACTGGGATTTCATTCTAAAACTCCAGTCTGACCAGCTCAAAAGCAAACTCTTGATATTGAGATTAGTCAGCTTTGATATTTATTACGCCTGTTTACGACCAGCATTTTTCCAACATCTACTCAGTTGCCGACCACATACCTGAGACTCAAAAATACAGTTTAAGCAGACTTGCAACAACTCTCCTAACAACTACAGGTGCACATACCCAGTTAAATGTGTGTTACTGGCTTGTTTTGCTTTCCTGGCATATATGAATGCATCTAGTCAGTTGAAGAAAATTTCATAGGGCTGTGAGAGTAGAATATGGTGATTTTCATTACTGGTATAGCTTCCCCTTGCTTCCATCACGGCCATAATTAATTTTATTGTATTGATACAAGCTGAGATTTAAGCAGATGCTGATGAAATGAATTAGCTCCTTTTCAACTCATAATTGAAGCTTCTGATCTTGAATATACTCAACTTTGCCTTTATTAATCCAGGTTTCCACTTCCTATTTATTCAGAGAGAAGACTGAATTCATTTATATAAATTCAACAGGTTGTTTGGTGAGCATCAATCAGGACTGGATTAACCAGCCTGGGGGCCCCCACTATGGGGTCAGTCCCCATCCCCCAATTGCTGGGACCAGAGGGTGCTCACACCCAGTCTGCTGGTGCAAGGCATGGTGGACCCCAACACAGCCCTTCAGGGCCCTGGGCCCGAGCAAAGGCTGCACCAACTGGCCCCACCCTGCCCCTGAGGGTGGACCAGCTGGCCTAGGGGTGGGGCATGAGTTCAGAGCCCAGTTTGTGGCTCCAGCACCCCACTCTGGCCCCTTCCCTCAGTGCCTTGCCCTACTGGCACTGAGCAGAGCAGAAGGTGCTGGATTATCATAGGGGTTTTAGGGACTGGAGCCTCGGACCCCCGACAGTAATCCAGCCCTGGCATCAATACAGAGTGGGAAGAGGATCTAGGGTTGGTGGACATTGGACTTTATGTTGAGTAGTGCCTAAGAAAATGCAGCATTAACAACAGTTAACCCTGTGGGTAAAATTAAAATGACCAGGAGGTAAAATTCATTCCTGAACAGAGGACTGGCACCAAGCCTGGGCAACTCTTAAACCTTCAAAATAGGGTCTGACTGGGATTTAATTCCTGGCCCTCTGCCCTAGGAGGCATTTCAACCAGTGACTTTTGTGTGAAGTTTGACACTTCATTGGAGTAAAAGTCACTGAGAGACTTGCCGGCAGTTTCCATCTGGTAGCTGATACAGTGGAAAACAAGGAAGAGAGAGATCAATTGTTTTATCCAAATGGGACTTTGCTAGGCAAGGCGGTTTATAAGAGGTTGTCAGAATCAAGGAAGGAGTGTTCTATCTGGAGGGAGCTCTGGTGGGCTGACTGAGGAAGAGAAGTTTTCACAAAGTCTTGGACAATATAAAGAGGCCCTATTTGTGGGCTTCAAACTGTTAAGTAGCAGAAGTTTCCACAGGACTATCACTCCTCCAGGAAAAGTTTCTATATGTCTATTGGGATAGTAAACCCTAGCTACAAAACTTCCTGCTCATTAGCGTGGAAGGAATGATTTCAATATCATACACTTCTAGAGAAAAAGTTTGACTCATTAAGCAACCAAAGTTACATATATATTTAAAGGGTTAAGTAGCTGTAAGATTTCAAATGATACCTATATAACTCATGTTTAAACTTTTGGTGTTAAAGTAGGTATTGCATGTACAAGCATAGATTATGGTAATCAAATTCCTGTAGACTCGCTATTTACTTTATTACTGAGCTTTTATACAATGTGACTGAACAGTTTACATTGCTCACATGACTTGTAGGAAGCTAAAATGTTCCATTATGAACTGGTGTTTTACCTGCAGCCAAGTTTAATATAAATGTAACATCGTTAATGTCACTAAATTTCACCTTTGTAAAACAGTTGGCATATTTGATCGGCCAGAAAGCTGGAATACAGCTAATTAAAATAGCGTACCTCTTCCTATCATTGTATCCTCACTACTGAACTTCTAACCTGACATAAATACATTGCATACTGTAACCTGTTTCTCCTGATTATTAACCTTGAGCATGGCAACCTATAAATCATCAGCAAAACAGCTGGTGCTCAGCACTGCCCCAAAGGTGTATGATTATGATCATTTTATATATATCTTGGTATGCAGACATGAAAAATTCATTGAAGAGCTTGGTATTTTAAGACTTATTGTAATGAATTTTCTTAAAAACATAGATCATGCTTAAAATAGGTGTCTGTCTGCTTATTATAATGTAGCCATTTACATCTTGCATTTTCTGGTCGGGGCTCAGCCATTTTCTTTAGAGTCAAACATGATAATTTCTAAACAGATTTACAGCGGTCAGCTTCCCTGCACTCCAGGGTAGGAATTTGCATTTTATCCTTATGTCCTTTATCCATATAGAGACGAAGACACAGAAATACAAGAGTATTAAGGGAACAGAGTGAGAATTTTCCTAGGTTTCAGAATCCACTACGATGTTCTCAATGTGGATTTAAACTACTTTGTTGCTTTAGATACTGTGATAAGTGCTACAGATACCTGCAAGATAGATCCCCAATGACAAATGTATCTAATAGACAAGGACAAATTCCAAAAGGGGTAGCCACATTAGTCTAGTTTAGCCAAACAGACAAGGAGTCTAGTGGCACTTTTAAAAACTAACAAATTGACTTGTTGCATGAGCTTTCATGGGAGAAAATCCCACTCCGCCAGATGCTGAAGATCCATTAGACTCCTTGTTTGTTTTAATAGGCAAAGAATGAAATGAGAGTTAACCAAGTCTGTCCTAAGCAGTTTCTGAAAGAACAAAAGATTGTAAAGCAATCCTCATAGTATTAAAGCTGGGGGCAAGTCCTCTATGATGTGAAATTGTGAGAATGAGTTTGTGAAAAGGGTAAGCAGAGTGAAACATAACCAGCAGGATTTCAAGTAAAGTGGTCCATAGGGGCATGCATGAATGACCTTGCCCTAAGCCAGACCAGCTATTTGGCTTACCTGGCGCAAGTATGAACTGTTGTAGTGACTCAGGCAGATGACTGAAGCAGGCATTACCAATATACATTGCCACAGAAACACATTTCCCTCCCCACTAGCCATATCTGTGAGGTATATGGGCTCCAAACCCACTGCCTGAGTTAATGGGAAGCGGCAAAGTTTGTCATGGGGGGGGGAGGGGGAATCAAATAAATGTCTTAAGTGCTCTACTGAAGCCCCAATATACAAGGAGAGTGGGGGAGGAGAACTCCAAGAAAAAATGCAAGGAGGTTTATGTAATAGAATTGGAAATCAACATGACAAAGTAGGGCAATCGGCCTGGTATCTTAGGTGCCTATACACTAATGCGAGAAGCCTAGGAAATAAGCAAGAAGAACTGGTAATACTAGCGCAGACAAGGAACTATGATATTATAGGAATAAAGGAGATGTGGTGGGATAGTCTGCATCACTGGAGCTCTGCCATGGATGGGTATTAACTGTTCAGGAAAGACAGGCAGGGAAGAAGAGGGGGAGGAGTAGCACTAGATGTAAAAGAGCTCTATGACTGCTCAGAGCTCGATTATGGAAGTGGAAGCGTGCCAGTAGAAAGTCTGTGGGTTACACTGAGAGTGGAAAGCAACAAGGGGGATGTTGTGGTGGGTGTCTGCTATAGACCACCAGACCAGAAGCAGGAGGTGGATGAGGTGTTCTATGGACAACTAGTGGAAGCTTCTAGATCACAGGCGCTGGTGCTCATGGGGGACTTCAATTACCCTGACATCTGCTGGGAGGCCAATACAGCAGTGCATGGGCAATCCCGGAAATTTTTAGAGAGTGTTGGGGACAACTTTCTAGTACAAATGCTAGAGGAACCAACTAGGGACCTTGCACCGCTCAACCTGCTGCTCACAAACAGGGAAGAATTGATCAGGGAGGTAGAGGTAAATGGCAAGCTAGGCAGTAGTGACCATGACATGGTTGAGTTCGGGATGCTCATTAAAGGAAGGAAGGAAAGAAGCAAAACACGAGCCCTGGACTTCAAAAAAGCAGATTTTGGCTCCCTCAGGGAACTGATGGGCAGGATCCCTTGGGAAGCTAATCTGAAGGGGAAAGGAGTCCAAGAGAGTTGGTTATATTTTAAAGAAACCCTGCTAAGGGCACAGGAAGTTGCCATTCCAATTAGGAGAAAGAACAAACATGTGAGGCAGCCAGAATGGCTTAGCAGAGAACTCTGCTCTGAGCTTAAACATAAAAAGGAAGCTTATAGGAAGTGGAAGCTTGGTCAGATGACCAAGGAGGCACATAAAGATATTGCAAGGGACTGCAGGGATAAAATCAGAAAGGCCAAAGGACAAATGGAGTTGCGGCTAGCGAGGGATGTAAAGAATAACAAGAAGGGGTTCTACAAGTATGTTAATAACAAGAGGAGGATCAGGGATGATGTAGGCCCCTTGCTGAATAGGGCAGGCATCCTTGTGACAGAGGATGAGGAAAAAGCTGAAGTGCTCAATGTCATTGAGGCAAATCACCAACTAAAATGGAAGCCAGTCTTATCTGTCCCAATGTTACTACTCCCTTTCATGGAATATTCTTACTGCATGTATCTAATAGTAGGTGGCAAAGACTGATGGTAGAAAGCTCTCCAGTGGAACCAGCAGCTCACGCTGGTAATTCTCGACCCCGAAGATTTGACAACTATTTTGTGATGCAGTGCAAAGGGCCTGTGTCGCTTACTACTTTTATTTCTCAATGTCTCCTCCAGAAGAGCCTCAAGTAACTCATTGCTGAGAGACACAGTACTGGAAAAGGAGCTTTATTGTGCTAAATGCTGGCCACATTTTATGCTTATTTTTAATATTATGCGCCCAGATATCACGATTGACGCAATGAAAGAGGGAAATTATCTCAATGTAGGCTAGAGCAGGGGTCTTGAACTCACAACGCTTAAAGTTGTTTCCTGCGGCCCTCAATGACAATTTTGCTATTGATATTTCCAATACTGTTGTATGAAAAGGTTTCAGTGGTGTGGTCCTCAGGCTAACGTACTAGTCCTCATGTGACCCTCGTGGTGATTTGAGTCCGAGACCCCTGGCCTAGAGCAGCTGTCATTCTCTACATCAGTTACACCAAACCTGTGAGGTTACTCCAAAACTTTGCCACTGAGGACATTTACAGTTATTTTAAAGATACATTTAGCCCCACTTTGTTCTCCAAAAACATCACTGACTAGACAGGAACATAGTGAGTGTTATTCTTCCAGATCCTCAAAAGAGGAAGACAAATAATAAAGCTGTTATGAAAAAAAATTCACACCCTAAACTGCTACGTAAAACAAATTTTAAATTGCTGCTTCTGTGCTGCTTGCTGCCAGCTGAAGAGGGCTAGTACAAAGCCTACAAAAAGCACAGCACTAACAGGGATCAATGCTACTCCGAAGCATATTCACTGGCTTCATTGTCAGAGGAAGGATCAATGCCGATTTAGTTTGCTTTAGCACATGTATCTGATGGGATGAGGGCAAACTCACAAAGCATCTCCACTGTAGCTTTCAGACAACTACTCTAGTCTGAATAGACTGAACGGACAATAAATACACTTATTCCAAAAAGCAAACAGTAAGAATACAGCCAGAGAACCTCTGTGCTATTAATGCATTCGATATCGCTTGAGTCACAGCTGGCATAATCTGCTGAGTGGAGATCTGAAATGCTGTATCTACATCACAAGCCACACACACATTATAGAAGCATAATCCGCTCCAATTTACGTAAGATCTTGTTAGCACTTCTACTGTAAACTGCTTTTTGAAGGCACTTATTAAACTATGGGCAAGAAAAATCCACTCTGTACTTTTAGGCTAGCATACAGTGAAACCTTTTAACGTGAGGACTGCTTTACATAGGCCATTCTAAATGCATGTGAAAAACACCTGCCTGTGAAATATTTCTGGCCAAATGCTAAACACACCCAGATCCAGCAGCTGTACATGATGATCCTTACTATCTATCACAGCAGAGAAACTGCTACAGCTGCAATGAAGGCCAGTCATGGCCAAACTGAAAAGGCATCAGTGTTGGCAAATGAATAATGAAGGCAGTTCCCAGCTTCAAGTTCCAAAGACATAATAAAAGATGCCCATGAACATTTGCCTGCCAAGAGATGCAGGAAGATAACCTTCCTGTAGTCACATGTGAATCTAGAGTATGTAAAGGAAACTGCATGGGGAGAGAAACTCTGAGGGAAAGAAAAACATTCTGAATGAAACAGTAGTTTTAAAGCTACTAAATGAAAAACACTTGTTAGTGTGGTATTGTTACAGGGGAAAAAGCCATTGATGACAAAGTTGGGGATGAAGTACTGGTGTCAAGCTAGGTATTGGTAATTTGATGACTGCTAGAGCATTAACTCTAGGGGTTTTAAAAACTCTGCAAAGTTACCACTTTCAGCAAGGAGACAAATAGGTATTTTGGAAATAAACTGTGCTTGTTAGCATCTAACTATCTCATCTGTTATCAGTCAGATAGAAGTAAGAACAGGACTCATATTTTCCCCTCATGATGCATTCCACAAACTCCCCTGTGGAAACAGTTGCAGATAAAACTGAAGGGGGGAAATGGGCCCTTTAACACATAGCTGTGCTGTTCCATGGTAGTGTGACTTGTGACAGAAGAAATTGTTGTTAATTGGGAAAGTCACAGAACTTTCCAGTATTTCACAACCTTTTAGAAAATTAATATCTGGTGACAACAAATAAGCCTATATAGGGGAAAACTGAATATGAAGCAGAAAGAACATCATGCACTTTTCTTTTTAGGAATACTATTTAGTACTTATTCTAGTCTGGCTCTTACACTCTTGCTATTGCCATGGTAATCCAAGTACCCTTCACAGGTGTAGTAAGGTACACAGATCATATCCATTCCTCTTCTGCATTGGAAAATTCTACATGAATTCTTTGCTTTTTGTTTGACAAAGCACTAAATGTAGTTTTATCAGGGAAGTGCACTTCATGCATGGAACAGAAAATTTCCAAGGTGATTCAAAAGTAAATTGGAAGTTATGAACTGAAATCTCAATTTGACATAACGGTCGAGTGCATGCCAGCATAGCAAATGGAGCATAGACCTGATGTGCCTATGAAAGACCCATGTTGCTATGAACTCTGAAATGAAGGAGTTTGGATGTTACATTTTGTACTAGCTGTAGCTTTTTTAAGACTTAAATTATCTTAGTCCAGGTGGTTAGGTTACTACAGTGCAGTCGGGATATAATGAAGGTATGTACCTGCTGAGCCCAGATATAGCTTCTTCCCAACGTTCCACGTTATGAACACTGAACTTGTCAGTGAGCTGCTCTCGTCTTTCAACTACATTCTTCACACTGCTTTAGAAGTTCTGCACATTCTTCCTCTAAACTGGGGATGTAAGACTTTTGGTAGCCATATGTGATGAGTTTAATGGTTGCGTTTGAGGTGAGTGCATCAGTCAACTCAAATTATTTTTTTCCAGTCAGCTTTTCTATAATTCTACTACAATTTAGGGGAAGTGGTTAATATAGGGACCATCATTCCCAGCCAAGTAAGAATGGAGCAGTGCCAGCAGTGTGGGTAGTTGGCAAGAACTTTACTCGAGGCTGGTAATGCATGGTCTGCTGCTGAAGTGACCCGAAGGACATGAGAGGTCTAGCAAGGAAGCATGTCATTCATAAGGAAGTCTGGGGAAGCAAAGAAGTCATCACCCATACACCAGTATAAAGTGTTCTCTGACACCACTTCCACATGCCTGACTAACATGACAAAAGCCAGCAGGAACAAGGCTTTTAAAGAATCAGGAAAGAGGAAATGGTGCAGGTGCACATGGTTCCACCTCTAAGTGAGGAAAATACTTTTCAGACTTCCTACACTGAGGAACTGGGGAGAGCACTGAGCCTCATGAATGCAGAAAAAAGCATGTGGCTTTTGACAAGTTTTCACCAAAACGCTCCTACACCTGGATAAGAATATAGCTCTCATTTTCCATACCCTGTATCACTCAAGAAAACAAGATGCCAAAGATAGGGAAAAAAGCATGAGTGCTAGCTACACCAAAATTAGGAAAGGACCATTCCCTTCCTTCCAATATCACTTTCGAGCTGAACTTACCAATTTTTGGAGTGACTAATGCAGAGAGAATCGTGCTCACACTAAAACAAGGTTTGGGTGATCACTAGGCAGACTGAGACCTTACAAGAGTATTAATACCGAAGTCTCTGCTCTTACCACCTACATAACAAATGGTTTTCAGCAGCACTTCATACTGTCTGGCACACTAGCCTCCTGATCAAGATTGCAAAGATGTTACTTAAATTGGGCATTATAGATGCAGAAACTTCCAGAAGGGTAACTGTGTTAGTTGGTGTACAGCAAAAGCAGCGAGAGTCCTCTGGCACCTTATAAACAAACAGGTTTCTTCAGGGATAAGCTCTCATTGGCTTCAACCCACTTCATCTGATCCAAAAGCTTACACCCAAAGAAACCTCTTAGTCTATAAGGTGCCACAGGACTTTCGCTGCTTTTTCTTTTATAGATGCAGAAATGATGCTTTGAAACAGACAATTCCAAGCAATGCTACAACATGAACTGAGCACAAGGAAGATCTGCAAGAATGAATTACCTTATGCATCTGTTTTTGCCAACTTCTTTCAAAATATTAACAAATGATCTGCCTCCAAGAATTTGAAGGCCACTCAGGTATGCAGATAACATCTGTCTTGCTTCAAGAGAGAGGCTTCAAAAAAATTGAAGATGCTGTACATCTCCTCAATAGTGGTTGTTCTCAACATGAGAAAAGTCGGGGCAAGACAGTATCCTTTATTAGTCAAATTCTAGAACTGAGATAATTACAACTTCACGCATGTCATGATGGTCTCTCAGGAGGACTTTTCAGATTCCACACTGCTAACCCCAAGGCTACTTAATGACTAAAACTTGTGTTATGTTTACTTGAGCCATTCTGACATGGTTTTATTTCTACACCTCCCTACTTTATATGTTGTATTTTAACTTTTTCTATCTTTAATGCATCACTTGTTGCATTCACAAAGAGCCCAGATGATCAGTGGTGCAGTCTCTTAGCACCCATCTATCACCAAAATATTTAAGCACCTAACACTTATTACTTAATTTATTTTCTCAACTCTTCTGTAACATAGGGATGCATCATTATTCCCCATTCTATAGAAAGGAAACCAGCCTGCCCAGATTGACGCAGGAAGAATCTGGAAGAGGCCCCTACTCCCGTGCTCTAACCACCAAATCATCCTTTGCTGCATACTTGCAGTTATCCAGCTTTTACCTCATCTATAATCAATGGATGCTGGAATTACTAAGAGTTGTCTTTTACTATCAGTCTTTGATGACATGTCTAACTACTAAAATGGACAAGGAATTCTATGGCTCTTTTAAAGACTAACAAATTTATTTACTGCATGAGCTTTTGTGGGAGAACATCCCACTTTGTTGGATGCTTGAAAATGGGGTCCCATGTTCAAGCATCTGACAAAGTGGGATTTTCACCCACGAAAGCTCATGCAGTAAATAAATTTTAGTCTTTAAAAGTGCTGCAGAACTCCTTGTTTTGCTGAACTGGACAAACACAGCTACCCTTTTGGAATTTACTAAAACAGACAATTTAAAAAAGCAATATTGCTTGCAAAAGAGAACCAGAGGCTGCTGCATGTTGGAATTGGTGTGGGAACCAGAAAACTTGAAAAAGATGCAATTATGTTTTCTGACATTTTACAGAAAACAGTCCCTAATGCTGGAAGGTCTGCAAAGCACCTGCAGCACCTTGGTGAACAGATTAGCCATATGCCAGATGGCAAGCCTGTTGCAGATTATGTGACAGTTGAAAAAAAATCTATCTGCTTGTGAGGAATTTGAAGACTAGGAAGGAAAGGCAGAGCTTCACAGCTACAACCCAAAATGGAAACTCAGCAGAACTGGCTCAAACTAAACAAGGAATAGGGTTGAGCCAGATCTACCTACTGATAGACATTACGGAGCAATTTTTGTCTGTGTCTTGAGCCATGAATGAAAATGATTCATTCATTCCTTTAAAAGATCCATAAGAAGGGGGGAAAATAAAGCTACTGATCTTTAAATAGCTTTAATAAAACAATTGTTCTTATTTTTGTTCCTTCTAAGCAAGGTACCTATTTTGATCTATTAAGTTTCCTGGATCAGGAATAAAGTAATCAGCTGTTTCAAACATTTTCCATAATGTCTTCTGAAAACACTTGCTGTGAAAACCTTGAGGACAGATTAAAGAGCAGAAATCTTGCTTTCACACCTTTTCTAAAGATTTTAGAGGTTGGGGGGGTTGGCATGTGTTTGGGGAAAATTCATATTTTTAATGGTTTTAGGAAACGCTCTGGGCTATTTAGAGCCTGCACAGATGCTCATCAGCAGCCAACCATGGCTGAAGGAGCAGAAACTATGGATTGCAGAAATATGCCATCTTTGTCTGGGGAAGAACAATGCCTCTGCAGTGAAATACAATGGCCGTCTCTTATTTTCTACTCACCCTTAGAAAAAAATGGAAGGGATCATGCAGTTGCCTTGCAGGGCCTCTGAGCTGAGAGAGAGAACATTAGCTCTGCAGCCACAGATATGCAAATCCTTTATGAGTCCCAACAATAGCAGAAAAACCCTGTGGGAGGAGACTGATAGCATAAACACCAGAGCTGGAGTAGACTCCTACACATACAAAAATGACAGGTTTCAGAGTCACATAAATCTGTGTCTCAAAGGCTAAAGCATCATCCAAAAGGAACAGATCTATAAAAGTCTCCAAATATCCAAGTTGCGGACAACAGCCACCTTAAATCAGCATTTGATAACACAACTGAAATTATCAGAAACCTTAAAGCTTTCTCACCTAGTTTGTCATACTGGTTAATAGATGTACTTCCGGGCCATCACACACAGTACTGATAAATCCAAAGTTAAAGACTGTACATTGCTATCTGGATTCAGTGTTAAATACCTTATTAATCTAGTGTAATATTTTATATAAAATATTAGTCTTTTTTTAGTTCAAACATATTGCTCTGGGTGGCAATTCCCATTCTTAATGGTGGGTACTCCTGAAATTAATGATACTTTCAATAAATCAGCCAGTAACTATGTCATTTGAGTAAAATCTGGCACTTATGTGCTTGCTTTTTAAAAGCCAGAACATATGTTGCTACACTTTTAATATTATCACTAAACACTCATTGCTGACTCATATTTGTACCCAGGTCTCTAGAGAAGTGAAGCTAATTCACTAAGCCACTGCAACACCTAAAACCCTGCCAGTGTTAAAGTTCAAGTTTGTCGTTATCAATTCTGAAGTGAAGCCAGTCAGCCTATAAAGAACAAATCTACATTCTGCACCTGCATCTCAGACCATTCTGAAAATTGTACTGATTTTAATTTAGAATTAGAATTTTGTTTTACAAACCAGAAATGGGCTCAATTTTACATTCACAAAATTATGATCTGAAGTTAAATGCAGGCCAGGTTTTAACATTTACTTATACACACTAATTTTTGAATAAAGATTTTATATTTAGGAAGACCCACACAATACATTCATGTGGACAAGGGGAAAAGGCTGTTGTAGGTCAGGCTGAAAGGCACTCCCACCTAAGACTTGTACATTGACAACTCATTTTAGGATATGAATTTTCCTCGACTTTGTTTTGAATCAAACAAGTGGTTCAAGACAATCTTAGGCATCCGGGTGTAACATATTTAACCAATGTTTAAAAAGACACCACCGTCCCAAGGCAGCATCTCAGTAAGAGAGAAAAAATAAATAAATACTACTCATAGCTCCTGCCATATAATCAAAGCCAAGGAAATTTACAACAAAGTCCAAGCAGCACTCTTTCCTATTGAGCTGGCTGAATCAGAAAGCAATGTATGCCTTTTGGACCTTACATGGAGGAGTTACAAGTCAGAGGGGCCAGAGACATCAGATGCCCAACGTCACTAGACCCCAGACCCATTCTGTAAGTTCTGAAGGTCACTGAAATGCATGGTGCCAGATTAATAGAGCTTTAAATGTCAAAGCAATTTTGTATGCCATCTAGAATTTAATGGGAAACTTAATAATGGAAAATAGCTTGAAAAATCTGCTATCCTCTAATTCCCAAAAAGGCCCTTTCTTTAAGATGCTTAACCCACTGTAGTCACCAGCTAAAGGTCCCTAATGGGGGAATCCTGTACTTGAACATTGATCCAATAAGTAAAACAAAAGACCTGTAGTAATTTCTGCAATTATACGGGTTGAAGTATTGGACACTGTAATGAAACTGTACAAACCAAACTACTGGGACACCCAGTTTAGAGAGACCACCTATTTCATCAGAGAGGCTTTTCCATCACTTGCCCTTTGTAATGGCTTTATTTACAGGTTCAGTTCATAGAACAAGAAGATAAACATATATATTTAAAAACAATTTTAATCATTAATCTGATGGTTTGAGCAGGTTTGTGCTGTGTGGGGGCTGATAGGCATATTAAATATATTAAAAAGGCTTAGATGAATGCTAAATTATAAGGCACACTATTCAGTGTTGTGATACAGAAAGCTTTTACTTGCAATCATTTTCTCACTTTTGCTTCCTGATGTTACCATTAGGTTTCAACTAACCAGTCTCGAGATCAACAGAAAATGTCTGTTTAACAGACATGGACTTCTAGAGAAGGAGCAGGAAGGAGCCCTGTACTCCACCTTTACTCATAAGTTTGGAGCAGCTTTTCACCAAACAATGTGTAGCCTCCTGTGCAAGGTTTTTCCTACACAAATAACATTTTAAAACTTCATAAAAAATCTTTTTAGCAGCTAAGTAGTATACACATTTCTCCCACAAAAGCAAATACTTGATATTTTCATGTAATACAGATCTTGGACATTAGATGGCAATCCCCCCTGCTTCATTTTTTTATATTGAGGACTGTTATCAATTCCAAAAATCAAGTGTCACTTTCTTTTAGAGAGTGCAATAAATGTATTACATTCTAAATGCAAAAAGTTAAGATGTTCAAAATGCAGAATGTTTGTCTCCTGAATTTATTTAGTATTAAGTCTTTTCGTATTAGGAAGTTGTGCACAGTTTCAATTTTTCTTTTAGTAAGAAAGAAAGGTATCTGCTATATAATTCTCTTGTTGCTATATAGAAAACTCAGAACAACTTTTTACAGAGCAAGAACAGGGTTAAGTGGTCTAAAGGATATTCCATGCTATGACTCAGATTTTCCTGTTCTGATATCCATTTATCATCAGTGAGTGCATAAAATCCTGATTTTAAAACTCATTCCTACTCTTATTAATTAAAAAAAGAGTATCCAAGGATGGCACAAACCTGTTATCAATTCCTTAATGGGAACTGTAAAAGTGAACTGGATACTGTGCGCTTGTAAAAATAATAGAGATACAAATAATCATTCAGAGCAGATGTTTTTGAGACATGCATAATTTTTTTAAAAACATCAGTTCAAGAAAAAAAAGATCAAATAACTTAAAACCTGATCAAATGAATACATCACAGAATTTGCCACACCTGATCAGACTAATGGCCTTTCAAGTTTGGTATTTAGCTTTTTTATGTTGGTCTATGTGTTTGTCACATTTTAGAGAAAGGCAAGAATAATGCACCTAGTCAAATGTGCAACGACATATGGGGGGCGGTGGGGCTTCCTGACCTTTACCAACTTGGAATGATCTATTTAAAGGGCCAGTAAAAGGCATTTTGCATCTCCTTCATTTAATGTGTGAATGAATGATATACCTTCTCACATTATTCACTATTTAGCTTTTCATTTCTAAACTTATTTTCATTGTTCATGTAATGCTCCTTACAGGCCAAGTTCTGCTCTCTCATACACACCTATGAATACTGAATTTGGCCCTTGGAGCATGAGTCTATTTGAGAGCTTGTGTCAGTCTGTACTTCAGATCAACTTAGGCAGTTATAATTCTTAAGGCACAGACAGTATAACTTTTGCTAAATGAGCAACTAGTTTTTACCCACATCAGACATTTTGGAGGCCATTTCAGCAGTGTGCATAGGTTTTTCATTTGTCACTGCAGTTGTGTGCTTAGAGAAATTAAAAAACTAGTTTTTCCATGAACTGTAGTGGAAGTCTATCCCTTTAACTTCATGTCAGAGTTATGTGTATGTCGAGGTGACACAACAGAATGAAAACAGTAGTTCTCAAATGATACATTATCTCAAATATCAAAGGTCAGATAAGGGTACAAATCAGTAGCTCTCCAGAAGAGGCTTTGGTTTTAGAAAAGTGGGTCATTTTTAGTTTCATGTAGGTTGTTTGACATGGTGGTTTCTGGCATCACAAGCTCTGGACTACAGGATACCACAGAGCCTTTGTGTCCCTTGCTGACACTACAGCATTGTGTTTTTCTACCCATTAACCAAGGATAAATGACCTAGATATTGTGCCTATTAAAGCCTCATTTTTCTTTTGCCCTTTTGTTCTTTAGTGTACCACATTATCACATGCTGAACACATTTAAAAGTATTCTCAGTCCCACATGCCCTTTTGAGGGAGTAATACAGGGTTTTTGTGTGCCTTTCTGTAGAGTGAAGTTAGAGTTGAATAATGTGAAGGTAATTCAAGATTTTCCTCCTGCCTAGTCTCTTGAAGACAAATCAGTTCAACATGTTACTAACAGTTAATCTAGTAAAAGAGGACATAGCAAAAAACTGTATAAAAAGCCACAGTGCTGTGTTTGTTTCTACTGTTAATACGAACACACCCAAAACAAAACCTCACACTTATGTATGGAGAGTGAACACTACTTGCGACTTCTCTAAACACTACATTCTAGCATTACATCTCTGCATATCATGGGTCACTTTTATTAAAAGCATCATTACTACAGTTGGCAGCAATTTACATCTTATCTTACATGATAGCAGTTCCCAAAGAAAAAAAAAATAAAAAGACATCACAACAAAGAAAACAATACATTTACAAAGTCATGTCTGTAAACTTCAAGGCTAGTTTAGAGTTGAGGTAATGCTGTTTAGCTTTGTGGCTAAAGTAACAAAGTCCTTTAATTTAAAAAAGGTACCTGATTTTCTTTTTTTTTTTTTCTCTCTTTTTTTTTTTAAATGTTTATACCAGTGCATTACAAGATCATGAGACGATTAAACTGTAGTTTTATCCTGCAAGAACCTTCTCAGTGGGTTAATTTCCAAAAGGTACTCTTCACATTCAACAGCTGCCTTATTATTGCTGTGTCTCAAGACAGAGACATTCACACTATCATGGAGATTGTCAGAAAGAGTGTGTGTGTGGGTGTGTGCACGCGCGAGTGTATGAACTCCCATACAGTCAAAATGATGCGCAAGTATGATATGTATGGTAAATTTCATCTTGACCTTCACAGCAAAAAATTAATAAAAAATAAAAAAATTAAATATATAACTTCATACTTCCTTTAAGCGGCACTTCCTTCTATTAGTGCCACTTGATTACAAATTGCTGCTTTTATAATAATACCAATGGTACCAAAAGAAAAAAAAGCAGAGCATTATGTCAATTTCCTTAAAAAGACATGATCACCTCTCAAATTTCATCTCTCCTAGGGATAATAAATAATGCACTGCACAATACTTATGACCAAGATACCTTTTGACACATCTGTATAACATGACTTGAACTTTTTTTCTTTTTTTTTTTTTGCTACACTATGTTACAGAACAGCTTATAAAAACTAAGTATGGACATTAACTGTGAGTGTAAACAGTAGGACTACCACTTGTCAAAAGTTTAAAACACTTTAACTGTAACTGGTACTGGTTATTCATCATTTTCATTGTTTTCTATTTCATCCCCCCCATCAAGCGAGTCTAATTCTTCACCCTGTGCTATTTCATCTTCTAAAACGGAGGAATCCGCAGTTTTATCAAGGCTCTCCTCTGCATCACTGCCTTCTAAATTCTCTTCTTCTTTACTGAATGCAGCCCCTTCAGTTTTGTCAGTAGCCTTTTCTTCACTGGAGCCCACAGTATTCTGGAGTCCTGCTAATCCTGGGAAACCAGGCAGTGTCAATCCCCCCAGGCCTGGAGGTAGAAACATAGATGGATAGAACAGGCCAGGAGCCATGGTTGACAGTAGGAAAGGATTGAAGGCCAGTGGGTTTGTGGGCAATCCAGTGTTGTTGCTGGTGGTAGTGGTGGAGGCGGCGGCAGCAGTAGCAGCACTGACAGATCCGTTTGCAGAGTCAGTAGCAGAAACAATGTCTGTGCTTTTCTCAGAGTCTTTGTTCTCCTCTTCATTCTCATTTTTCTTCTCTTCTGCTTTTGAAGTGCCATCTTCAGTTTCTCCCTGACTGGAAGCAGTAGTGGTGTTTCCAGGAGCAGCTGTTATTGGGTTATTCAACAGTCCACCTAGTCCAAACATGTTGGGCAATCCTGCCATCCCTGGCAACATCAGAGGCAGCATCGCAGCTGGATTTTTAGCATCACCTCCAGCAGCCGCAGCTGTTGCTAGTCCTGGAGGGAAGCCCATGAGACCTGCAAGCTGGAGCGACTGGAGATTCTGGAGATTCTGAAGGCTCGTGAGATCCATTCCAGCAAACAGACTGTTCATTAACAGTGGGTTGATTCCCGAAGTTGAAGCTACAGCAGCAGCTGCTGCAGCTGCTTTGGCAATTTCACTTTTTGGCCTTCTTCCTCTTCTGCTTGCTCCTTCCTCTCTCACAACTGGTCCTGTGAGAAGACGGTCAAACATGGACTCTGGGACAAAACCCTGAACCAAGAGGTGAAAAAAGATTGTCTGTCAATATAGTTCAGGTTTTAAAAAGCAACTGCTGCGTGTGCAATGTCAGTTTTTAATACTCAGTGTACATATTTAGCCTGTTCTGAGAGACAAGAGTTGTAATACAGTGCTTTAGAATTCTTCCATGTTGATTTTAACATGGACTCCAAAAAATAACATCCCCTGCCCCACCACACATTTGGTAAATGACTAATGGAGAGCGACTAACATGAAAGCTGGGAGCTGGCAGAAAGCATAGGACATGGAACAAAATGAACAGCAAAGAATGCTAATTTTATCTGTATAATCACAATGGTAAGACAAAACATGCTGAAGAGAATCGGACCTGTGAAATGCACATTTCACAGACTGCTCACCAAATTCAATTAAAATATGATGAAAACACTACAATGATACTCTGGTCATGGTTTTTCTATTTTTACTGAACTCCTGTTTATCGGCTGGCCATTATTCTACACTTTCACAGAATAAATGAGTATTTGCAGAGTTGCTTGTTTCTGCTGTAGACAGAATCTTTTTAAAATGAAAACATGGATAAGTTAACCCTTGAATGCAGTTTCATACCAATGTGCTCCACTTAAAGAATCCATTTCTTATAGGGATGTGGTCATTATTTGATTTAGATTTAATTAGTGTATGAATATTTGTATTTAGCAGTCACTCATATTTATAGGAGTATGAAAAAAACATTCATGTATAATAAATGTTTAAGATAGCCACCAGTGCATGACACACGAAGCCCAACTGCTGCATATTTCTGTCAGCCTCTCTCAACTGTTGGATAACCCCTTTCAGCTCCTAATATTTCCTTAGATCAGGATGAGCTACAGGATAAAGGTTTAACAATCAATGTTTATATGAGAAAATGTATACAGCCGTGCATTTTTTTTGTGAATAAACGTCAAATGGACACAAACTGAGCCATATACTTACAGACTGCTTAACAATATCAGTCCAGTCTGGAGCAACAGCAAATTCAGGATTTTCTTCTAGCCATCTTGGTAGGTCCTTCATTGGAGGGGCCATAGCTCCACCCATCTAAGTGAAGACATCAATGACTCTTTTAAAGAATGAAACAATGCATGCATTTCATATGCAGTAGATCAAGAGTACTTTTATTTTGTTTTCCAAAAAGAGACTTAATGGCTTTTAAAAGAGCAGTTCATTGACAACTAAGGGATATTGTCTGGCTTGGGTAAAGTCTATACCAGGCTTGTCCAACCTGTGGCCTAGGGGCTAGACTCCTGCCCGGCAAGGGCTTTTACCTGGTCCGCGGAGTCCTGCTGCAAGAGCCAGGGAGCTGGGACTGGCCAGGGCTCTTGTCAGTTTCCCACCCTGAGCACCACACAGCCACTGGGAGGCATGGCATGGCCGGAGACCTGTTCAGGGGCTGAATTCAGCCCTTTTTGAGTGAGCAGGAGGCAGGTAAAGGGTGAGTGCCCTGAGCAGTATAAAATCCTGACCTGGACTGCCTCCACAGGTCTGCTCTCCTCCCACACCCCCTCACCCGTCCTTAGTGGCAAAAAATGTTCTGTAAAGATGGCTACCCATCAATGTTTCTGATACAGAGATGCCCACGCCAAAACCTGTGACCCCTGCAAAACAGCCAGGATTTTTGTCCTGTCTCAATTCTCCTATCCCTCTCCGCAGCACTATTCTCCCTTCCCTGAGCAGTGCTTGGCAGAAAGTGAGGAGAGCAGAGGTGATGGGGTCCCTGTCAGGAAGTAGCTGAGTCCTCCCACCCAGCTGCTCTGCTTTCCTCCACCTGACCCTTTTTTCCCCTCCCCTCCTCTGCCATGCTCCCGTCCTGCCTTGCTCCCCACACTCTGCCTTGTCCCCTCACACATGCACCTCCTGCCCCCTTGTCATGTGTACACAGTGCAAGCAAAAGCAATGCCAAATATCATGCTAATTATTTTATTAAAGTTTCTTAATAAGATAGAGTTCTATGTCTTATCAATCAAGATTTTTCTCACTAGTCTTCTGATAGAGAAAAGAATTGCAATGTGGCCCCTCACCCAAAAAGACTGGACACCCCTGGTCTACACCAAGACTTTGTGTGAGTATAAGCTGTGGTGTAAATCTACTGTGTTCTAGCACGTCATGCACTGTCTGCACAGACAAGCCCTTAGATGGTTTGGCTAAAGTACTATGAATATTTTTCATCTAAAATTTGTGACAAGCAGAGTCAATTAAAAAAAAGTTTGCTAAATATTTCATTTTTAAAACATCACAAAAGTCAAACAAAGTGTTCAGATTATTCACCCACTTTAGCCAAGAGCTAAAGGAACACAAATCAGTGAAGCTGCCAGCCTCCCTAAATCAGTCCCTCAGGATAAAACCCCACATCCAAATTAATAAGTGTTTTAAAAAAGGAAGCTTGGCAAGGCAGACTTGCTTTCCGGGTACAAGAGACACACAAACAACTTTAGTGGAGAAGAGGATTTAGTCTAAGTTTTACCTTCTTTCCATTTCGTTTATTTACAACAGGTACCCTCTCTTCTCCCGTCAAGGTGTTTATATCCAATTTATTAGGGTTTCGACATCTGTGTCGCTTTTGCTTCGGCTTCTGAAATGGGGAAAACAGCACATCTGCACTCTTCTAAAAGGAAAAAAATATAAAGTGTATTGCTTTAGGTGTTTCCATCTTCTGGTCAAAAGATAAACCTTCAATCAACTCATTGCAACAAAAGTTTTAATACTGTAATATAGCAAAATTTCTTGCTTTAAGATTTTTCTCATTAAAATCTTATCCCCCCCCACCCCCTTTTTTGCCAGATGGAAACAAATACTGCACAATTTGATTTATAATTTTCCAATACATACAACACTGTTCAATGTAAATATAAAAATGAAGTGAAAACAACATGTTAATGTCCCATGAGTCCTATTTCTGCTGAAGTCTAGGGGAAAGCTACAAATGATTTCAGTAAGAGTAGGATCTAAATGACCACGCCTGATCTTCACAATCCCTTTCAAGAAATTTATTTTAATATCTTTAAATCTCAAATTCACATTAGATAGATATAAGCTACAGTTTTATATGCAACATCTACTTACTGGTACATAACTTGGCATATCAACAGTATAGGTAGGATGCGATTTAAGCCATTCCATTAAATCCTTGTTTTTAGGAGCATCCTCTCCCACTAGCCTGGTCCCATCCTCCAAATTTATTACAGGGATCCGAGTGTCTGGGTCCAGTTGTCCAGGAGATGGAATGTTTCTCGCTGGTGGAGTCTCGATATCTTCTTCAAATGCTTTGGTCACTTCTGCATCCTCCTGCAGAAAGTTGATACTGGTATGAATTCTTATAGCCAATGCAAAAGTGATTTTCCAAAATGACTGAACAAAATCAGAACTCTGGGAATCTGCCTAGTTAGACCTTTAAAGTGGTTTAAATAAATCTTAGCATTAAAAGCAATGTTGCTACATTAGGGACATTTGGGAAGTTTAGTGGTTACTTTATAAGTACACTTACAGCCAGAAAGGCCAATTTTGGGGGCCTTTTTATTTTTGGTGTGTCAAATGAACGGTGCCTGATCTTTCCTCTGCTCACCATAATTAGCATTTAGTAAAATCTCAAACACCAGTACTGTTTTTATGAAGAGTATGGTTTGCACTTATTATTTAAGAAATGCCTATTGCACCAAATGAAGTTGTCATTCATTACAAGTGCTTAATTTCCTGAAATAACCAAAGGAAATATAGCTCTGAACATGAACAAGGAGCTGATTGAATTAGCAAAAATAGCAAATTTTTATGCAGTCACTTAAGACTACAATAGCACTTTAAACGCAGACACAGAGTAAAAGATACAAAAGAAAAAAAGCAGGTTGTTCTCTTACAACAGTCAGTGATGTCCGTTTGTTGCTCATAAACAACAGATCAAGCCCTTCTACATTTTTCCTCCTTCCTCTCCTCCTCTTCATGGGTGGTTCTCCATCCATCAAAGAGCCATTTAGCAGATGCCTTGTAGGTGTGCGTGAAAGACCTGCCTGCAGCAGCTCCATTTGAGTTTTAAAGGCATCAGATACAGGTGTAGAGACATTAGGCAAGATAAACTTTGAAGTAACAGATGAAAAATTTGAGGTAGAGCTTGTTGCCTCTCGTGAGGCCTTTGATAAATCTACAACTTTTTCTTGTCCATTTTCTGAGACCACCTGAGACTCTCGTAACTGGGCAACCATTTCCATGAGATTTCTCCTCTTGGCTGCTCTTTCAGCCTCAATTTCAATCTTTCTTCGTCTCCTCCTCCGCTGACGTGGGACTGATAAATTGATTGAATCTTCCTAATAAAAAATGAGCATTGCTAATTACTGACAAAGCTATACTGAATTTTAAAAATTACTGATGTTCCACTTGACCATAAGAAAAAGATTGCACAAACATTTTATAAGACAAAAGCCTTATTTTATTCAACAAAATAATTTAAAGAAGCCTTTTTTTCCTTTCTCATATTATTTAACATGCAAAATAAGGTTCCTTTTTCTATAATGTATGCCAAGAGATCCAACCTGCCTTTGATAACTGAGGAGAAGCAGTGATATCTTCACTGCCACTGACGTTGGCTTGACCAACCATGGAAAGCTCTGCAAAGCTTCTTTTCTGCAGAGGGCTGTCCACAGCTGTTGGAGTAAATCCAGGTATGAGCCCCTGGAAATCAAACATCTGGCGCCTATTTACTGGCCACTTCCCTTTTAGCACTGCTTCACAGATGTTGTCTAATCGGTTGATCATTACTCGGTCCTGCAGAAAGGAAAATGCATAATGAATCTTTGGTGTGAAAGTAGACATTTAAGTTCAGTCAGACAGAACGCAACTGTACAGTTTCTCATGTTGCAGACTATTAAATATAAACAAAAATATCTTACAAAGAGCTTACTAACCAGAAGATAAACTGATTGTCTTAAACAGTTCACATACAGAGAAATTATGGTGGAGAGATCTGAAGTTACATTTCAACTTTTAAAAGCAAAATGTGTTCTAGAACACGCTTCCTTTACAGAAATATTATACTCGCTGACACATCTACAAGGCACTTGCTATTGTTTACATATTGCTAAACGTCAATTGTTCAGCAAAACCATCAGTTAGGACAGGAGAATTAACACATCTGCAATCAGTATCTTAAAGCCATGGTATTTCAAAACCAACAGGCTGGATCCTCAATTCTGTCCCAGGAAGTGGTTCCTCATTAGCGTCACTATTAATAAAGTTCAGCATTATGAAATGGGCATCAACCTAGGGACATCTAATGAATGTCAATTTTCATTCCACACCCATTATCACTTTAAATTTCATTGAAGCGTGTACATTAAAAAAAATTCTAATTACAGTTTAGTATACTTAGTCTGAATTTGCACAGATTAAAGGTGTTTGTTACTATAAACCTTTAAACTCCTTTGGTGAAGCTTTCTGAACTGATTTTAGCATATTTAATGTTCCCTAAAATTATTTTAAGAAATGAGAAAGAAGGATCATTTGACTTTTCTGTTTCAGCATTGAACGGTTTTGTACTCTGGCTTCCTTGAAATAGTAAGAACTTTAGAATGCTGAAAAACGTTGCGCATCAAGGAATAGGGTCATCCTTTAGCTTCCTGAACAGCAGAACTGTGCAAAAGCCACTAGCAAATCTCAGCAGCTGCCACTGACTGCTTGCTTTCCCCAGGAATAAGCCTATTAGAGCAAGGGTTTTTTTCCCCTAAACCAGATGGCCCTGTTATGGTGATTAGTAGGCTTAAGACTACTGCTACTCTCCCTACATCTTTGCAGAACAGGGAAACAAATTTATAACTCTATTACAAAATCACAGTTTTAAATTTTATGGATGTTGTCTATTTAAAATGTTCTGCAAAAATAAATACAGGATAAAATTTCATCTACAATTGTTGCTTATGCTTACAGGAAATCTTAATATAATTACACCTATCAACATCATATAATGGTTCGAATCACACAGGTCATTCATACGGCCTCTTGACTATCTCCTCAACCCCAAAATAAATGGTGATCTTACAAAACCTCTGCTTTTAATACTATAGTCACCTCTGCAGATGAAACCTATAACTCATGATCATAAATTTGCTTTTATCAACAAAAGTGTTATTCTGTTGACATTATATATTGACTGCAAGAAAAATAATGCATCTTACCAATCTGTCGTACCAGAAAACTCAGTGCAATTCCTATTGTCTTCTCTGCTTACTCTCAAAGAAACCAAAATTTACAGCACGTATTTCATAAACTTCCTATGGCTTTATTAGATTATTAACGAAATCTGTTTTGAACACTACAGATATATACAATCTTTACAAGTGAAATACTATTTAACAAAATAAAGCAGAAGTTTTCTGTATTCTACTCATATTGAACCAACCTTAGGCCAGAAAGAAAAGGCAAATGTTCTCTCCTGAAGCAACTGAGCAACTGAAGGATCTCCATCTTCCATATAGAATCCATCACGGGTTTCATCTCTTGCAGTGCTCATAGATGCATTGCTTTCTTCATCAAAATTCTTACCCTGAGAAACTGTTCCTGCTGAGGAATAACAATCACTAGGCATTAGCGACAAACAGACCAATCATCCTAACTCAAAATCTGTAGCTGAAATGTGGAATCTGAAATACGTAGGAGGAGAAAGGAACACCTTTAAAAAAAAATTCTGGCCTTTTTCTAATGCAGATTAGTCAGGATGTAGCTTCAGAGTTGTGGTAACATTTCATCTAAAATATTCTTTTTTCCAGAGGAACTCCATATACCACTGAAGAAAACCACTAACCTAAATTCTTTTTTTTGCTCTATAATGCTGACCAAAACCACGCACCAGTCAAGCTATTGGCGTATCAGGAAAAAAAATAAATAGAAGTGGAATTTATTATGCAATTTTGTTAACCTTTCAGAGAAAACAGGTTTCTCCTGAAAGATTTTAAAACAGTAACTAGAGAGTAAAAAACAGAATCTTGAAGGTATAATAATGCTTGTAATTTAGTCACTGATTATATAATTGTTGGGGTAGATCCTTGGCCCTTCTACAGCCTTGCTGTGCTCTGATGCTCAATTAGCTATCTTGGTATTGACTTGCTGTAAGGAAGAGCTCCAAGTGACACTGCACTGTTGTAGCTGATCTCAGTGCCCTCTCTCGCCTACTGGTATATGGAGAGAGGCTAGGGAATGGCTGCGTCTGTCCAATCCTTAGCTGCCATAACAGCTCCTTGGGTGCCATTTTTCAGCTGGAACAACTTTTAACATTTGCATCTCAGATGTTCCATGATAGTCAAATAATTTCTGTGTGTATTACCTTCAGGTTGAGACGACTCTTCTGATTTATCGTCATCATCAAGCTTCTCCTCTTCATCTTCTTCTGAACCTTTTTCAGAAATAGATTTTGGATCTACATCTGTACTCATTTCTATAGTTTTCCTTTCACATTTAACAGGTCCAGGCTCAGCCTCAGCATCACGTTCTTGCTTAATGCTTTTTTCTGCAATATCTGTCTCCTCTTTAATATCAGATTTTTCTTTCGCTGCAGAATTTTCAGACCCCTCAACTTTAGACTCAGCTTGTTCTGTAGCCTTGTCATCTTGTACTGGTGTGGATGGGACTATAGGGGGCGTATGACTGCAGCCAGCAACCAGTGGGTTTAATGAAGACACACTACTTGCATTACCTGCTCCTCTGTTTTGAGCAAAATTTCTGTGGGCATCAAGAAAAGAGAGTTCAGGGTCATTGAGGATGTGATAATCTGTCCTACTGACGCCATGTTTAGCAGCACCAATCAGTAAGTCTTTGTCGTGTTTACCACACTCCCACCACTCTGGCAAATCCAAGCTTGGCTGGCACAGTTTTAACCTCTCCCCCAACTGAGGGTGATGGAGAACCTGTTCGCGGATTTTCCGTAACAGTTCTATACGATATAAAGTTCTAGAAGCACGTTCCTCTGTGATTGGCTCAATCAGGGTGGAAAGATCAGGCGGTTCTGTAACAGAATTGGATTGTCATCATTTAACTTGGTTCAATGAATGAACTGGGTTTCAAATTATAAATTTTGTTATCTAATCAAGTTTCAACAGCATTGGTCCTCTGATTTTAACACAATGAGTTATTCATGTGCATTTTTATTGATAACAAACATACCTTCATCTGGCTTGGCTGGCATTCGGCATACTCGCCTGCACATAGTCACAAAACTATTGAAATACTTCTCCAAACTTTCATCAGACTTCTTATCAAGCCTAGCAAAGGCTCTGAATTGGTTCCAGTCAAATTGTTGCTTTACAGGGTCAAAAATGATCCCAAAAGTAGACACTACCCGATAAAAATCTGCTTCTTCTCGTCTTGTCCATCTAGAGTGCAAAAAATTAAGACAGGAGTTAGAATAAGGTCAGACAACAGTTCAGATGCACTAGCATGACCCTAAGTGTCAAGTACTAATCCAAGCAAAACTGAAGGGCTAGCAACAAACCTTTCAAAGATACACTAGCATTTGGGAGAAGAAACCTTAAACTCACTTTTGACGTTTTTCAGTTATTATAGCTTCCCTTTCTGCTTCTAGTGCTCTCACTTCCTCCCGAGGACGACGTCTTCGCCGGTCAGTCTTCATTAGTGCCTCTTGCCTCATCTGTTGCCTTTTATAGCTGCGCTGATAAGCAGTAATGAGGCGACGCAGACGGGTAGTCAGGGTCGAAGTGTTGGGCCAGTAAAGTTGGCCTAACTCAATGTTGCTTTCACTGTGCTTGCCTAGAGAATAGAAAAGTACTCATGTATTGTAAAGGATAGGATGAGGCATTTCAAAGTCTTTATGACTGAACAGGATTCTAATTCTCTAAGGTGAAAGAAAGTATAGTGTACTATTCTAGAATTAAAGAATATAAAAACTGGGAATAACTTTTTTGTTGGTAAGAGAAGGGTAGAAAATATAAGTAAGAATAGTGCTTATGTCACTGTTACACAATTATTTGTCAAATTTATTTCTGGCTAACTGCCCTTCTCTTATTTCTAATATTTCTATAATATTGAATTCCATGTTGACTTTTCTGTGATATCATGACATAATATATTAATATGATAGATCCCTCAACCCGCATCTTAAAGTTGTTCAGTCACTTATGAGGAAACACTTAAGTTTACAATTTCCCTCACTTTTTTTTTTTTTAAACTTTCTTACACTTGGCAAGGTTCCTCACTACTGAGAAACATATCTTAAATTATTTCAGGATTACCCCCTAGAAAAATATTAATGGCTAGACTTTCATAGCTGAAATATGCAAGATTTTACTATCCCATAAATCCCACTGGATAATCAGAAACTGAACAAGACATATAATAAAGTGGGATTATTCATTAGTAGCCAAGAATTAGTGGAAACACCTAAAACTCTAAAAGATTTGGCTTTTCTAAGCACTAACGTTTTAACACAGATTTGTCCAAAAGGAACACGCTAGTCCCCCATGTACTGGCATTAATATGAATAATAAACAAACAGGTAGTTTGCATTAGCCCCTCCCTTTTCACTTTCACAAAGCCTTACTTGTTGTGTGGATCTCTATGGATTCTTCTTTATCTTCTGGAGGTGAGTTTGCAAATTCCTTTGGGGGATGACAAAAGAGTTAGTATAGTTTTAAGTTTCAACCGCTTTATCTTTTAGAGGAAAAAGATCTTCAAAAAAGCCAGCAGCAAGGTATGCTTGTCACGAAGGTGTTTACCTGGTGGCTCATGAACTTTTAGTAGTTAAACATCACTGTAAGAACATTTTAACATAGGCACTGAATGCCAATATTACACTTGTGCATTACTACATTAAGGCTCTTACATCGATTTCATCCTTGAAGGGAGTTCTGGTTGGTTTATATTCTGGATCTTCATCCTCTCTGTCAAACTCTCCTCTACAGAAAATTTAAAATGATAAAAAGTTGTCAGAACAAAACCCAAAGCTATTTTTTCTCAAAACAGCACACATTACTGATATTAGTTTCAAGGAGAAAAATAGGACAGAAATGGAAATATCAAGGAATAAGTGTGTGAGTACGGGTGGTGGTGGTGAAGCAATGATGTACTGATACACTGATTTATCTCAAGTTCAACTGTCTTCATCTGCTTTTCTGAAAATATTAGTTTGAAGTTTTTTTTACATTGTATTAGGTAATAGGTTATCACCTAGTGTCCTCATATCGGATGTAAGCACAATAAGGGAACGTATGCCAATATATACAGCACTGATAAAAAAAATGCATTGAATTTTTAAAAAGTCCGTCTTACCCATCAGCACCATCTGTTAACATGTCTGTTCCTCTCTGTTCCGCAGCTATGGCCTTGGCATCAGGCATACCAACGCGCTCCAGAAAGCACAGTGTAGGGTCAGCTCTCATAGAGTTGTACTTCTCATAGCCTGTACCCAGAAGTGGCAGAGGAGAGGGGAAGGAGAGAAGGTGAGAGAAAGCCCTAGTCTATACTTACAGGACTTCTTGGCGGCAGACGACAGCAGATGCGCAAGGCACGTAAAATACCTTGCATATCTGCCAACGACTTTCTAAGCTGCCAAGACAAACTAGGGGAAGTTGACCACAAATACCTTGTAGTCGGCTTTCAGCAACTCCAGTTACAAGGCTGGAGTTGCTTAAGCGATTTCTGAAGCACAGCAGCAAGTTCATACTCACTGCTGAATCATGCCTGGAAGATCATGCTGACAGTGGTGATTTTGCTGCCATTAGTATAGAGGTACCCAAAGACAGAAAAATCAGACCACAACTGTGCATAGAATGATTTACGTTACAAGAACAAATAATGCATGTTTTATTCTCATAAAGCAAATCTCTCGCTCATCAACACCATGGCTTTAAACAAACTGTTTTCTAAAGGCATACAGAATCCTAGAAATTATTCTCTTTCTATAACATCTCATATGCTCACTTCACAAATGTAAAGAAGTCTTAATGCGACAACATTTCTAAAAAATGCTAAATGGGAAGATTCTCAGGACCCCCTCCCCAAACATCCAGTTTATACAACACCTGAAAAGCTTTTTAGTGGCTACTTTATGATCTCTGCAGCGGTTCTTCACATTCAACCCCCTTCCCTCCGCTCACACCCTTCCGATAGCTCTGACCCTGCCACAACCGCATTGTAGGCTAAAAAAAATGCTGCACACATGGGTCATACACAAGGCCAGAGAACTTGTCGTAATAGGTTTAGGATGATGCATGTCAGTAAGATGACACTGTTCCCTCTATAGTTTTCAGACCGCTGTTTGCTTTTTTACTGCTCAAGTTGACTAGATGGAAAATGGCAGATCCCAACAGTGCACTGCAGGAAAATGATTTTTAGACTAGACTTGCCTCAGCTGAGCCCACAAAACGGAGCTGCTGTACATAGGCAGAACAGCACAATTCAATTAGGATTTGTACAACAACACACTGCTCCTAACTGCTGTAGAGCCTCAAGCCAAACTGTAATCATGAAAGGTTTTATAAGCCATCATTCTCCCCTTTAGTCAGGCTGGGCTGCTGAGAATACCTCTGCAACCTCCAGAGAATTGGGATTATAATCAGGAATCGCTCACTGTATATATCATGCCAGCTCTGCATCCCTAGCCTTTCAAAGTTAACAAGGCTGCATCCCACTCAAGGGAGCCGGGAGTTCTCAGCACTGACATTTGTGAAATATTGCTTGGAACAAAGCCCAGGAGGCACTTGTACAGATTAATAGCAGAGGTTAAGCCCACCGTCCACTTTGACACTGGTTGGCAGAGTTAGCAAGTGAAGCAGTGCTGGAAGCAAAGTTTATGGAGAGCTATAGCATTGCTGGGCTATTATTAAAACAAATATGGTTTTGTTTTATTTACAGCCAAGAAAGTAATGTTTTCTTCTCAAATGTTCTGCAAACATTTAAAAACAGCATCTGATATTTACGACTCATATTAGATTTTTAATACAAGGGGAAAAAGGAGATAGAAGCCAACAGATCTTTGGAACTACACTTGTTAATATTATGACTCAATAGTTTTTACACACACAAAGCTTACAACTGCATTTTGCTCAGAGTGAGACATCACTTACCATGTTTGAATACTCCAATTAAGAGGGATTTATCTGCTTCTTTATCCCACCAGTCTGTTGGAACCTCAGCATGGAATGGTTCAGGGATCCACACGTCTATTTCACTGTAAAGACAGTGTTACATTAAAAAAAGAAAATACAGTTGAAGGACAAGGCCCCTCATATATATGCATTGAAGCAAAGTGCTTACAACTGTTTAGGAAACACGTATTTTTAGGGACAAATCTGAAATCAAGATGCCAAAAAATTATCAAAAAGTGGTCAACAAATAGCATTACACCCTAATATAATTTCTGCTGAGACTGTTCGAATATAATTCATTTAAGTCTTTTAACATCAACTTAAAAATACTGATGTAAGCAGCACTGAATAATCCTCCAATACAAACAAAAAGTTTTAAAGCTCACTTTTTCACTCTATGCCCACCGAAGTATCCAGTGCTTAATGACTTACAAAGTTGCTAAAGAATAGATGTGCAAATTGATGGATAAGGAAGGTCTTTAAATGACATGTTACAGTATTTTCAGATTGCATTAGTCACAATTACAAAGCAAAGGATAAACCTACACTTGCACTAACCTTGAGTCAGCACCCTCTAAAATCTTGTCTGCTTGGTCGCCTATAACTTCTTGTCTTAGATAGTACAGCATGCGGACACGCAGCAGGACCCTGGAGAGGTAGGCAGAGGGGAAAAAAGTTCTTAACTTCAGGACTGTTTGCCAACAGTGGCTTTTGGCAGCTGCTGCTGTTCATCCATCATTCTGCCAAGGCTGATTAGCCATGCTGTATGGTAGGCTTGAAGCGTGACAGATGGTGGCACATAATCACCTCTGTGTGGTGCTTTCTGCTGGCTTCCAACAGGCCTGCCTGGCAACCGCTTACACTGCACAGAGAGGGATCGAGCTCAACCCAGCCCAGGCGCATTTCATTTAGTTCTACCTAGTGCAGCTTGTGAAGTTTAAACACGTACTCTAGCACTGCCTCTGAAGTATTGAAGCAAGTTTGTAAACAACTGAGCAGATGGCTTTCAGTAACTGTTCTGCTTCATTATCTCATAAAATTTCCTCAGCTGCTGCCTTAATACCATTTTTGGAAGCACATCAGAAGTTGTAGGAATAAACGAGATATAAAATCTGGTTTTACTACCTTACCATAAACCCTCAATATGGAATGTCAGGTTTTTCAGATTATACAACTTTTTGCATCATAGAATGAAAAAAACCAAACCCAAAATTTCCCTATTTCCCTTAGGAGATATTAGCTATTTTTACAGTTTCCTATTCAAACTGCTATTTTATTTTACCTGTGCATCTACCTCCACAACTGCTAGAAGAAAGTGGAAATTTTTGTTATTCAGGTTTCTACATTCTCACCTCTGAAATGCTGTAGCTATTTTTTGAGCTATTATCAAATATTCACAGTCCAAATTTAGGCAACTGGAAATGGCAGGGACTGGATTTCCAGCATGGCTAGGAAAGCATTCTTTCCAGCAGCAATATACCTGGAAAATATTCTGTGCCACAGTCACCCAATAAGGCCCCCATGTCGGCCAATTAATGAAGTAACGTCAGTACTGACTACGACGGATTGTTCAGTGCACTCTCTCAAGCTGAATCTAAAGCCATCCCAGAAACCACTGAACAGCTGCTGCTCCTGAAGTAATAAGAGTGACCAAGGAGGCAGTAATCTGATCATCAGGTTGCATAGGGGAACTTCAGACAACCACCAACTCTGAGAGCACCTTACCAGAAATTAGGAGCAGCAGCAGCAGTGTGTGTGATTTAAGAAAGTATTGTGAAGATAGCAGCAGGTAGGCTTCAGTTGGAATTTGAGAGAAGATTATGTCCAGAATTCAAATACACACAGGTGTCAGACAGTTCCCAGCCACTTGTCCTTGCAATCACATCATCTTTGGACTGTAAGGGATCCCTCCCAGAGTCATAGAGATGTATATATTTATAGACTGCATAAGCACATTGTCAGCTTTAGCGACATGTAATATTGTCAAAATGGTAATAGCAGTTAGGTAATAGCTGTTGTTATATCCAGCCAAGTACCAAGGAAAGAGGGGAAAAAGGGGGAGGAAGTAGAGGGGGGAAAGGTTTCATTAGGCTATCCCCACTGCCCCTTTCAAAATCCCTATGCATAAAGCTGGTATGTAACTGTCACAGAAGGACAGATCGTGGATCCTTAGCAAATCAGTCAGCAACCTCTAGAAAAGGGATCATTCAAGTCTGCCACATCCTTCTTCCACTTCACCCAGGGCTAAACATGTTGCCTCTACCTTGCTCTGACTGCCTGTGAATCTGGGAAACAAGGGATAAGACTAGGACTGAAAATGATTCTGCATAGTGACCTGCTGTCAGCTTTCCTGACATTTTAAATTGTGTTATGACACCACTACTGAAGCCAAGAGTTGGAAGTCTAGGATTCTGAAGTATAGACTGACGTAGGAAGAGGTTAAGACATCCATTTGAGAATTAAAAGGGATGGTTGTGGTGCAAAAATAAAACAGCTGTTATTTGAATAGCAACTGAAGGTACTAAGTGGATCTGAGTGTCAGTTTAGTCACAGAGGAGTTTTTATGAGCCACAAACTTGCATACTCTTATACACTTTCACCAGTAGGTATAAAGTTCCTCTTAGTGCAGCAAACACCTTGAAAATAACTGATAATCAATGTAAGTGCCTTTTCCCATCTCCCCCACTCCACACCTCTTATTAAAAGCCCAAGGATTATTTTTTCAGAACCAATTATTTCATTTTGTAGCATAACAGTAGTGAAAAGACATGAAATACAGGTGTAAAAATAAAAAATCAATGAGTGGCACTTCAATGGTTTGTATACTTCATATTCATGGACATCCACACAGTAAATGAACAGTTCAAAACCAAGAGGAATTTTTTTGGGTAGGGAAAATCAGGTCCAAGATTAACATTAGGGAACCTAATCTGGGACAGGTCACATACAGTTGAGCTATGGAAAGGAACCAGCACAAGGCAAAAGGATAGTGACAAAATACTTGACTACTAAATCTGCGTCTACACTTACAGCAGGCAGGGAAAGGCTTGGTAGTGAGAAAACAGCACATAGCTACACACTGCAGTGACAAGTTTGGATGCAATCTGATTTTCACTGCAGTCTGTAGCTATATATAGTATCTGTACTCTACATGATGCCATTAAGTGTAGTCACAGCCTAAGGTAACACGAACATGAAGTAAAAAGAGTTCAGGTGGTCACCTCTTACAGATGATTATTTAGCATCAATATAGACAGGGATTTACAAGACAAAAAACAAAACAAAACAAAAAACAAAACAAAACAAAAAACACCAAACAAACAATAGGACAGTCTTTACCCACAGATTTGTAAAGATTAGATGTGTCACAGCGATTCAGGAAGGAATGAATGGATGGATGTTGTGATTTTGATGAGAAAAGTCAGATTGGTTCCTGATGGCTTGGGAAGCAAAAAGTTGTACTTTGTTCCAAGCATAGAGGTGAGCAAAGCTGAGAAGGGAACTAAAGCAGCAGCAAGGACAGACGTCTGGGTACAACAGAAACTGCAAGAGGGAGACCAGGAGAAAGTGAGACCTGTATATGAGGGTGAGAAATAGAAGTTTGGGGACCAGGAGTTCAGTGTGATAAAACCCAAGCACCAATATGGAGGGATTCAAGGAAAGAGATGGTGCAGTTTTGAGTCTGGAAGATGGGGAAAAGAAAAAAAAAAGGAACGGTGGAGAACTAGCCAGAATCACGACAGTTTTGAACAGTGGTGCTATAGAACAATTTTTTGGTTCAACGTCTCTCAGCACTCCCACTATAAAACATATATTTATATTGGAAGCCACTTCAGCCCAGGGGGTGCGGCAGCACTCCCAGGACTCCTAGTTCCGGCACCTATGGTTTTGGACAGCCTTTGGGTTTAAGAAGCCACATGTCATTGGAGAGGCTGTCTTAAAGCAAGGGCACACACCTTTCTTTGCCCCGCTGAGAATAAAAACAAAAGCTTTCTTTCTGAAACATCTTTATTACAGCCAGACATCCAGAGGAAGGAAAAAACCAAAAACAGAAACAAAAACTCAAGCTATCCAAACAAAACAAAAAACAAAAAACAAAAACAAACCAAAAAAACCTTATAGCTAATAACTGAAGCCTCATCTGAACTGATGATGTGATGCTTCATCACAAGTTAAGAACCATATATAGCAGTTTACAGCCTGACAATATGGTCCTGTGGTTTATTAAAGATACCCAAATGAGGTTCTCACAAATATTAAGAACTATAAGCTTACTGTAAATTAACACACTTACTTATTGCAGTGATGTTTGAGGTGTTTCCTGTAGCTGTCCTCTTGAAACAAGACATCTGGGTTACAGCTTGCCAGCCAGTCAGCATCTTGCAGCACTGGCTGTGAACTCTGGGCTTTCACTTTTTTGCCTTTTCTTCCCCGGGGCACTGGTGCAGATAGTCCTGGAAAACATCCCCCAACACTTGTCACAGTCTGACTTGTAGAAGTCTGGTCCCCAGGATCCCAAACAAACTGATACAAAAATTAATATCAACACAACTGTTCCAAAGGAATAGCGATGTTAGTCTAGTTCAGCAAAACAAACAAGGAGTCTTGTGGCACTTTTAAAGACTAACAAATTTATTTATTGCATCAGCTTTTGTGGGAAAAAATCCCACTTCATTTTCTCCCATTAACGCTGATGCAATAAATAAATCTGTTAGTCTTTAAAAGTGCCACAGGACTCCTTGTTTGTTTTGCACAACTATTCCTGAGGTGATACATGACAACCAACAATGAACAGCAACACAATTTAATAGAGGGGATTTTGAATATCAAAGCCAGTTGAAATAAAAGGAAGAATTTAGCAATGAGGAGTACAATTACCAGAAGAGGAATCTGGCCAGGAGAATGCGGTTAAGTTCCCTGCACTTGTGAAAATTGCCATGGGAACTAATGACCATAGGTGGTCTGGCTCTATGGTTCCTGTCTCATTTTAAGCAGCACAGGGCCTTCCTAACTTCATGCTGGAATATTTGTTGAATTCTGCCTCAAAGGAAGGAGTATTACACACTGAACTACTTTCCCAAGCCTACAAGGTGTTCCATGAGAGCTCTCCCACAAATAACGCAACCATCCCCTATGAAGCTTACACTAACTGACTGGATCACAGCACAAATCAGTAGGGCTGCAGCTTAACAAACGTGCTTATCATAAATGTAGCGGAATTCCCCCACTTTGTAACACTGTCATAGTTATGGTGATAGACATACCGGAATGGTTAACTAAAGCTCGTGTTTGTCCATCTGCAGTTGGAGTAATCAGATCCCAGATGAAACTTTTTATATTTTCATCCCCTTTATAATGATTAAGGCAATACACCAGGATTGTCCGGCAGATGGTTTCCACATCTTGTTCTGTTAGTGGACGTTTATAGCGCCCATGTGAGAGGATATCAGTCCACCGACCCCACCTACAAGAAAAATATGCTCAAGAACATAGTTCTGGTATTGAATTTTCCATTTATTACTTTAATTTTAACCGCTGGGCACCAGGTGTGTTGTGAGCTCCTGTGTTTGCATTAATGTATTTTACATTTGCAGATCATGTCAGGAAATCCAGCTTCCAACAATGAAGAGTTAAGAATGCTTACTTTATAGAGCAGGCAATAAGTTCATGGCTTGTAAAAGCTGCAACTGAATTACACTTGAAATAATAAAGTACACATGTCTGACAACAATGTTTCCAATAAGGTATGAATAGGGATTTCAACCCCAGATCAATTTTAATTTGATGCTGAAATACATTATTCATAATAATCACATGCAATCTTTCCAGGAAATGGGAAACAGTGATTATGAAGCACATCATGAGAATAGCCATTTACAACTACCTGCCCGTAAAGACACAGACTCAAATAGGGCTGTCCACAATGAAATGATAAAAGTTCAGTGTCCAATTTATAAATTGACAAATCAGGCTTCAGATGATGCTTCAGTTATAGACTACAAATTGTAGGATCTCTATATTTTAGAATATTTATCCACAGTTCTCTTTTGCTAGTATAAAAGCCAAAGATGAATATTTTTCACACATCTATTCAGAAAACTTTTACTTACCCATATACCAAAAGGTTCTTCTCCACTCTAAAACACTCACTCCTTGCATAACCTTGCGATTTGTCCTGAGGTCTACGGGGCTTTATACAGGGCTTTTCCTCAGAATCACTTTCCAGGTCTGAAAACTCCATTAGTTCATCTTCTTTGACTGCACTGTAGAGCCTGGTTTGCTTTCTTACTCTCGGTGTATCAATAACTAGGTTGTTCTAAATTGAAAGTAAAAAGAATGTGAAAACCTAGAAAAATCCTGTTTTAAATGAATTAAGTACTTGCATAAAGCTCTCACCCTTCCATTCAAGGCATCAATATCCAACTCAGCCTTCTTAGCCCACTTCTGCCAGAAATTGGGGTCATCCAGGGAAATGTCTGTCCTGTTTCCAGAAGCAACAAAACTAGCCTACACAGCATGAAAACATCATATTGAGTTCTTTACTGTATATCACCAGGAAGAATTTTCCATTTTCAGTTGTAAATGCGATCATTTTTTTTTTAATTAAGTTATGAGACTAAAAGGAGGTGCCCTTTAAAGTTAATACAAAGGAGACATCAAAACAGTAACTGGAAGTACTAAAAGACCAATACATACTTGTACAGAGATTTGTGCTATTCAGCCCATAGGCAATTATAAGTCAGAAAGCAAAGTTCATGCACGAAGCAGGTTTATCACTATTTTAATCTATCTTGGTTCAAATTTCAAAACAGACCTTAGCAAATGTTGAGCCTTTCCCTTCAGATTCAATAGTAATTGTGTGTGTTCGTCTTAGGAGAATCTGATCAATGTCCTCTTCACAAAACTTGGACCCTTCATCCTCCTCATCCATAAGAGCTCCATAAGCCCCTTTTCGTAGAAGATCTTCTATTTCTTTTTTAGAAAGCTGCTGTACCTATAATTTGAAAAAAGAGAAAGTCTCCTTCAACATGCCTTCATTTACATCTAGTAGCATAACAAGACAGTTTTCTTTTTATTAAACCTTCAAACATTGTAAAGTTTTGTCAGTCAATAAAAACGTTCTTGCATGTTGCACGTTTCAACAAAAAAACAGTAAAAACAAAATTAAATGGATTCTAAATCTAATTGATCAAGTCAGTCAAAAAAACCCCAATGTCATTTAACTACAGCACGCAAGAAATATATATGAAATATTTATGGCCTTTGAAAGTCTACGTCTGACTGTATTCTCACCCCATTTGTAGCATTTTCTCTTCCACTCATAGACTGCAGCACAGCTTTATCAAGGCCAAGCTTTAAGCTTGCTTTGTCAAACATTTCTCTTTCATAAGAGTTCCTTGTTATCAACCTGTAAATTTTCACTGATTTGCTCTGTCCTATTCTGTGACATCGAGCTTGAGCCTGAAGAAGTATAAAAAGGTATATTCAGTTACAAGTAATATAGAAATTAAAAGTCAATGCACAGAACTCAGTGTATTTATTTTAAATATTTAAATTAAGAAATTTAAAATAAAAGTATAATAAGCTTGAAATTTATAAGAGGCAACAGGCAATTTTCTCCCAACCCGGTAGAAAAATATATTGCAGAAAACTAAAAACACCCCCCCCCCAGTTTAGTGATATTACCTGGAGGTCATTTTGGGGGTTCCAGTCTGAATCAAAGATGATGCAGGTATCAGCAGCAGTAAGATTAATGCCTAGGCCTCCTGCCCTTGTACACAGCAGGAAAACAAATCTATCAGAATCAGGTCTGGAAAACCTGTCAATAGCTGCCTGACGAAGGTTGCCTCTTACTCGACCATCAATTCGTTCATATGGGTACCTAAAATAAAATTGTGTTATAAGCAAAATTTTACTATCACTTTCTCATCACTAGCTTTTTCACCGTATCTTCCAACATACTTTTTTAAAAAGGAAAATCTCAGCATTACTACTACTGGGGCACCAGAATTCCAGCAAAGTAGAGCAGTGGTTCCCAACCTCTTCTCTGCCACGGCATACCTTGATGCCTTTAATTATTTTGAAGAAGACCTCCATAAAGTCTCCAAGTGAACTCATGAATATTCATTAGCAATCCAGAACTCTAAGTAATTTTTCAAGAACTTTTGCAGACACCAGCTAAGGCCTGACAGCACACCTGTGTGCCATGACACACTGGTTGGGAAACACTGAAGTAAAGACGTGAAGATGAGCTGTAGGTAGCTTGAGAGCTGGTCTTTTTCACCAGCAGAAGTTGGTGCAGTAAGAGGTATTACTTGATGCATTTTGTCTCAGCAAAGTAGAGAATGAGTATTCTTGAATCAACTGTGTGCAAAAGTGAAGAACATACTTCATTCTCCCCCACAGAGCAACTTTCACTTCAGAAACAGTACTCTTTTAAAAAAGTTAAAGACCTTCATGCTATAGCTACACATTCTTACTCTAAACATCAGATGGACAATCTACTGAACAATAAAATAAAAGGTATTGTATTGAAGTTCTATGTGAAAGATCAGTTCTACTTGCCCATTAAGAAATACTACACTCCTTGGCAATTACAGGTATACTGTTTTCCTTTAGTCAGATCACTGATGTTTCTGAGTTTCATCCTTTTATAGAATAGATAATTCACAGGTTAAATACTTACACCATTGAGGAAAACAAATTTATTTAGAACTGTATTGTATTGTTGCTCTCACCGTCTTTGAATGAGGTAGTCTTCCAGTATGTCCAAGCAGCGCACCATCTGGGAAAAGATAAGCACCCTGTGGCCACCAGCCTTCAGTTTTGGCAGCAGCTTGTCAATCAGTACTAGCTTGCCAGCAGCCTGGATCATTGCCTGGAGCTGAAAATCTGGAGAGTCGGCATTGTGTGTTTCTTTAAACTCTTCCAAAATTTTCTCTTCAGCACCTGCAAAGATTGGATGGCAATACACAAATACCATAAAGGTTTTAATAATAAAACAATGAGCTTGCCCTCAGTACCCTGTAAAAGCCCCAGAAATATTTTAAGTATTATGTGAATAAACATTTACACAAATACATTAGTTTAGGTAAAACTAAACACACACACACACACAGGGGGATCTTAGCTTTTAGCAGAGAAAGATTAGGAGGAACCCCTACAACCAACTGAATATTGATTATGATTAATACATGAATTTCAACAAGACACTATCATACCAGAAGTTGTGAGGGAGAAAAAATGGTGGATTAGACAGACAATTTAAAAATAGATATCTAAGGGACAGAAAATGCAATTTAACAGATAAACATAAATGTGAAAGATGAGAATATATTTTGACATTACAGTATTAAGAAATATTTCATTTTTAAAAAATATTTATATTCAAACATAAAAAAGTAATCTCTAGGCCTGTGACTGGCACTGTGCTTTCTCAGAACCCTAGTCAAGATAATGAAAAGCCTGTATTTAATTGAAAAAGTAAAGACCTTTGAAGTAATTCTGTTTTGCCTTCTATTCAGCTTTACTTTCATCATAGTATTCCTTCCTGTCTGCTTAGTCTGCAGAAGCTGTCCAATATACATATACAGGGGTTAAAATAAGTGGGAAATACACCAGAACACTGTTCCAGGGCCTCCTATGTGTGTGTGTGGGGGGAAGGTTGGCAGTATTCCAGGCCCCCTAAAAACAGAGGAAAGCACCAGAACGCAGCATCCTGGACCCCCCCTAAAAATAGAAGAATGCATTGGAATGGAGTGTGCCAGTGCGTTCCCCCTTACTTTAGTTTAACCCCTAGCTGCTGCCCCTGCATGGCAGGAAGACACAGTCTCCAGCCAGCAGGTAGCTAAACTCAGCTGAGCCAGGCTGGGAGTTCTTGAAATCTCCTGACCTGAGCATGCTCTGAGCATTCTCAGGCCAGGAGCAGCCCCCTGCCCTCAGCCAAAACGTCTCCAGCCAGCCTGCCCTGGCGCTGCTGCTTCCTGGTACTGAGCTGCAAGCAGGCTCAGCAGGGACAAAGAGAAACAGTCAAGGTAAGGCCTTGGCTCAGCCTGGGGGAGCCCCATGGTGGGGCTGGGGGAAGGGCTTTCGGGGCGAGGTTGGTACTGGCTTCTGGGATTGGGGGTGGGGGGGCATGCCTCTGACTTACTGGGGGACAGGGAATAGTGCTGGGAGTTGTGAGGGGCAGGGTGTGTGTAGCTGGGGTGGGGTCGGGGTGTGTGGAGCATGGGGGATGTGTGGAGTCGAGTGATAACTGATGCATGTAGTACTGAGTAGTTGCAAATGCCCACCTGGGCTGGGGCCTGCACGACAAGGAGGGTTCTGCAGCCCCTGAAATTATATTTTAACCACTGCGTGTGCACACACACACTTTCTAAGATAACTGTGGTTTCTAAAAAACTGTGTTTGGCACTCATTCTGTTGAATCCCAGAGCAGAAACTGCATGGGACAAAAGGTATTTCACATTTCATCCCCATTCTCTCTTTGACCCCTCTTTTGTGGCTGCTAACAAGAATGCCATTTAGAATAACCAATTTATTATGTGGACACTTGTCTGTTAAGAACTGGGCAGACCACTAAAAGCACATCGGATAGTTATTTTCAGCTGTGCCGAGTGGTGACAGTTCTCATGAAGCTTCACACATTGTGAAAAATACCATTTGCTTTCATGCAACTCCATGTCTGAGAAATTACTTTTCTGTGACCCTTCTGGAAAATAGGTATTTTTTCTCTGAAATTTTGAGCAAAAGCTTTATGTTAAATTCTATATTTTGGGGCACGGTAGGGACCATCTTGGGCATATGTCTTGAAGAACATGAGTGATGGAGACAGAAAACACGGTATAGTTTTATGGACCCCCTTTTTTGAGGTTCCTTCCTAGACTGGCTCAGTGGGCACTCACATACATGTAGTCAGCTGCTAGTCTACCTGCTGAGTACATAGCTGTTGTAATGTGAACTGTCTCACCAATATATCACCCCAAGTCAAGGAATAAGAATTGAAGTAAACAGATTTCCAGTATCTCTGTATTAAATAAGAAGAATGGAGTGTATGACAGAATTTAAGCCAGATTACCAAGACAAAGATCAACATTCCTCAACAAACACCTACATTACTAAGACTGACAGAATTAAGTTCACAGGAGAAATACATGTCAAACTGCTCACAGATAGAAGCACCTTCAGCTGAAGCCCATAGCTGGACTATTCCCCAGACTAACTAATCAAAGCATTAATCTATCCCTGTGGCCTGAACACTGCACAAGAATGACAACTCATTAAAAAGTATAATGAACTCAGGCAAGAACAGTAGAACTAGACATATCCAGCTTGGTCTCCTTTAGAAGTCCTTCTCAGTGTTGTAAAATGTGCAGCCACCCTGCCATACATCCTACAAGACTCAAATACTTTCCTGAAGACATGCTCTGAATCTAGGCTATCAGCCAGACTACATGGAGTTCTCCTTGGCAATACTGTGTAGTCCCATGCAAAATTTTCCGCTGATCAACTCTGAAACCCACGCTTAATTGTATTATGAAATGAACAAAAATATGGAAACTTGAACATTTGTATGCAGCCAATCTACATATAAAAGTATATACACTAAGCCAGCCACACTGTAGCAAGTCTAGTGACTGGGGAATCCGAAATGAGTCAGAGGTACTTTGAGTAATGCCACTGCCATAACAGACCTTCGCAACCATACAACTTACCCCTTCCCCAACATACACTGTCAAAGAATGCACCCACTCTGCCCCTCAAAAAGCCTTCCTCACCCCTCAGACAGTCTATTATCCCTACTTAGTCATTTCTTTCAGAGAGAGTAATCGTTTATGGTTGGTTGACTGCAAGTCTGTATCACCCCCTCTTCCTTTCTCTTCCCTCGACTTCAGGTTCTTGGAGAATTTTCTTCTGGAAGGGGAGAGCGGGAACAGGATGTATGGAGCACCAGTGCTCTCCCCTTCTTCCCAGTGGCATAGTGATGGGAGGGCCTGGGCCCACCCACTTGAAGATCAGGCCTGCTCACCACAGCACCTGGCAGCAGTGCAAATTTCTCCCCTGTAGCTGTGGGGCCCAGCAACATCCACATGTGGAGCAGAGGTGCCAGCGCTGCCCCACTTGTGGCCACTGGCTGTTGACCAGGCTGCACAGCTCCTGCAGTGAAATTCATGCCACTGCCAGGCACTGTGGTGGGCAGACCTAGGGTTACCAGATGTCAGGCAAAAGGAGGACATGTCCTCCTTTTTACCTTCATTTCCTCCATTCAGCAGGTATTTTAAAAATACATGATTTTGTCTGGCTTTTTACTTACAGGGGTTGAAGTATGCTGGAACACCCTATTTTTAGGGGAAAGCATTCTAGGGCCCCCTAAAACCAGAAGAATATTACATGAATACTACATTTCCTCCATGTGCCCTCCACTGTCCTCCTTTTGGTACTTCCCTGTCCTCCTTTCCAGGCTTTGGTACATGATAACCTGAGGCAGACTTGATCTTACCTTCCGGTCATGTGACCAGAAGTTACTTGGCCCACCCTAGAGAGTCAAGGGCCTGGCCAAAAAACATCTCCTGGCTACACCCCTGCTCTCTCTGATCAAAAATTACTTCTAAGACCCTATGATGAAGAGAGGGAAAGAAAATGCTAAGCCCTCACCATGCCCTACAACACTGCATCAAGTATCAGCACAGAGTCACTTTATGTTGCTGGCTCTCCAAGGTCTGGGGAAGACGCATGATCTGTAAGTCCTTGAGACTGGTTGCTAGGGAAAACCCAGTGCTCACGCCTCTTTGATTCAGAGAATATAGAAAACAATTCCATTCCCTGCAAGAGGAGAAATCAAGAGTTTTGGCTATCTCTACATAGAATACACTCACCTATGTTACTTCAACCATACAATTTCAACTATATATTAAACACAATTCAAAGCACTGTGAAAAAGATGCCTTTGCACAATGCAAACTACTTAATGCCCTGATTGGACCAAAAAAATTGCTGATTAAAAAGCCAGAAGCCTGCACAGGCCAACAGTGCTTATTCATAGACGCTTTAATGACTTTTAAAAATAGGCAATACTCTTAATTGCCCATTAAATATTACAGAATGCTCTAGGTTGTGCCAAATTTGACCTGGTGGCCTAAAGATTATAAATATTTGTAATAAAAGTGTGTATATTACAAAATATTGAAAAAATGAACCACAGGACACCTTCAAATATAGTGGTGACATTCCTGGAGATCTGGCAACATCAATGAGCCATTTTTCCCACAAAACAGAACTGCAAAACTGCTGTATATCCATCGTAAGGTCTCAAAATAGAATTACAATTAGCTTAAGTCACTGCTATAACTGCTAAGATGTTAATTATTGATCAACAGGATAAAACCTGAGATGCAGAGAATTACTGAAGGCAAGAATGTCTTCTCTAGAATTAAAGGACCTATTTTGGTAAACTTCATGTCATGATTGTAAGTCATGATTTTTACAAACTTCTCCCCCCGTTTACCTACTGGTTAAAAAAATTTTTTTTTTTAATTTACTCTAGTTCATGATTACCTAAACTAAGAAACTGAGCAGGAAAACAGTCCTCTACTAACATGGCAAAATGCAAGCTATTTGAATATACTAAGTTATATCCCAGATTCATCAAAGGACATCAGGGTAATTCTGTATTCTTTTTCTCTATTAAAAAAAACATTGCAAGAAAATTTAGTTAAGCAACACAATCTGGAAGTGGCCAAATACTCAAAACTAAAAATAATTTCCTTAGCACTGCAGTTGTACATACAACTTTCTAGAAATTGTCCTCATATCAAGAAATTTACAATCAGCATCATACCATTTGTGGGAAAACAAAGAGGAGTTTGTAGGCAAATAACAGTAGGAGGGAAATGGCATTTACAGTGCTTTGTCCCCAAAAAATCAGACAATGGTTTGATGACCTAATGTGTGTAAGTTAGTATACTTTGGTTAGTTACATTATATTGGGTAGCTATGAAGTTATACTGGTCCATCATCTTGTACTTGCTATATTTAGTTCTAACCTAAAAACAGCCGTGCTACACTGAAAGCCCAATGACAATTAGTTTGACATTGTACAATGTAAATATTCTTTCTAGAACTTGTTCCTAACTCGAGCATGTCATGAGACATCTGCTTTAATTTTATATCTGATCACTTCTTACCCAAGAAGCTCAATTCACAGTTAAGTGCTATCTTAAGATTCACCTGAGCTAGAAGATGTGATTCACCTTTGAAGGAACGTAGCAATGATCTCTAACTTGAGTGGCTTGGCATACTAATCTCAAAACTCATGCTGGAATTCAAATAGAGGTGGAGTGGAGGTGGAAGTGATAAGGTAGGTTAGATGGTAAGGCTGACATGACAATCTCACAATCTATTAGGGCTACAGGACCAATAAACTTTCGAAAGCAGTGGTCCCAGATTTGGACCTCAACCCCAAGATGAGCATTTTTCAGGCATCGGACATTGTCATGACATGCAGTACAGCCATCCATTCGTATTACCTTTATCAAGTGAATTTTTGATAGAAAGGAGAATCACAGAACTGTAGAATATTAGGGTTGAAAGGGACCTCAGGTTGTCATCTAAGCCAACTTACTGCTCAAAGCAGACGAACTTCAATTAAATCATCCCAGCTAGGGCTTTCTCAAGCCAGGATTTAAAAACCTCTAAGGATGGAGATTCCACCACTTACCTAGATAAGCCATTCCAGTGATTCACCACCCTCCTACAGCAAAAGATTTTCCTAAGGTCCAACCTAGACTCCTCCCACTGCAACTTGAGACCATTGCTTCTGTACTTTCATATGCTACCACTAAGAACAACCTAGCTCCACCCTCCCTGGAACACACCTTGAGGCAGTTGAAGAATGTTATTAAATCCCCCCTCACTCTTTTATTCTGCAGACTAAACAACCCTAATTCCATCACCCTCTCCTCTTAAGTCATGTGTTTCAGCTCCCCAATTATTTCTGTCGCCCTCCACTGAACTCTGCAATTTGTCCACATCCTTTCTGCAGTGTGGGAGAAGGGAACACAGCCAAAACTAGACAAATATGGCCTCAAAAGTGCCAAATAGAGGGGAATCACCACTTTCCTTGATCTGCTGGTAATGTTCCTACTAATGCAGCCCAGTATGTCATTAATTTTCTTGACAAATAAGGGCACACTGCTGACTCATATCCAGTTTCTTACCCACAGTAACCCACAGGTCTTTTTCTACCAAACTGCTGCCTAGCCAGTCAGTCCCAAACCTGTAGCAGTACATGGGATTCTTCTGTCCTACATGCAGGACTCTGCACTTGTCCTGGCTGACCCTCACCACATTTTTTCTTTGGCCCAATCTCTAATTTGTCAATGTCACTCTGCATCTGGTCCCTGCCCTCCAGCATATTATCTGCCATTCCCTACTCTCCCCACAGCTTAGTGTCATCTGCATACTTGCTAAGCGTGCAATCTACTCTATCATCCAGATCATTAATGAAGGATCTACTACCTCAATGTGCATACTGGAAGACAGTGATAATAATATCTTGAATTCCTCATAGCTGTTATGAGAAAGAAGGGATCAAAATATATACCTACCATTAATAAGGTATGGATGATTGCAGCATTTTCTTAATTCCATCATAGTGTTTAAAAGATTAGGTACATTAGCTTGACCACCACCCTTAGAGAGAAATGTGAAATTCTTTTCAAGAATAGCACGATAGTATTTCTTCTGAATGTTTGTTAGCTCAACTTCAATGATCGTTTCTTCTTTGGGGGCTAGGTTCTTTTCTACATCCTCTTTGAGGCGTCTCAACATCATTGGCTTCAAAATGGCTTGGAGCTTTTGAACCTAGGAAAAACAGCTTTAGTAAATAAATATGTTTAATGGTAAAATTTTAAATACTAATCTTCTATTTTTATTGTCAAAGTGATTATATCACCTTCAATTTTAAGGAAGTAAACTGGTTATCTTTGCTGTATCCCTCATCCTCATCTGCAAACTCAATGAACCTCTAAAATTCCCTTCCTTCCACTTTCTACCAAAACTTGAATACAGAAGTGTTTCCAAAAGGAAAAATTTCATACAACCCCTTAATGACTGAATGCTGCCTTGGCTACCCTAAAGATACAAAAGGCTATAGTTAAAAAAAAATTGCGATGTTACCATATTATGTCTAGCCAGTAAATTTTTCCTCAGGTGTGACCATGTATTTGATGTCATCAAATATATCTTGTTTTAATCTAAATTTCCCAAGGCAAGAAGCATTTCACACCAATCATAGCAGCTGAGTAAATTAAAAGTGAAGACAAACATATCTACAATATGTCAGGTTTTTTGTTTCGTTTTAAATAAAGCTGGTACTAATGCCTAACACTTTTCATTATAAATCCCTGTTCTCAGTTGCTTACAAAACTTTGTCAAACTAGTTCAGGTTAAAATTCTCCATGCTGATTTTGGCTAGAGGCATATTATTAGTTTATTTTATAAAGTTCTAATTAGAAGTTTTTTGTGCAAAACAGAGAAAAATGTGCAAGTTTGTTCATTTAGGAACACTCTAGTATCTATGTGCTTTGGAACAGATATTTGTAATCCGGTAGTGAGCTGCCTTTTACTATCCCAGTGAAAATCTATCAGAATTTCGCCAAATTAAAGGCTCTGAAAGAGGAAGTTACTCTCTTTGTGCAGTAGTAATGGTTCTTCAAGATGCGCGTCTATGGGTGCGCCACTGTAGGAATAGCTGTGTTCTTGCCACTTTGATAGGTAGCAGTGTCCATTCGGCCCTAACAAGCACTTTACTTCTGGCAGTCTTCCTTAATGCTATTTAATAGTGCACAAGTGAATCCCACTCATTTCATTCTCTACTGCAGTGCACCTTAGGGAGAACGTCAAGGTAGAGAAGGAGAGTGGGGTGGGTTGCGGAGTACCCCCAGGAACACAAATCTCGAACAGTTACTGCAACAAGGTGAGTAACTTCCACTTCTTCGAATAGCATCCCTATAAGTGCTCCACTGATTATGTTTTCACAGCAGTATCGCCAGGGAGTGCTGGGACTTTGGAGTCGAGTCTGTCACTATAGAAAGTAGAGGAGCTGAAGATGGCATTGAAGGCCAAATCTCCAGTGTTCTACAAAAGTGAGGGCAGAGGCTGAAGTAACTGCTCTGCTGATTTCCTAGATAGGGATATCTTTAAGGAATGTGACCCAGGCAGAAACTGACTTTGTGAAGCGTGAACAGACTCTGAACAGACACAGCTGGTTGCATCCTAGATAAATGAGATTAATACAACCCAAGATCAATTTTGCTATCTTTGAGTCAATATTTTGGAGTTCCTAGATCTTTCTATGAGTGAAAGGAAGACCTTAAGGGATTTATTAATGTCCTTAGTTCTGCCCAAGTAGACTGCTAATGCTCTTCTAACATCTAGCTTATGCTGATTCTCTCCCAGTTGTCAACATTTGGTTTGGGGAAAAAAAAAACGGAGTTCGATCTGTTGATTCATACAGAAAATGGATGCAACTTTTGGAGAATCAGTCTTGGGATGTGGCTTCAGAGTTATACCACAGATAAAAAAAAAGATAGCATATGGAGGGCATTCCATGAGGACTGGTATGCTTGCTTTATGGCTAGCTCAGGTGATGGCAGTTAGAAATGATGTTGTCATAGACAGGTAACAGACAGCAAGTTGCTATGGGTTCAAAAGAAGGTTTAGTCAAAGTCTGATAACTCAGTTAAAATCCCAGGTTGGAGTGGGTGTCTCACATGTTACGAGTTTTATAAGCAACTGAAAACAGGGCTTTATAACAAAAAGTGTTAGGCAACCCATAATAGGCATCAGTACTAACTTTTTCTAAAACAAAACAAAAACCCTAAAGTCTTGTGGATATGTCTGTCTTCACTTCCCAATGCCCTAAGGAATTTATGCATCAGCTGGTGAGTGAACACTTAGTATCTGCTTACAAAAGTGTGGAAAGCTGTAATGGCTCCAAGATGTACTTTGAGGGAATTAGTGAGAGTTTTGACCTTTTGAGGTCTAAAACCAGAAACAGCAGAAAACAAGGTTGGGTCTCTGGGCTCAGAATGACACCACACTTTGAATCGTTTGTTTTTGTAGGTAAGTGTGTTGAGTGGTTGACTTTTGGCTATGGAGTAACATGTCCCATCTTGTCAGAGCATTCTATCTTAAAATCTTAGAACCCAGAAGCAGCAAGGTCTTGAGATGGACCACCTATGTGTTGCAGTGAAAGATCATCTCATTGCTTTGAGAGAGTAGGTTGGGAATGGGCTGAAAAGGAACTGGATGACATATTGCCAGCTATGTCAGATCAGGGAAACAGACTTGCCTTGACCAGGAAGGGGCAACCAGAACAATTTTGGTTTTGTCTCATCAAATTTTCAACAAGACTTTGGACAGAAGAGGAGTCAGGCATACAAGAGATTCCTCTCCAATGGGTGCATGATGGCATTTCCCAGTCAATGTTTCTCTAGGCTGGTGCTGGAGCACTCACAAGGATGTGTCTTATTCCAGTAATTAGCAAAGAGATCTGTTGTCAGGGTTACCTAAATACCTAATGTCTTGGACTATTTTTGAATTCAGTTCCCATTTGTGGTCATGAGAAAGATCTGACTAAGACTTCCAGCTGCCCCATTCTGTATATCCTTTCACCCCTGCTTCGTTCCAACTTCCCACCTTGACCCCTCACACCAGTGATGGACCCCACCCACATTGCTGTGCTTCCAATTTTCCTACACCAGCCCCTCAATCCATGGACTGAACCCCCTTCACCCTGGCACCTTGCTTCAGGGACTATCACCTCTACTCACCTGTGTCCTGATTTCCTCATCCTAGTGCCTCACTCCAAGGGCTGACCCCTGCCATTATCCAATTGTGCAAGTAGGCAGGCTCCCTGTTAGCTCCTCCCACTCTCAGTCTGCGGGCAGCAGTTGAGTCACAGTGTTGGGGAAGTTAGTGACTGGGGTTTGTGTGGAAGTGGACAGTGAATGACTAGAAGCAAGGGGAGACAAGTGGAGCATGGGTGGGGCCTTGGAGGGAAGGGGCGGGGGAAGCTGTTTGGTTTTCAGCAGTTAGGAAGTTAGTAACCCTATCTCCAAAAGAGGGGGAAAAAAATGAATGATTTTCTTTCCTAATATCCCAACAGAGTAAAAAGGGAGCCTTAACTTTTAAGCAAAAGAAACAAAAAACTATTTATGCTAATGACAGAGTCAGGATCCTACAGAAAAAAATAGTATGTGAGCATGTAATTAAAGACTGTATCGTCATGCATAAGGAAGTTTTATCTCGGCATTTCCTAACTTTTGAGTGCTCAACTTTAAAATTTAACCCTCCTTTTAATGTAGTTTTTGTGCGTAATTTTAAATTAATGTCTCAATATTTATCAATAATTATTAAATTTAGCTATTGTCATCCTGCATGAATTTCTAAAAATTTGTGTGTCTAACTTGGAAGCAGCAGAATAGTCCATTTCTGGACAAAGAATACAAGGATAGCTATGTCTGTATTGGACTATGTCAGACCTAATCCTGCTCCAAGGGAACTCACTGGCAATATTCTCATTTGTTTCAAGGAAAAAGAAGAAGATTCTTAATCTGTTGGCATATCAAAGGGATGCGTCAGAGATCTGCTTACTATACCTATCCCCAGATTTTCCAGCCATTTTAAAAATCATTTTTGAATTGCCCTGTTGCTACATGAATAACTCAGAGAATATTGTGAAATTTACTAAACACAGTAATGCCATCTAATGCAGTGGCTCTCAATCAGTGTGTTGCAGCACAGTGGTTAGTGTGTCATGTGCTGCCCCTCCAACGAGCTGTGCCCCAAAGTGGATCTGCCCAGGTCACACCGGGGCTGGCTGGAGTGGTCCCTAGCCATGGCCCCAGCCTGGGTCGCACTGGGACTGGCCGGAGCTGTCCCTGGCTCAAGAGCCAGACTGGGGGGAGGGGGAGGGGGGTTAAGGGAAGGAGTGCATTAAAGCAGCTGGGGGTGAGTGGGATAGGGGATGGGTTTGGGAGCTGGGCAGGAGGGGTGAGCAGGGGAGGGGGTCATCTCTAGCAGCACGGCATTAAGGGGGGGGTGGGCTGAGGGGAGACAGGGGTTTCCAGGGAGAGGTGGGGCTAAGACATGGGGGAGGGGGCTTAGTATGTCATGCACAGCTGGGAAGCCTCCCAGCTGTGTCATCACTGTGAAAAGGTTGAGACTCCCTGCTCTAATGCATGAAGTAAATGAACTAGAAAAAGATTTGTCTCCTTTACTCACTCTTCCATTTTTAGAGATCTAAGGTGTTATTTGTAATAAGCAATAATAAAAATGTAATACAATTCACAGTAGCAGGATTTAAAAAAAAACAAAACAGTTTCATTAAACTAGGAAAGAAAAACTGCATGAGTAAAATTACCTGTTCTTCAGTTTTCAGATCACCAAACTCTTGCATGAAAGTGGTCTCTGATGGGAAGCGCCCTGGCTCCAAGAAATGAAGCAAGCTGAACAGCTCTTCTACAGTGTTCTGTAAGGGGGTACCAGTGAGCAGCACCTTGTGTTCCTGCACGAAAGGAAGTAGCTGGCTAGAAACAATCTCTATAGATGTTTTCTGCTCATTATTCAGTTGTCCCTCCAACTCTATGGCTCTTTGTAAGCCTTTTGTCACACCAAACACTCAGGCCTTCTTCCAAGGCTACTCCAGAACATTAGCTTCAAATCAGCCCAGTTAGCTTCTTGCCAAAAGATAGGTCCTTTTGCTAACCAGCCAGTGTCCTCTCTTACACATCTGTGTTGCATAACCCCCATCCCTTCCACAAACCATATGGACTTTTAGACTACGGAGAAGCTACAAGCACAACCAAATCTGCTTTCCCCATGATGCATCATCACTAATGCAACAGAAATTCTTCAGCATAATACATTAATAGTACAGTTAGGACTAGTTACTTCCTCTGTGTCACAGAGGAAGTTTGCAGTAAAGCAGGAATCAAAAGCAGACTTCCTGAATCACAGCCTACTGCTGTCGCTATTCACCCATTTTCCTCTCAAACATCCTAAAAAATAATGTCTTTTACACAGAATTTACAAACATTCATTAATCAAGCCTTAAGACCCTTGTGAGCAAGGTAAGTAATATTTTACAGATAGGGAAACAAAACGGTTAAAGGCAACTTGTCAAAAGAAAAAAGCAGCATATTTTTTCTAATGTCTACCCCCCCCTTTATTTTCTTTTTCATGTTTTAGAAAAAGAAGTCCCCAAACATTAAAGATAGGGGTCTTGGCTTCCCTAGTTTTGTTGGAGAATCCACTGTAGATCTGGATGCTACTCTATTCCAGTTCTCTGATGTTGAAAGAAATCATCCAGCAAAAGCAGATGAGAATAAATAAAGAATAGAAAGTAAAACAAAAAAAAAATCTAATTTTTCAAAGCATATTTCAAGCCTTACTTATAAAGAAAATGGCAACTCTAAATCCCTCCATGAAAGTCAGTTTTAAGGAACTCGCAAGGTTATATAGCAAATCTTTAGTAGAAGTAGAATTGGCACGAAGCAGTTTCTGTCTCCTACACTAGTGTTCATTTCACTTTACCTTGTTTTCATTAATTATGCATTTAAAGTAGATAAATGGGCAATTTTTAAAGATAGGAGGCAGGAAAAGATATAGATTGGGATAAAGGAGGACAAAAAGGAAACTTGATATCCATATGGCTAGCTGGAAAGAAAAATTTCTCATACGGTTGGTTACTCTCAAAACTGAGTTGATTAGTGGATAACTCAGGAAAAGGTTAACAAGTTATCAACCAGAACTACTGTAAGTACATAAGAACCAAAGACAAGCACTGACCAAGTCCATCATCTTGAGTCCTTCCAAGAGCTTGCAATTCCTGTTCTTCAGCCTATGGGCTTCATCAATTACCACACAACGCCATGGAATATTACGCAGCTCAGGGCAGTCAGTCAAAATCATTTCAAATGTAGTGATGATAGCATGAAACTTATAGGATCCTTTTATTACACGACCCTGAAAGAACAGCAGAGATTGTAAGTAGGCAACCTTACTAATGAAGAAGGATATTAAAAGGTTACTTTTTTAGAACTTCACATTGTATATAAAGAGAATATAAAAATAATGCAATGAGCAAAATACTTAAATACAGTCATTACTGACACCTCAAAGAACTGCAAATGTAAGCCTACAGCTTTATATGCTTTTTTTTAAATTTTGCACAAGCACCACTGCTTTATCAGCACATACTAGATACAAAGAGATCATAAGATTACATCACAAAAATATGAACAAGTCAACGTTTTAGTTCAACTTTTTCCTTATTTTTTTCAGAGACACATCTTCTCCAAAGTGATGTTGACAGAGCATTCTGAATAAACTGAAGGGATACGGAAGTTCCATTTCCTGAGTTTCAGAAATTTTGCTACTATCTGGCACATGTCTTGGTGTTCATTGAGTATTTAATTCATCTTACTCTGACAAAAGAAGTTTGCAGAGGCAAAGGTTCACAATTGCAGAAAGGCCTTTGCGTATGTTTCCACAGCAGTTCTTTAATTTGAGACAAGAAAGTTCTGTGGAAAGTTTAGCTGATTTTTGTGGACATCTCTTTCATTTACTCGTTAATTAATCCTGCATTTTTCAGTACTGGAATTTTATAAAACCTATTAAAGATTTTGTTCTAGAAAAACTGTGAGGATAATGGACTGGATGTAATTCTGATATATTTCTTCCCTCCAGTAAATGTAAATTAGCTTCCCACATGTATTTTAGTTCTAACATCAGTAGCTACAAATTGGCAACATTTGACATTGCGGTCATTAGCACAGCATTTTCCTCCTCCACACATTCTGATAAGAATGGCTACTCTACAAGACTATGCATGCAACACCAGAATTTTTTGAACAGTAGTGTCCATTTGGGTGGCTCCTCAAGCTCCTTTATGAAGGCATAGAGGGAAGGGTGACTACAACTTTCTCTCTCTTATGCTGCAGTTCAAAAACCTGTGATTCTGTGGACTCTGAGAAGTGAGGACAGAAGGTGAGCTCCAGGATCCATACTGAGATCATCATTTTGAAGAAGCACAATTACTGGAAGCAAGTAACTGTTCTTTCTTCAAGTTTCTATATGAATACTTTCCAATGAGAGTAACTGGAAAGCAATATCCATTCTGAACTGGGGGGGGGGGGGGGAGAAGGGGCAGTCTTTCATGAGAAATGAGAAGTGCCAGCAAACCAGTCAAATATCCTAAATTTGGCACCAAACCTAGATACGACATCCAGGGCATAACACTGACAAAAGTTCACATATATCAAGATCTTCAACTATACTATGAACCTGAAACAAAGTGCATTTGCATTTTGTTCTCCCAAAGTCCACCTTGTAACAACATCATCCATGTCCCGATTCAATTCAGTCATAATCTGTCTTTTGACATCTGACAGCATCAAGATTCTTTAAAATCCTCCTGCATACTTAAGTAACTAATGGAGACCCTGCTCCTACTCCTATTGCATCATCATCCCTCTCTTTTCAAAGTGACTGCCAATTGTTGGATACATCACTTTACACTTTAAATGGTCTTTCTACTGATCACCACCTCAGCATGGAAGATCAACAAGCTACAAGTTCCCACAGCCAGATCTTTCTATATATTCTATCATAGGGATAGGTCAGTTCTAAAATGTCACCTTAAGTTCACTCCAAAGGTGGCCTTTGTCTCAAAGTTTCACATGAATCAGTAATTTAAGCTACTAGGTCTTATTTTCTAAACCATACTTGATACCATAAGAAAAGAACCTACAATCCTTCACTGTTTTCAAAGCCTTCCTCTGTTACCTGACAGGATGAAACCCTTTAAGCTGTTTCTTCATCTCTTTCTGTCACTATACCTGGCTCATTAAAAAGCCAAGTAACCTCATCACAGAGAATTTCAAAGTGTATCACACATTGTATCTCCAACTGGTTAGCTGCTGAGCCACTTCCACCAACTGTCAGGGAACACGCTGTGTCTTAAGCCAGCTTCAGAAACATGCCAGAACTGTGGTATGAGACCTTCAGCTGGGTCCATATCATACTGGGCTGCCCAGCTGTTTACATTTGGAGATGTAGGTCTTCCTAGCAAATTGCTTCTTGCTCTATATAGGAAGTTCTTGAACCTGTTGAGAACAGTCTCTCAGTAGTGCTCAACCAACCAACATTTAGGCCAGGGGTCTCAAACTCAAATCACCATGAGGGCTGCAGGAGGAGGAGTACAGGGCTGCATGAGGACTAATACACTAGCCCAAAGGCCGCACCACTGAAACCTTTTCATACAATGATATTGCAAATGTTGGCACCAATAGTGTTGTTCTGGACTGCAGGAAATAGCTTTACGGGCCACAAACAGCTTTTGTGTTTGAGACTCCTGATTCAGGCCACAACTGCAAGTCTAGAGTATCAAAATGGGCAGATCAAGAGGAGGAAAGGAGGTCTGGATGAATATGTGGAAGAGATCCAACAGTTCACACTGCTTTGTTTAATAAGAAGCTAACAAGATCAACATGGTCTTGTCCTGTCTGACCTTAGATATCACCCTTGGCATCAAGGGAACCAGAGAAAAGACATGTAGGAGGTCTGTGGTCCACTGTAGCAGAAAGGTCTCTCATGAGAAGCCCAGGTTCATGCCTGCTCAGAGGCAAGAGTTCTGGCACTCAGCATTCTCCTCCATGGTAGCAAGCTTTATTATGGCAAGTTCCAAAGGGGCAGCTATGTTAGTTCAGTCCAGCAAAGAAAACAAGGAGTCATGTGGCACTTAGAGGCTAATAGATTTATTTTTCGCATGAGCTTTCGTGCGAGAAAATCCCACTTCGTCAGATGCTTCGAAGCATCTGATGAAGTGGGATCTTCTCCCACGAAAGCTCATGCAGAAAATAAATCTGTTAGTCTTTAAGTGCCACACGACTCCTTGGGTCCCCCCCCATTATGGGAGCCATTCACTGGCAAAATATTAACTCTGTGAAGGATTTCTGCTGTGGACATTCATGGCTGGTTACCATATGCCTGCATAAGATGCATGCCATGTCACTGCTGGTACCTGTAAGATACAGAAACAGTGGGGTGACCCTGTTTCAATGACACCATGTCTACAACCCAATGAATTCTTGGCATAGAGGACATGACCAAGCACATCCTTGCTTGTTGATACAGTGCATTGCAATCAAGTTGTCTGCTCTGCAGGAATGCTACTCAGGCCAGCCAGATTGCCCTAAGCTCCAGGATGTTACTATGCACAATAAATCATCCTAAAATGACTATGGAGCCTGGCTTTGTATATGCATAATGGTACTTGAACCCAAATTGAAGAGCCTAGTACTGTTACTACAGTTGGTGTACGCCACAAGACCTTAAGCCAGATCACGCAGACGCTAATTTATGGGGAAGGTTTGGACAACTCCCAGACCAGCCAGAATGTCAAACAACTTCCGTGATTTCTTTTATCTGACCAAGTTTTATCTTCAGAGCCTCAGCAATTCCTATAAGGAGCTCTTGGAATGACTTGAAGTCACTCAGCACTGTTATCAGTACCAAGGACACTTCCTTATCAGGTGACTATGGCAGGTTCTTTGGTGGTAAAACAGATCATTGTTGATACTCTTGCTCTGAGGTCTGATTCTTTCTGGTCATCAAGTATAGGTGATGTGGGTAAAAATGGAGATGGGGAAAATGAGCTCTCTCTCAAATGCAGTGGGGACCATCTCTTTTGATATCTGTGGAAGTAGGGCCATGGAATTATGCCAGAGGTATATACCCAGCCTGTTTGCTAGTAGATAGATTAGTGTAATCCCTGTGATGAGGGCAGTTAGAAAATCCAGGCATTGGAGGATTGGGATGGAATGTCTGTAAATCAGGGCTGCCCGACCCTTTATGCCCTCTGAATTAGGATTAGATAGTAGAGGAAACACACACTGCTCCCAATGGATACTGATGTCAAAAAAAATCCAGTCTTGCACCTAGTGGGATCTACACTGACACATATGCAAAAAAAACCCCATGGTTATACTTATTTAGTACCGAGTGTTTCGTCTTTAAAAAGATAAACATGTTTGAGTTCTGAAAGCCAAGAACATCAAGTTAGTAAATTCACAGATCTGTTCATATCATATAAGGCCAAAAGGAACCATTGTGGTCTAATCTGGCCTCCAACATAGCACAGGTCATGGAACTGCCCTGAATTAATTCTAAAGACAAGATGGGTGACATCATATATTTTTTTTGGACCAACATCTGATAATGAGAGCTTGTCTACACTGTGGGCTCTACAGTAATCGATGCAGCAGGATCAACTGAGAGTATCATATAGATGGGAGATGTGGTCTCCAGTAGCTGCCATTAGTCCACCTCCACAAAAGGAGTATAGCTGCATTGGCAGGATAGTGTCTCCCACTAATGTGCCCAGTAGATGCTGAAGTATGTCAGTCAGAGATACATGAGCTATACAATGTACATAATAATATGCCAGCCACAGAACAGACCAGCCCTAAGAGAGACGAGCTTTCAAGCAACACACAGCTATTCTTCAGAATATGACCAACAGAAGCTGGTCCAGTAAAAAATACTACCTCCCCCACCTTGCTTCTCTAATATCCTGTAATCAACATAGCTAGTTATACTGCGCACTGAATTAATTCTATTTGATCTAAACCAGTGGTTCCCAACCTGTGGTCCATGGACATCCAGGGGTCCTAGGAGCCTTTCCCTACTGGAGCCAGAATCCAGTTACAGCCCCGATGCTTCCCGCCAGGGCTGCCTTTCCCCTTCTAGGGCCAGATCTTGGCAGGGGGATGGGGCTGTGGCTGCTTCTTGGCATGGGCCAGGGCAGGGGGCCATAGCTGCTGTGGCTTGCCTCCCCAATGATGTGGGCCATGGTGGCGGCAGTGCTGCTCAACAGCTGTCCCAGTGGCACCGTCAGAGTGATGCAGGTCAGAGTCTGCCTACGTGGGCCAGATTATATAATCAGCGGGGGGGGGGCAATTTTTTGTTTTGTTTTGTTAAAAAGAGGTCCCCAGGCTGAAAAAGGTTGGGAATCACTGATCTAAACCATGTCTTTTAGAAAGACATCCAAACACTGATGGAGAATTCACCACAAGCCTTTGTAAATTATTCCAATGATTAATTTCTTTGACTATTATATATATGTGCTTTGTGTCTAGTTTGAATTTGTCTAGCTTCAGTTTCCAGCCAGTGAATCCTTTTATAAAACTTTGTCTGCTAGTTTGAAAAGCCCTTTACTATCATTTAATTTCTGTTCTTCTTGTAGGTATTTCAGTCTGGGACCAAGTCAACCCGTTCAGATTCTCTGACAAACAAAACAGATTAAGTGCCAAGTCTCTCACTCCAAAACACGTTACCTAATCTTTTAATCTTTCCTCATGGCTCTTCTTTGAACCCCCTCCAATTTTTCAACATCCCTTTTGAAATGTGGGCACAAATATTCACATTTCAACCATACCACTGCCAAATACAGAGGTAAAAATCACCTCTTTACTCCTGCTCAGTACTCCAGTTTATACATCCAAAGATTGCATTAGCCCTTTTGGCCACATCATTACACTAGGAGTTCATCCGATTCTCCACCATGACCTCCAAGTTTTGGGGTTTTTTTTGTTTTTTTTTTTTAATTTTAGTATCACAGCTTCCCAGTTACAGTGTCCCATCCTGTAAATATGTATATTGCTCCTAGATCTCTATCTTCACTTTTTTCTGTACTGAAAAACAGCTTGAGACAAACTGGACAAGTGATCCAGACCACACTGTCAGTGACCCCATCCTTCTTCATTAAGTGGTGCTCCAAAGAGGAAGGAGCTAGGCTGTTCCTCAGTCATAACAGAGGATAGAACAAGGAGCAATGGTTTAAAGTTGCAACTTGCAGCTGGGGTGGTCAAGGTTTGATGTTAGGAAAAGCTCTCTCACTAGGAGGGTGGTGAAGCATTGGAATGGGTTACCTAGGGAGGTGGTGGAATCTCCATCTTTGGAAATGTTTAAGGCTCGGTTAGACAAAACCCTGGCTGGGCTGATTTAGTGGGAGTGTTCCTGCTTTTAGCAGGGGGTTGGACTAGATGACCTCATGAGGTCCCTGCCAACCCTATGATTCTATGATTAGTTACCACTCCCACCGTCTTCGTGCAATCTCCAAACTTTACTGAGAATTTTTTTGTGTTTTCTTTCAGTTCATTGATAATGTGATTAATTTGCTTAGGGACAAAAACCAGTTCTGGCAGGACCCCAGGAGAACTATACCTGCTCAACGATTATGATTAACCATTTACAATTACATTGAGATTTGTTAGATAGTTTTTAAAATTAATTTAATGCTGCATTTTTATCATTCTAGATTTTTTTTTAATGAAGATGTGTCATGCCAAGTGAAATGCCTTACAGAATTTTATGTATTTTACATCAACACTATTACCTGTATCAACTGAACTTGTAATTTTGTCAAAAAATATCAAGTTAATTTGGCAGGATATATTTTCCATAAATCCATGTACACTGGCATTAGTTATAAACTGAAGCCTTACTGTTCCAGAAGATGAGCCGAGTGAAGCTGCTGATTTTTTTTTTTCCTATCTTAACACTATTTTGCCAGGACCATCATCCTCTCTTCATAAAATGAAAATTGCTTTAGACATGCTGGCTCCCTTTTAAATATTGACTAGTAAACAAACTCTTCCAGAACTTACAGCATCGCACTTAGTGTAATAGTAAACAACATGCCCAAAATGTCTCAGAAGTTAGAAGATAGTAATTACTGAGCTATATTGTCTCTACCATGTGGCAGCATACAAAAAGAACGGATTTTAGGATCAGATTTTCTTCATTCAATATACACATATAACAATGAGCAATTTCAGTTATCTGTTTGAAATACACTGTGTCTTCTCCCTACAGCCCCAACACATAACATCCCAACTAAATTCAAAGTGGTTTGGGGAGTTTGTGAATTTTTAGCTTGTTTAGAACTTTATGCAGGTATCCAAAAATCAAAGATTCTTTGTCTATGCTGTATTAAGCAAACTATATAATATTACTTTAAAATAATACTGTGCACTTTAATATAGTGCTATTTGAAACACTTCTTTAAAGTGTACTAGGGGACTTTTAGTACTCACCAGCAAGGTCTACATGGACTTATTAATGCACACCACATTCATATACTTTAGAAATCACATCTACATATTAGTCTGCTAAGACAAGACCTTAGATACAAGTAAAAATTTCCAGTGTTCTTTTTCTCTCTTTTGTTGTACTGGGGGGGGGGTCTATACCACAATCAAATCAACAGATAATTAGAAGCCCTAACTATTCGTCTCCCCATATTCTCCTTCATGAACTGTAGCTTGTCCTCAAGATTGAAGTGGTACACTTAAAACATACTGATGAAATATATGGTATCTGATACAATAATGCAAGTTCTGAAATATGTTAATCTTTTCTTGGAACTGGATGAAATTATTACATTTCATGTTTTTTTTTCCAATTAAGGAAGCATCCTTGTTAAAAATCTTTTCCTTTCATACCCTAAAAGAGTGCAAAAACAGTGCAAACCTTATATAAGTTGTTACCGCAGCAACTACTTGCTCCCCATTCATTTCCAACCAATTACTAATTTAAAAACACCTTGAGCTGGAGTCTACCTTAGCAGCATTAGAAATTAATATTCATAGTATAGAAAATTCTACCCACAATAGATTCATTACTTGATTTTTTAAAAAAAAAATTACAATTTTACCTTAAATTTCAAAAGTAATATTTACCTGTGGATCTTTGAAGTACATTTCATACAACTGAATGGTCCGCCGGCTGGCTTGACTCCCATGATATACAACCACATTCAACTCTGTCCAGGTGCGAAACTCCCTTTCCCAGTTGGGGATTGTGGACAGCGGAGCAATAACCAAGAAAGGACCATGGATTCCTTTCAAATATATCTCATAGAGAAATGTAATAGACTGGATAGTTTTTCCCAACCCCATTTCATCTGCTAAAATGCAGTTTCGTCTGAAAATAATACAAAGAGTCTTATGGTTCTATTCTGAACATGGAATTTACAAAACAAAGATGTCTGTAAAGTTAAAATCTGCAAGACAGATATATAAATTAATAGATTAGTATGGATTTAAACTGAAAAACAAAGTTTTAAATAAATAGTATATTAGAAAGTGATGCAACAGAAACACTTTCATTATGTAGTTCTCTTAAGTATAGGTGTATGCATATAGTTGTTACATAACGAAGACACGTGTACATAAATCTCTTTATTATGTAACATTATGTTCTGTATATTAACACAAAACCATTAACTTTATATAAGCCAAGTAATAAAAATCATTAACAATTTTTAAGTCACACTTTTAAAAGACTATAAACATTAAAAATATTAACATTAAATTTAAACCATAACATCTGCTCTAAAGCAGCTGTTCTACAATAAAAAGGTACTTTACGCACGTGTTGTACCAGTTGAAAAGAAGCCAGTTTACTCCCTCCAACTGGTATTCCCTGAGTTTGTTATTGTTTTTATACTCCCTGGAACTCTCCGATTTCTTCCAGTCATCAGCAGGAGGTCGCTCCTGTTTCAAATACAGCAAATCCCATTAGTGGTTTCTGAAAGACCACATTACTTTGCTATTTTCAAATAAAATCCTCTATACAGAGCCAATTCTTACCACACGCTCCATTTGTGGCTCCCTAGATATCAGTTTCTCAAATTCTTCAATCTTAGCTTGGTCTATGTCTTGCTTTAACTCCCAAGTGCTGTCTTCATAAGGAAGTGAACACCACTTCACCAGATAATGTGTAACAGGCTTTGTTTTTGATGAAGAGTCAAGAAAGGATAAGATTGTAAAATTAGACTCAATGTAAAATAATAAAACAAACTTTTCTACATGACTTGTAAGTGGAATGGAATGACATGGTATTTGGAAAGCTGCAATGTAACACGAAAGACACCCTTGACACCACATACAATGAAAAAGAATTAACAGATTTTTTTTTAAAAAAAATGTCTTTTAAACGTGCAGGATAATCTAACAATAGGCTGACCTGTTGTAAACCCAATGATGCAAAATCTGAACAAGATAATGCAGTTTCCCACCAGAAGAGTGGCAAAGCTAAATTTTATAATTTTAAATTATTAAAATTAACCAAAATTCCAGAATAAAACAAAACCTTGCTTTACAATTATGAAGGGTGCCTGCTTTTGTCACACACTCCAATGAGGAGCTGTATTCTTCTGTTAGTGTGACATCACAAACTTTGCAGCAGAATCACTGAAACAGCAACTGTCAATGGGAAACAATCATTCACTGATTCAGTGATGATAAAACCAACAGGTATTACTGAAGCCTTTTCTGCTCCCCAAAACAGTAGGGCCCAGTGGAGTTCTCCTCAAAGTCAACAATAAAAGTGATCCTGCTTAGGGGATGTGATCATAAGCAAGGAGCAGACAATTTAGGCCATTGTGCAATGATGATTGGACAGAATTACCAAAATGCCTAGCTCCTGACAAATTAGAAATTCATATTAGGTGTGCTTGAATAACTACTTAGTTTCTACAAACATCCAGTATATTTTCTTTTTAAAAGTTATCAATTATCCCCAAGAACTTTATCCTACCATTTTACTTTTAACATCTACATGTTTATTCTAGTTTACAGAAACATCTAGAGTAGGCAAGAGCTTAAGAAACTGAGTTTTGAACTATTACTAAAGAACAAAAAGCTAAAAACTAGGTTAAACATCCTGTTGTGTTCAGATCATGTGTACTGGAAACTAGGCTTTTTGAAGTTCGAAATGTATTGATGGATGTCCAAAACAATTTACTAGGAAGTGGTGGTGTAGTCACTCTACCAACTTTACTGCAGCAGAATCTAACACTATCATAATTCCCTCCAGCCTCACTCCTACAGGATGAAAACAAATCATCATCTAAACCAGTGGTTCCCAAACTGGGGTCTGGGGACTCCCAGGGGTCCACAGACATGTTGCAGAGGGTCCGCAGAGCCTCTCCCTACCAGGGCAGGAATCCACCCGCAGCCTCAATGCTCCCCGCCAGGGCTGTCTCTCCCCACTCGTGGCCAGACCCTGGCAGGGGGATAGGGCCATGGCAGCTCCCCAGCAGGGGCAAAGACAGGGGGCCATAGCCACCATGGCTCAGCTTCCCAGCAGTGTGAGCCATGGTGGCGGCAGCACCACTCACCGGCTGTCCCAGCGGTGTCACCAGAATGGTGCAGGCCAGAGTTTGCCTGCATGGGCCAGACTACATAAACAGCCAAGGTGTCCGCAAAGATTTTTTTTTGTTGTTGTTAAAAAAGGGTCCCCAGCCTGAAAAAGGTTGGGAACCACTGATCTAAACCTATTGAAGTTTCTAATATTTAGATAGGCAATTGTACAAAAGACTGAAGATGTACCAACAGTTTTGTTTACCTCTCCATTATCATCTGTGCTATGTGAAAAATCCATTATTCTATCAACTTCCACATAGTCTGGATTGAAAAGCTCATCATCAATCTGTTGAAAGATAAGAGGAAAAAAACAAAACAAAAACAAATCTTTATTAGCTTGTCCTCAGAGCAAAAATTATACTTTTCACCAGGTAACAGTACTTTAGGTTACAGAAACATAAAATTTATATTTGGCAACCTTCAGCATGTTAATTGAAATGCCGCAATTCAGCAAGATCATTCCCCATGAGGAAATCAGACTTCTCAGACTTTGTTAACTGGGCCTCTTAATTACTGTGTGAAACCTTTTACTGTGAGAGAATGTTTAAGAATATTTTAAATGAAGTGTGAAATTACAATTCACTAATGAGCAATCGAAAAGGCTTATGGCATGCAATGCATTTAGCATTCTTGAAAACTGCAGCTTGTAATAAAGAAATTAGAGCTGTGTACACTAAGTGCCTTTAGATTACCATAACTACAGGAGTTGTCAGACTACTTCGTAAGCAAGATTCAGAGAATATTATTCCAAAAATGGAAAACAAACCAAAAAATACCCCTCACCCTAAAGTTTATAATTCATTGCCTCCCTCTTCCACTCACCAAATCTTTAGTCAGTGATATATGCACAAAAATGCTCCTTTCATACTTTGTTCTGTACTCTACTACTCTACTAATGGCTGGGTGTGGCAGGGAAAAAGGTAAGGATGAATTATAAAAATGTATACAAGTTTAATATTTTGACAGCTTACTCAAAAAAGAAAGGTACAATCACTTGTTAAACAGAAATGATCACTCAAAAATATAAATAGAAAAAAGCGTAATACTTGGCTTGGTCACTGAAGAATAAGGTTATATCAATTTCATACACAGCTTTAAAAACGTTACATTATTAACCATTTTTCCCCAGAGTCCATCTATGACATACAGTTCAACAAATATTTCAAGTAACAGCATACTTTCAAACAAAAAACAAACCTTATTTAGTCTGAATACTTCTTAGTCATTAGAATTACCTGGCAAAGTTTACTCTTGATAGCTATCCTCCCACTTCCTAATAACCCAAAAGTATCTTCTAGATGTTTTGACCCAGAGCTCAGATATTTTGTATCTACTTGTAAAAACACAGCATGCAGAAAATAGTAGAATTCTTGTAAAATTTACAAAAATCTTTCTAACTATTTGATCAGAAATCAACAATGATTTTTTATGGATGTTTCCAACTCCCTAGAGGCCTTGGTGAGCCTGAAATACCATATTAAATAAAAATGCAAAACACAGAGAAAAGATCAAGGCACTAGCCTTTTCTATTTTAAATGATTAAAGTTTTCCTAAAAGTAAGCTTTCACAAGGATAGGCAAACGAGCAAAACTGGGCTTTTATTGGCAAGACCTCTGCTATAGCTATGCTTGTGGCTCTAACTGAAATTAAACTACTGATCAAAAGCTCAGTGTCCCTAGTGGGCAACAGTCCAAATCACAGAAAATTACCATGCATTTTTCTGGCATAATGGGCTGTTCAGGAGAGAGCCCTGGTACCTATTCTACAGGAGATTCAGTCTTTTCAGTCACCATGGATAGCTAAGAGTAGGCCTGCAATGTCAACATTACTGTCAAAGTTCTGAATTCTCTAAGATCAACAAATTGCTGAAGTCTGTTTACTTAAAACGTAAATGGTTTACTTAACAAAAGCATGTTTAAGCTTAAGAAAACCCTTCCACGCCTGCACCGCCATCTTAAATTCTACAGACTTTGTCTCCAATTCTCTCCTTCAGGATCATTAAATAGAGATGCTACATGCCAGAATAATATCACAATCATTTCCACATTAAATTGTAACTGGATCAAGTTCTCTTAGAACAAACAAGCAACAGGAAGACAAAGTAGCTTCCTGTTTATGAAAGTGAACAATTAACCGTTCATCAGTAAGAACAGCAATCAACTATGAACAGAAGTTGGTTAACTTTATGTAACTGAATTTGAAAGCTTATGAATTAAACTGAATATTTTTACATTGTGATGAAAACTTTTGCACACAAAGGGATTTAAGCAGTATCAGAATATCCCTTTAAAAACAATTATGAAAATAGTCATACCTCTGAAAGGAATTTATTCTGACCCTGTTTTGCCTTAAACCGCTTAACCTTTTGCTGAATTCTCTTGTCTTTGTCCAATTCTTCTATGGATGCCCATTGACAATGAAGGTAAGACCTTGAAGACGGAATAAAGAAAAACTTCTTCAAAGCAATCCCAGCCCAAATGTTTCTCCTTATTTGCTTTCCTGAATTTATTCCCCTGAAAATTTTATTGGCAAATGAACATGACAGCACCCAGTTATCTAGAATATCAGCTACTATCTTCCATTAAACTAATCACTTTACTGGCAGCAATCTGTAGTTGCTATCTCATAAAACCGCAGGTCAGAAAAAATCAGTATAGCCTATATCCCCCCCCCCCCGCCTTGGCTCAAGAGTTGCAAAGATAAATTTTATTGAATGCATTCAGAATGTACAACAAGACAATGCACACATGCTAAACTTCACTGTCTATTAAATTTAAAAAGTACAGTGTGATGAAAACTCATTGAAATTGTCTAAAAATACCTTTAACTCGATTATGCTACAGAATCTTATCTCTCTAATGTAGAGCTGTTGTTAGAGGCACAGTGCAACTCAATTAGCCCTATAAGGCAATTTTAATCATACTTTTGGGAATATTCAATAATCAATAGGTTAAACATTAATATATCCTTATGGATGAAATGTTCATTATCATAAATGTGCAATTAAAATTAGTTTTATTTTAAAATTTTGTTTTTAAAGTAATAAAAAGGTCAAGACCAAGTTGTACAATTACTATCAAACAACACATAAGCACTGGTCACATGTGGTTAACACAATAATAAGAATTACAAATAGACAGGATTTATGCTATTCAACATGTCAGATCAATATGAAACAAAGGACAACAAAATTGGGCAGTTTAGCTGCATATATTTTATAATCAGTATCGTTAAAAGGCAATTAACTCTCTGGAAATGCAAGTGAATTTCTATCAGATGTTGACATTTATTTTACCATTTAAATTTATTGTCTCCCAATTCTGTCCCTTCTCTTTCCCACTTCCCGAAAAAGGAAATGCAGTGCAATTCAGAGTAAAAAGTGGCATAATATACTTCCATTGCAAACACTACACATTTTAGAAAATGCAGCTGCCATCATGGAACTGTTAGAAGTAAAATTCTCTACAGCTGCCTAATAAAATGTCATATAGTTTGTGGAACACTGACTTTCTCTGGAATATAAAGGTTAATTATTCTGATGATCTCTCTGAGGGATTAAGAATTAAGGCTTCAATGCTGCAGTCAGATCTATGGAGGCACAGGTGCCTGTCGGCACAACTCCACCTGCAGAATCAGGGCCTTGTTAAACAAAATTTAAAGCCAGTCTGCCATTGCTCTTAAAACTGTTTCATTTTAGAAAGAACACTTAAATCATATAGCTAATGTATCTGGTTATTAAATATAGCTCTACGTCAATGCAAAAAATGCCTGCTATTAATTATCTATTGTTTTGGATTAGACAGAATGCTTAAGGTGAGATATTAATAGTATGTCACTTTCAAAATACAACTTTGAGCAAATACTTGGAGCCTGCAGAGACATTAAAAAAAAACAAGTAACAAAAATTGCAGCTTACTTACAAGTTTTTGTACTTTACATAGAATTCCTCCGTTTCCACTTCCTCTCCATTTTCCACCTGTAAAAGCAGGATTTCAACTGTACCTTATACTATTAAATATTCCAGTAGTTTTAATCATTTCCCCCAACTAAAGCATAGTATATTGCCCAAAACTATTACCAATTAAAGTGCATGTATGTATATATAGCTGCATGAAAGGAAGTGGAGAAAAGGATATGGGTAAGAAGTTTCCTCCATCAGCTTACTCAAGCACATATTACACTGCTTACTACAACTTCCAAGACATGAATCATTTTAACTCCTCCCTAACCACATGCAGCTTCATTCACAACAACCTCACCCCAAATCTGGCTTTCTGCCAAACCCACAGTGTTAAATAGAAGCCAAGCGTACCATTTTCTCAGGCAGCAGCCAATTAGCAACTGCACTCCTGAATGCCATATGTATTATTTTTGGCTGCACTATGGCAACTTTACATTGTAGGTTTTGTAATGTTTTAAAATAGATTTTTAAAAGGGGTTTATGCCTCTACGTAAACAAGAAGCCTTATAAAATTAAGTCTTATACCTCTGCTATAATTTTAGTGCATCACTGTTCATGGCTTTAGTTTTACTCAATGGTGCAATTAAATTCACTCAGGCAAGATGTCTCACATACAGAGCAGCCAAATTAAATTAACACCAAAAATACTACATTTAAGCAAGGTTGAATCTGTGATACAAACCAGCAAAACCAAGGGCATTCAAGTGTTAAGGGTCAAGACTGTGCTTAAATCATCCCTGGTGCCAGAGTATGGGAGAACATATGGCCTGTAATTCAACATCAAAGTCTTATTACTGAACTCTGCCATAGGACAAATTAAGGACAAATTTGAGGACTGCCTCAAATTTAGGATTTGGTTTATGTCACAACATTAAATTAAACAGTTTTTGTTGTGTTAATATGCTTTGGAACTGTTGCCGCCTATTACATTATATATCACAGAGAATTTTCAAGACTGACACAGCACACATAATCAGGGCCAGTTCTATGGAAAGTATTAAAAGCAGGGCTATGAACGAATTCTCAAATTTCCTCCCTATGCCTTGAATCCACATATTCTGTCACTATCCTTAATCTCCCCATTATAGAGGGAGAAAGGACATGATGCACTGAGACAGAGAAGGGACTACTTATCTGCCAGAATCAAAACTATTTTGCTCACTGAATTTTCCATCAATTCACTCCACTGCTATTGATGTAAGAGCAATAGCTGCTATCAGCTCTGTTTTAGTATGCTTGCGTTTCTTCGCTTTGCTTCACCAAGTACTCCCTCTTTTAACATACCAGGGAGAAACTGACACCATCATACTTGGTTCCTCTCAAGAAAGTAAGTAATGTCATCCTCCACCAAGATCTCCATGCAGAGTTACATCAGGAGAGAGAACAAAGCTGGTCTCCAGCTTCCCCTGGCTCTTTAGCAGGGATGAACAATTCCCAGTTTCAATTCTGCAAGAGCAGATTACTCAGCCACTCCATGAAGACACTTCCAAAGAGAAAGACTGAAAACTACCAAGGTTTTCCCAATGAAGACGGCTAATGATACATGTAAATTTCCCAACACAAATATCCAGTGTGGAGGTTCTAATATAACAGAAGTACAAGCTCTATTAATCTGAATATAGCCAGCACCTCTGTGCAATACCAGCCTTTTAGAAAGTAGGTTTACACACATACATATCAAATTAAGTTCCAAAGGGGTATCCGTGTTAATCTAGTTCAGCAAAATAAACAAGGAGTCTTGTGGTACTTTTAAAGACTAACAAATTAAAATATCTCGGTGATCATTTTGTAATTCATTGTACTTAGCTACATTATGGCCTAATCTTTTTATTTTTATTTTTAAATTGAAGAATTTAAGTGTTAATACAATCTGAAAACTAATATGTAACATCTGTGAACCCAAGTTAACAAACAGGTTTTTCTTTTTATTAATTGAGCATACTTCTGCTACGTTTTAGCCGTATGCAATTTTTTCCATTCAACTGAAACAACACCAAGATGATTTACACTAAAAATGCTGACAGATCCTCTACTACTGCAGTACCAGAAAGTGTTACTTTACTACCTAGAGGGTTGGCAAAAAAAAAAAACTTATGAAGGATAAGTTATGGAAAGCAGCTCGAGTGTATTGCATAACTGCATACTGTATAACTGTACTCTAAAATATGCAACGATCAACTTTGTTGTGACTCAATAAAAATAGGTTAATGTCAGACTTTAAGAATAATGTTTGTTTGTTTCTCAAATGCTGATGGAGTCTTAAGGTGGTATGCATCATGTCTTGACAGCCATGGTTACATTAAGCAGGCCTTATCACAGCTGACAAACATTTTTGCTTTTTCTTTGAAGCTGAAACATTTCAGAGAGCAAGCTGCCTCCATGAAGTTTTTGTCAGGAAGGCTTTTAGGTCTACAGGTGGAAGGAGGCAAAAACAAGGCAGATGACAGACTATAGCCAACTGGTTATGAACTTGCCTAGGATGTAGCAAACCCAGGTTCAAGTCCCTAACATGGGGTACTATAACAGACTAAAAAAAGATCTGTCTCAAAAATTGCTGTGAAACAAAGGGGCCATCTTCCAGTCAGCTCTAGCACTGATCATCTCCAGGGCTGGCACTAACTGGAAAATAAATAAATATATATAAATATATATATTTAAAAAAAAATATGAAGAGAGGCCTGAATGATCACAGAGACTGAACTACACTCACCTCCCAAGAGTGACACAGATGATCACTTCCTCCAGGAGACATTAAAACATGTATTACTATAGCAGCACAGATAAGCTTGCATGGTCACTGCCTGTACCTCACCTACTCTGCAGCAGTATTCACAGATACTTATTTACATTGCTCAGGACTAGAGAGGAATGAGGAAATTCAGAAACAGCTGAAAGCCTGAGGAATGCTTAGAACAAGGGATGATGAAAATAACTGTTGACAAATGCAAAGTAATATACACTGGAAAGAAAAATTTCAATTATTGATACATATTAGATTCTAAATTAAGCAGTTCAGAAAAGATTGGGACACTAAGGGCAGCTGGGTAAAAAAATATCTGTTCAGCATGCATTATTAGCAAAAGAAGAAAAGATGGGCATATTTTCTATAAATCAATTATACGTCTTCATCTTGAACAATATGGTCACTTCAATTCAACCCATTTCAAAAGATATTGTAGCAGACATGGTGGGAGATGGTCCAAATTGGGCAACAAAATGATTACAGACACAGAACAGCTACAATATGAAAATAAATCCTAGTGACTGAGACTTTAGTTCAGGGAGAGGGCATCACAGAGGTATCCAAAACAGTGTATTGGACATACAGTTAAACTGGCATTATTAACTCTTATAATAAATGCAAAGGAACATGCAATTAAATGCTTTACATTGTTTTCTGTACATTTAAAAAAATTAGTTTTAAGCCCAATGTTGTAGGCTTTTTACACAGAAATATTATGACTCTAGCAATTTCAAAACCATACCCAAGATACTTTGGTGGAAACCAATATAATTTGTTGACAAAAGGACTCTTCAAAGGCAGTGTTATCTAATTTTGTCCTTTGCTAGGACACAGTATTTTACTGCATTCTTATAAAGTTTATTTTTGTGTTCTTGTCCTCATCAGTCATTTTACTTGGAATACTAAGGTAGCAACCATGGTTTTGATTATATTAGCAAGAGTGCAAAAGAAACTTAAATAAGCAGGTACTCTGGATTTTAAATATTAACTTCCTCAAATTCATATTCGGGCACAGGAAGTAGGGTCAAGATGGGGGAAAGAACATAGGCAAACCTAGAAGTACAAGACATAGAAGACATTAAAGGACAAGTTCAAAATAAAAGAGTTTGCCTCCAGCAAACCAACTACTCCTCATAAACTACAGCAAAGCACAAAGTCCCCTGGGGTAATCACATCTTTGTTTGCAGGAAAGAGAAAAAAAGAGAATAATCAGTGAAAAACTGACACCAATGTAAAGAGATTTAAGAGGAGAACAGATTTTCTGCTCTTTTCTAGCAGACCATCAGAACAGCTAATTATTAAGTTTAGATTACATTAAATTTACCTCAAAAAATAAGGACAAAACAGTTCTGCACTATTATAAAATTAGAGGTGTTATGCTGCGGTGACTGGAGGACCAGGCCAACATTAAAACTCAATCAAAACCAGGTCATGAGATGCCATGAATTTAAATTTAAAGAGCACTTGAATGTACTAGTACAGCCAGGAGTAAGGTTCAAAAATTTAAAAACCCTTAAAAACCCCACAAGAATTAATGAAAGCTTTTTTCTCTTCTTTTGGAATGTGTTCCTATGACATATGAAACTCTATTTTATCATGATAAACTTGAGTGTAACATTCAGATATTTAGGTAAATTGTATAAGCAGAATTTCATATTAAAGCTACAACATAAAGAATGAGTAAGCTATGCAATAAGGCTACAACAGAATGCAATAAGGCTACAACCTTTAGCAAATCACCACATACTCCCCTTTTCCACAGAATTAGAAAATCCAGGAATTTGGAATTAGCACTTAGCTGCACAGGTCAGCCAAGCTTTACTGATGGACTTCTGTTCCTGCCTTCAGCAAAATGATCACACAACGGACATACTTTGCATAGGGGATTTGAGGAGAATCATGTTAACCCTGCCATCACTTCAAGCTGCAGTATTCAACGAATTTCTGCAGATGGCCAGATATGATCCTCTTGATCACATGCTGGTTCTGTTGGCCATGTGGGGATATCCACTGAGAGGATTTGAAAAGGAAAATGCCCATGATTTTACCAGAAATGCCAAAGATTACAAACCAAAGATTCAGGAGAAGGATATCACCCACCTCATCTCCAAAGCAGTAAATGGTCCTCCAAGGTAAATTCTTTATGTTTGCAAAAAGTAAACATTTTCATTTATACATACACAGAAAAAGACTGGAAGATTTATCAGATAAACATTTTAAAAATACTTACCTGTTTCTTGACTGAACGGCTACTCATGATTTTCTCTACTACTGGACCTTCAGCATCAGCTGATTCCTGCAAAATGAACATTGCACAACTGTTACAGAAGTGAGTAGAGTATTTTTGTTGCATAAAGACTTTTTTCAGGAAGACATCTTTTAATAAGTTCTCAAAGGGTAGCTGTGTTAATCTAGTTCAGCAAAACATACAAGCAATCTGGTCACACTTTTAAAGACTAATGTTTATTTGTCACATGAGCTTATTTGGGAGAAAAATCCCACTTTGTCAGATGCTTGAATTTATCATAATCAGAGTGTAACTGCTGATACATTGACTGTAGAACTCAAACGCATTTAATGCCTTATTAAATCTAGTAGAAAAACATTTTTTAAGGTATGTTTAATACAAAATGAGGCTGACTAAATTCTAGGTTCACACTCACTGGTGGGAATCAACCCACCAGAAAGGCTAATTACAGATATGTTCTATGCACCAGAGAAGTGTATGTGCTTTCTTGTGTGATTATGTGGCGAGTTGTTTCTCCCAATAAAGCTGAACACACCCACTGTAGCCTAGACTCCCAAAGCCAGAAAACAAAGAACCCCAATTAGCTATGTACAGTAACAGTATCCATGTGACAGCTGTCAAAAATATGTTCATCCCCACTGTCAAAGCTGCAGGTAAATATACCCTCTCCTTTATTGATAGTTGTATTGTAAGATATCACACAGGACATTTCACAGAGCTCACCAGAGCACAATTTGCCAAATGAAGTACCAAAAGCACGTATACATTCACCAAAGGCATGTCAGTTAGTTAAGAGAAGTAGTGCTATGGAAAGAGCACTACAAAACAATAAGATTGTTATCATCATTCGTACATTATTACCCCTCATTTTATTCAAACTATTTTATCCATCATTTACATTGCTCAGAGAATAAAGTGTACCCTGCTGGGTACTACAAGGCAGTAATTTCATAAAGGGGTTCTTATGGTGCCTAGCAGCAGGAGACAAGCTTGAGTGGTTTATTAAAGTCATAGAAGCCAGACCACTGAATTCACAGAGGTAAATTCAGCCTCCTTGAAGTCTAGTTTTAGGCTTTTCCTTAGCAGAGACTGTTAATTTCATTGAATTGTGTCAAATTACATATTGCAGGCTTGTAAAAAGAAGCCCCATGAATGAATATACCCTTTAAGAACATAAACAACTAATTTCCTTTTGCACACTGAGCCAAACTAAGATGAAAAGTCCCCAGTAAAGAGGCAAACACTTAAAATTTTAAATACCTAGGTTGCTGTTACATTTCCAGTCTATCTATGTTTGGAATATGAACTGACCTGCAGCTCTGACTGGGAAGTATTTGAAGGAGAGTCTCTCCCAGCAGCATCCGCATCATCAGCCTCCTCATCTGAAATCTTGAACTCCAGGTCTTCTGTATAACGTTTTCGCTTAACCTGCCTGCTAGAACGTCTTTTCTGAAAAGAGATCATTGATATTCTTTGTAAGGTACAAAAGGTAGAGTACAGAATAAATAAGAAACAATCATATTTACAGTTTTCACACACTGTAGTACTTTTAAAACAATTACAGTATCCTGGTAGTGACGGTTTGAATTAAGACGTCATTTTCATTCTAAATTTGTCACTTGTAATTTCTGCAAATAAAAAAAAGATCAAGATTCCTCATGTTTGTTTCCGAACTGGAAGAGTATTTTATTTTTCTTCTCTTTTAATATTCAGCTATGTGCATAACTCGTACGCAAAAAAGGTCACTTCCCCTTAGTTTTGTTTTGAGAATTTCAGATTTGCTATGCATGTAATCATGAATGAAGATAAGTGCATTCATGGAGGGCCTCATAATTATTATTTCAATGCACCTTGAAGGCCTCTGAACTTTGCAGAATTAGGTACCTTGTTCAAAGGCTTTTAGAAATTCATTTTTGAAAACAGAGGCTACTAAATGTGTAGTGCAATATTTTCCTTAACTCCAGGTAAAATGTACTGAAGTTTTACTCTTGTCAGACATCATTCTTTTTGGACTGTACAGTCATTCCATGGAGAGTTAGTGGTGACCCCTGATATTTAGACTGCTTCACACCTTCTTTTATAAAAGATTCCTAAGAATTTCCAACATCTCCATTGTTGTAAGACAGCCTTTGAAATATAGTAGGAACAAAGTTCTGGAGCTAGATGCTTTTGGCTTGTCCCATGCAAATCTACTCAGATTTCGCTGACACAGAAACTTCAAGGGAAAAGTTACCATTTTCTCAACCTTCTCTTATTTTCCAGAGGATTAAAGTAAGGTCTAACGCACCAAAACACCGACCCAGGGCCCCCATTTTTGGGGGGCAAGCGGTGTGGGGCCCCCAAAACTAGAAGAGTGCACTGGAGTGCAGCATTCTGGAACCCTAAAAATAGAATCAGTAGTGAGAATGCAGCATTCCCGGTGCATTCCGCCTCACTATCTGGGCAAAGTTTTAAAAGCTCCCGGCCTGGGAGAATCTCCCTGATGCCACAGCACAGCTTGTGACTGAACTTTGTGCTCATCCACAACCACTTCAGATCTGAGGATCATTTATATCTCCAAATCAGTGGCACTGCTATGGGCACCCGCATGGCCCCACAATATGCCAACATCTTTATGGGTGACTTAGAACAACATTTCCTCAAGTCTCATCCCAAAACACCTCTTCTTTACCTATGCTACATTGATGACATCTTCATCATCTGGACACATGGTAGGGATGCTCTTGAAGATTTTCACAGAGATTTCAACAATTTCCACGCCACCATCAAATTGAGCCTGGAACACTCCACACAGGAGATCCACTTTCTTGACACTACAGTACAAATCAGGGATAGACACATCACCACCACCCCGTACTGAAAACCTACTGATCGGTATAGTTACCTACATCCTTTGAGCTTCCATCCTAAACACACCACACGATCCATTGTCTACAGCCAAGCCCTAAGATATAACCACATCTGCTCTGATCCCTCAGACAGAGACAGACACCTTCAGGATCTCTATCAAGCTTTCTTGAAACTACAGTACCCACCTGGGGAAGTAAGAAGCTAGACAGGTTCCCCAAAGTCATCTACTACAGGAGAGGCCCAAGAAAGAAAACAACAGAACACCACTAGTCACCACATACAACTCCCAAGTCAGATCTCTGCAACAGATCATTAAGGACCTACAGCCTATTCTAAAAGATGATCCCTCTCTCTCTCTCAAGTCTTGGAAGACAGACCTCTCCTTGCCTACAGACAGCCACCCAATCTTAAACAGATACTCACCAGCAACTATAGATCTAACAACAGAAACATTGAGGCAGGCACACACCCCTGCACCAAACCATGCTGCCAAGTCTGCTCGCATATCTGCACAACAGATACCATCATAGGTCCTAATCAAGCCTGCTACTCCATCAAAGGCTCATTTACCTGCTCATCTACTAATGTGGTCTATGCCATCATGTGCAAGAAATGCCCCAACATCTTATACATTGAACAAACAGGACGATCACTGCGCAAAAGGATAAATGAACACAGAGCTGATATCAGAAATCACAGAACAAAGAAACCAGTTGCTGAGCACTTCCATCTTTCTAATCACTCGATAAATGATTTAACGACTGTCAACAGAGATGTGGCTGGAACATCAAGACTTCAAAGAGAAACAGCTGAACTCAAATTAATATGCAAGCTAAATTCTGTGAAAGCAGGACTCAGTTGAGACTATGGGTTCTTTTCCCATTACAGAAGGTAATCTGACTTCAGGCTTCCCATGATTTGAACCTAACAACTGCTCTGATTTGCTGTTACTGTATGACCTGATCGTATGTTTTACACCCACTTGCATTTATTTTCATTCCATTCTGTAAGTTCACCCATCTTCGAAGCATCTGAAGAAGCGGGATTTTCTCCCCACGAAAGCTCATGCGAAAAATAAATCTGTTAGTTTTAAAGTGCCACGCGACTCCTCTTTTTTTTTTTCCCCAGAAGACACAGTCTTGTGGCCAGCAGAGAGCTTCCCCCACGCTGGGAGCCTTTAAAACTCTCACCCTGACCCTGCTCTGATTGAGCATGCTCAGAGCCTCTGAGCAGCCCTTGCGGTGGCTGATCCGTCCGCTCCGGCAGCCAAGTAAGCGGACCCCAGGGGCAGGCCTGGGCTGGAGAAGGAGCAGGAGCCGGAAGTGCAGGGCCAAGGCTGCTCTGGCTCTGCAGCGGAGGTGCCGGGGTGGCAAAGTGGGCTGGGACTGGAGCAGGGCAGGAAACTGTGGGGTGGACTCTCTCCCACCAGGCCAACCCTGGTCAGGGTCTCCCAGCTCCCCACAGCCGCAGAGGGGAGCTGGCTGGATGAGTGGCCCAGTGGCCCCTTCCTGTATAGCCCCAGCCCCCCAACTCTCCTGCTCCAACCCTTCTCTGTCCCATCTCCTGCCCCTATCCCCTTCACCACTCTCACCTCCTGCCTCTGCCCCCTAACTCCTGCCCATTGACCCCTTCTCTGCCCCATCTCCTGCCCATGCCCCCAGCTACCTCTTCAACACCCCCACCTCCTGCCCTGCTCCATTCCTCCACATCCTGTGTCCTCATCCTTCCTGAGCTAGGGCCCACACACGTGAGAAGGAGCTCCACCAAATTATACTTTAACCACTCTTTCTTCCTTCTGGAGAATGTCAGCAGCATGCAAAAACAACAATTAAAAATGATTACAATTGCTACTAAAGGAGCATCAGCAACGCTCCCTGCAAACCTTCACTATACAGGGAATCCCTCGGAGCCACTGTGGTGGTATAAGGGAATAGAAGGGGAATGCCAGGTAAAGTTCCTCAGTCCTTCCACTGAGTTGGATCATGGCCTAAACAGGACCCCCTCCCAGGGCATCACATTGAGTAAGAGACCACCCCTTCTCTCCTCCCTGCCCCCCGTGCCCACAAGGAGTGGAGAGAAGTGGCCTGATCCCCCTCCAGTCACTGCCACGGAACATGCAAATACCATCAACACATAAGAGGGACTGGCAATCTTTGCTGACTCCAGTGCTTCTCTCCTTTCCAGCATTCAGCCTGCACCCCCTCTGCCAAAAAGGAGGACTCACCACCTCAAAATTTGGTGGCAGTCACAACTGGACTGCCCCTCCCACCAAAAGCTGCTCAGGGTGTCTTCTTTTGGCTGCATGCCTGGGGACCTCTGCCTCAATCGCCACCAAAAAGAGCCATTCTGAGCAGCTTCTTTCCGCAGTGTCCCTAGGGATCCCCCCACCTCAGCCACCACTGAAAGAACTTGCCTAGAGCGGCTTCCAGCAGCAGGAGCAGCAATTTCAGTGGCGCCGTGGGATGCTCCAAATGGGCCCACGTGCCAGTCTTGGCACGTGTGCTGGGGTTGCCTACATCTATTCCTTGCTCTTCCAGGATAGCCTACTTCTGCTCTTGACAGGTAATGCAGTCAGTCTTGTGCCACTACTCTACACTGTAGTACTGGAAATTCGGGTTCAGACTCTACAGAGGATGCATGATGAGTTGTTACAGTTTTACAAAAGTTTCTTTTCACCCTTTTTCTTTAAAAAATTACTAAGATATTTCATATCTCTAAAAAACAAAAAAAAACATTTAGAATGTGGTAGAAACATTTCAGTTGCAAGGTCTGGCACTCAAGAGTCAGAAAATAGCAGATTTACTGTTTTTAGTGCAATCTTAGTTCTTTTGGCTGTCTGTGTTATGAGAGAAAGTTTAGTAACATGGTCACATGCTGCATTTTCCAGATTATTCCTCCATTATTTAGAGTACAGGCTGACCCCACAAGAAGGCAGAATTAAGGTTGCACAGACAACCATAAAGATGACATTTAATTTTGAGTTTTTCACTTTTCGACCTACATAATATGCTTACATTACAAAATGTGATTCAAATACGTGTCTGGGGAACAGCGGGATAGGGACTATAGGAAGTACCCTAAAAATACACATCTCCCACAGAATTTGGAATTAATTTAGTTTTAAACAATCACCACTTAACCCCTTTTTTCTGCAACAATAACACTCAACTTTTTCAACTAATCATTACTGTGACAAGTTATACATTTGAAAAACTAACATGATTTTTTGCAGTAGGTGAGAAAAACTGCCACTTTTATAATGTTTTAAACTAATGGAATATATTTTCTTAGAAATGACAACTTGAAAATTCCAACTTATTCTTCAGTATTTACACTAGTTACTTTTTGCATTTCTCAGCCTAATATTTGAAAAATCATAAATTAATTAGAATTTGGTTCATCATATTTTTCATTTTGGTTTTCAACGCTGTAATGTTCAGGATCCAAGCAGTGAAATGGAATATGTATATAAACAATAACTGTCTCCATTGTAATACATGGAAACTAATCGAAATCTATTTTTGCACAATCCTTTAAACTCCAATTTTCTAATTTCCTTTATACAAATAAAAAAGTTAAAGGATTAAAAATCTAAAGACTAAAATTATGAATGTACCACCTAACAAGCCACAAAGCTTTCTACATATGCCTCTCCCCCTCCCATTTATTTCTTTCCTTTGTATCATCTCATGAAACTACTTTGGATTTTATGCTCTTTGGGATATACACTGTGCTTTTACTTTAAAAAGCACCATGCTCACACCTACAGTGCTAAATACAAATGTGTGTGACTGGCTCAATAAATGTATACATTACTATTCATATTTATATATCTTCATATACATACAGCTGGAGCTACAGGTATCATATCTGGATAGATCTAGAAATATTTATATATAAACATGCCATCTTCTGCTAGGTTTTCTTACAAAATCCAAATTTTTGAGTCAAGTCTGAGTTTACAGAATTCCTCTGGACAAGGCATTGTGACTATATAATTATATCTTGGAAGAAATAAGTTAAGGGAAATTTCCTTAAAGTGCAATATAAAGACAATAGTTGGGTATATGAAAACAGTTACTATGTGGCAGTTTCACACCTTGATATCCCTAACCATGTCAAGTAAACCACAATTTTCTTTTAGCTAAATAGACAGGACTTGCTACTATTTCTGGGGCGCCAAAATCACTTCTTGCACTTCTTTAATGAAAAAGATGCTGAACAGCTAACTATAAGCCTGCATTTTATGTTTATTTACATGGCTAGCTTCCTGTTTCCTGTTATGTCCACATGAGGCTTTTCAGTTTTTATGTATTCTTGCCTGAATGCATTTGTGTATTTGTGTGCTTTCAATTTACAATTTGACTCATTAATTACTTGGTTTGGAGGTGTTAAGCTGGATAATTAAAGTTGCTGTTAGCTTTTGAATAAAAACTACAGATTTGTAGTTATTTTTCATTCTGGTAATACAGCATAACATCACAACACACTACAGTGTGACAAGACAGCAAACACACTATTGCACATTTTTCTCTCTAATTAAGGAGCATTATGTAGCAATACAAAAAGCAACACATTTGTATATTTAAGGTCTTACTTAGGGTTCAGTTCTAAGAATAAGAAAACATTTCAAGTTTTGGCTTTAAGCTTCATATGCTCTATAAACTAAATATGCACATGTAACTATATTTATTACTCTGTATAGACCAGGCAAGTTCTTGCTTAAAGCATGTGAGAGAAGGAAAAAGTTTTATGCAGGAACTTTAATATCCTAATGTATATATGATATACTCCTGTTCTCCTTTAATTATGTAAAAATACAAAAACAAAGGATTTCAGAAGTATAAAACTTACAGAGCATAAATGAAAAATACAAGTATTTAAGTGATAAATCTTATCAACTAAGGATGAAAAACCAACTATTAAATAAGATAATCATTGGGAAACAGAGAACGATTCAGATTAAAGTTCTTATGCCTGTCTAAGATTGGCTCAGAAAGTTTTTGTCCAATTAACTCTCTAACTGAACATACCAACACAATGTTTTAAAGGGGCCCAAGACCTGATATCTGAGACCAGAACATTCAGAGAGAGTGATCAGAGAGGGAACAGAGAAGCAATCCTGTAGAATCATAGATGATTAGGATAGGAAGGGACCCCAAGAGATCATCCAACCCCCTGCTTGGAGCAGGACCAAGCCCATAAATCATCCTAGCCTGGACTTTGTGAAAACTGGCCTTAAAAACTCTCAGGATGGAGATTCCACCACTTCCCCTGATAACACACTCCAATGCTTCACTGCCCTCTCAGTGAAAAAGTTTTTCTTAATATCCAATCTAGACCAATCCCACTGCAACTTGAGATCATTGTTCCTAGTTCGGTCATCTACTTCCCCTGAGAACAGCCTAGTTCTATTCTCCCTGGAATTCCCTTTCAGGTAGTTAAAGGCAACTTGCAAAAAACTGCAAGTCAAGCTGTAGTCAAACTTTTTCATTTGCATCAGCAATATGTGCTAAATTCACCCATTAACCAGACTATAAAGGCACAACGGGCACATAACTAAAAACGTGTGACTTTAGATGTTCTTAATGTCATGCTACTTGTATCCACTCTTCTGCTACAGAATATATTATTCTGAGACGTCATAGCTACTGAGGAGTGCCACAAAAGAAGGGACTGGACAGAGGGAAACATGAGTGTTGGGTTGTTTCTATTTGTTTTTGAGCTAGTATACTGTTAAGAGTTTAAGTTGCTTTTCTGGCCGGGGTTTGGACTAGATGATGTCATGAGGTCCCTTCCAAATCTACGATTCTATGATAATAAATTCTATAACTTTTATTGAAAAACTTGGTGAAAGAGAGGACTAATTGCACCATGCACTAATGACACCTCTTGCCATCCTCCTTCCCAATAAGGGAATTCCAGAGTCTTGAAGTTCATGATTGACAGGCCTCCAGAGATGGAAGCCCTTTATTTATCCACAGGACAGGTATAACACAAGCTGTAGCAATATAAAATTTCCCTACCCTGCTCTGCCATGCTTCAGGCTTGACTTAAGAAGGACCATCAAGAAGTAAATGAAAGAAAAAAAAGCCCCTTAGGCTGGACTATAGAAAGACTTCTAGTAACACAGCTACACTAAATATGGCCAGCATCAAACTACAGTAGAGTGGCAGGTGTGGAAGTGAAACTCAGTCATATTTATTCACAGATGGCAAACCAGTGAAACCTGGTTACAAACAATAGTTTCTTTTAACATACAATTCGCCACTGTGATCTTAGATTCTTACCTTTCTTGATATACTATTTTAGCCAACTAAGAAAATATCTTAAAGCATCTCTCTAATAAAGATGGGAGTCACACTTTATGTTTTACACACGTATGCGCAGTTAGTAGATGCTAAATAATTAGGTCTTCAGTGTGAGAATAAAGGTATTACCTGAACACCTGGATCATCATCATCTTCATGAGGAGACGCTGGTGGCGTTTTTTCTAAATCTGAGTTTTCAGAACCTTCTTTTCCTTTGTTGACCTTTTTCTTCACTGCAGTAATTTCTGAATCAGGCTTCTTGTTACTAAAACAAATATCATTCATTAGTGTTTGAGACAGAAATAAAATAAAGTAACATAAGTTGAACTATGAAGGCATGTTTATTTTGTTATTTTAAATCACTTTGCTTTATTTCAGGAACAAAACAAATCTCTATAACATCACTGACCTACCTATAAGTTATTTTTATATACTTCCTTTTGACCTTTCCAGCATACCACCTTACTTCCCTTTCCCAAGGTCAAGCTGCTGATGTGACCTGCATTTACTCTTTGATGGACTAACATGCATATTTGACAACAGTCTCAAATTAGAGGCTAAAATGAAAGCTGGACTTCCACTTTAAAATCTCAATGAACTCCAAATAAATAGCTGACTGAGCTCCATCGAAAATCTGAGGAAAACGGAATGTATACTTCTTGCTGTGAAAGCATGGAGAATATTGAGCTGAGCAGATCCATAGTGGGAATTTATCAAAATACTGAATTGAATAAGCTAAACATCCCTTTTATTCTGTAGCTTCATACTACTTACAAGGAAACTGAGGCAGGACAGTTTTCATTTAAAGTTTCAGGTCAGACATATTCAGTCGATTAGTGCAACCATAATTTGTAAGTGTGGTCAATGTAGGCAGCAGGGATTAATTACATTTCACTTGACCAGACCATGGTTGTAATTATTCATGGTAGCTGAATTGTTTTTTAACTCTAACCTGCCCATTCACACTTTATCCAAATTCTCCAATATTTTTCCTAAAAATAAATAAAATGAAACCAATAATGCAAAACTCATGAGGAAAGGCTATAACTACATCAGACTAATGGGATGGACAAAGAAAAACTCATGGATCCCCCCCCCCCTTTTAAATAGATTTAACCTTCCAAGGAGTTAGATACTTTGTATAATTGTCTCATTGTTTTTCACACCATCAGTGCATATGAACTTAAATAAGCCACATACTTGAGATGATATACCTCAAAATTCTCATCATCAAATTTAATACAAGGGGATTTTGAATATCATGTAGGTCAAGTTCTCAAAATGACCCAAAAAACCCACAAAATTGAGGGGGGCAAGTTTATGAGCAATTTTAAATGTCCTTAGTTTTGAAGTTTTAGGTAGGTTTGTATTTTCTACATATGCGCTCTTCCACTCCATATCTGTTGCAAGTTGACAAATGATTGTTTTTATAACAGTGGCTAACATTTGTGCTGAAACATTTAAACAAAACTCAGATTTGTCAAGTGAAAGAGTGACATTTTCTTAAGAACTTACAACCAGCTTCTATTTCTTTGAATTCATAACTGCATATCACAGATGCTGGCTCTTTAAAACTTACTAGTTTTCAAACCAGAGGGGCAGCCATGTCAGTCTAGTTTAGAAAAACAAACAAGGAGTCCCATAAATAAATAAATGTGTTAAATCTTTAAAAGTGTCACAGGACGCCTTGTTAATTTTCAAACCAGTTATCTTCCAATAAGAAATGCAAGCTTGAGCTGATTTGTTCTGGACATTTATCAAAGGAGAACATAATATATTGAGATTTATGAAACAAATCATACATTTGCACGTTTTGGTTTTAAGGATATCTAGCATGTATTTTTCCTGTTTTGTAAACACAGTTTTATATTTAAAAACAATGTCCACAAGAAATTGTTTTGTTTACACCTTAACATATTAGGAGTTTTAAAAAAAAAACAACTTAAATTATAACAAAATTCTAGGATACAGTAACAAAGCTTAGCTTTCAAAAATCACTCAAATTCTGACAATGTTCTAAAGAGTTTGGTACCAGTGAAAGCGACACATAAGACACATCATTAAAAAAAATAATCTATACAACAGTTTCTCTTCCAACCGTCCTAGTGTGCACACTACACATGGACAGAAGTCTCCCCTACTATGAGGCTCCATTTCCAGCATTTATTTCCGCTCTAACTGCCACAAATTATACAATACTACAGCTGAACACTGGGCCCCTTTCCTTTCATCTGCACGCCAAGAGCAATCAGATTACCCTGGTAACCAGTGGTCACATGACCAGCACCTGCTCTTTTGGCTGGATGCCACTGACTAAAGCCATCTGCTTCTCTCAATCAGCTTTCAAACATTCTCAACACCTGCGCTGCAGCGTTTTGTGGTTTCTTTTATCAAATCAGTGCAAAACTGCTTCCAAAACTTTACATATTTCTCAAATTTGTTTAAATCAAAGGTAAGCTTGTCAGAGAGTTGAACCACTGCCAGGTAAAATAAGTTGACAGGCTAGTGCTTTTCACTGGTGACCTCTATAAATCAGAGCAAAGCATACAATTTAATTTAGAAGTAGTTACTGTGCCCTGGGTGCACTATCACATATGAATAACAGATTTAATGTCCTGAAGAACAGCAAAGCCCAGGTTTGACAAAATATCAATTTGCTGAAAACTAAGGGAGTGCTAATGATCCTCTGTCTGTCCTCCTTAAGACTGTTCTATGGAATGACCACAACTGTTCATCATAGGCACTTGGAAATACTTCTATTACACAGGAAGATTCAGACAAAGAACATGCAACCAAATGAGGTACTTGTAGCAGATCTATACAAAGACTTCTCTCTAAACTCTATTAGACCTTCCCCTCTCAGTAACAGTAGAGGGTGTGAACTAAACACCTTCATATATGCCTTTTAAGACCTATATATACACATGCTGTGCTTCAACTCCCCCAGTCTCCCTGAGTAACCAGTAATTTGGACAGGAATTTGTATCATCCTCATGCAGTGTCTGTTGAAAGCAGGTACATATAAAAAAGTACCAGTCACATGGGAAGGGAGTGTAATCTAAATTGCTTCACTGCCACAGTTTTTTTTTTTTTTTTTTTTGTTTTTTTTTTTACAACTCGCACATTTTATCTTTAATCAACAAGAGTGCTGCAGAAATCTTGAGTAATAACCTACATTAAAAAATGGTTTCATCCATGGCATCATTTAGAAGAAAAAGGGTGAGGGAACCTACAAAAGCAACAAGGCCTATCTCTGAACTCCATGAGGATTCTCATCCCTACTAGCGAGCTACAGACCCACTGGGAGGAGACTACACCTGTCGTGCCTGAACAAAAACTTCCTGAAGCTGTCAACAACCTTGCTTTCTTGTTTACATTTCACAAAGCAGGTGTAATGTTCAAAACCACTAATGGGTCCCTTATAACCATGCTGTGCTCTTAACTAGTTAAAGCCACATGCTAGTAAAACACACATCCTATTCAGAGTGTACACAGTTCAGATGTTTTTAGATAAAGACATAATTTTAGATAAAGGTGACTAAAGTTAGGTACCTAAATCTGTATTTAGGTATCTGTCTAAAAGCTATGTTAGATACTTCGACATTGACTTTAGCACCTTAGGTGCCTGTATTAAATATGAATGCCTGACGGTATTTCCTAAATTTTTGGAACAAATTCAAGATGACAGACTACTTGTGTCTATTCAGGTCACAGGCACAAGACCTCAGCGGTTAATGGTACCAGTCACGAAACAGATTACATTAGCAGGGCACAGTGTAAATTAAAACAAAACAAACAATTACTGTTAAAAATAACCCTTTTATTTTAGAGCCTACACACCACCTGGCAGAATTTCAGATTACATGACGTGCAATCCAGATATCCAATTCTAACCTCTTTTTACACACACACACTTTTCCTGTAGAAGAGCATTCCGTCCCAAAGAAATTCACCACTAGCTCAAACGATCAAAATGGCAAGTGGAGAGGAACAATAAAGGGAGAATGAGAGCACGGGAAGAAAAGAGTGACCAAGGAAGAAAGAACTAAAGTTGAAGACTATACATGTCCCAGCAACAGAGTGCTTTCTGTCACTCAGACAATAAACCATCAAAGCATCACAAACTGGGATAGCCTAATCCTGTGACTTGGAAGTATTTAAAACCAAACCAAACCAAACCAAACCAAAAAAATACTACTCCACAAAAATAAAAAACCCACAGCCACAAACAAGTATGACAGGTTCTAAAGATCTGAGAGGTCTGTCACCTAGTTCCTGTTATAAATGTACCATAGCACAGTTACTAATGAGTTGTGTTCATTACTGCAATTCTAAAAGGGTATCAAGAGTGATCAGAACACTGCATGGATCCCATGGTTAAAATTCTGGTCCTTTTTTTCCCCTTCCTGTTTGTGGGACACTATCCCACAAACACATTTATGACATGAAACCTGTATTTTAAAAGTAAAGTCTGAAAAAAAATTATATGCACTCACTTGTCCTCGGGAAAATGAAATTAGCAAACGTAGTTGAGCTACTTGATAGCGGAGTAGGGGAACCGCATGCCAACTGAAACTGCTTCAGGCTGACATTCTCATGGAAAGTGGATGAGTCTTGTGACTGGTGCTCTGATTAGGTGTTTCAAGCAGAAAAGGAAGCAGGGTGGCCCTGCTGGGGTGAATGATCCTCTCCCCCATTTTTGGTGGACATGAGAAATAAGTCTGATTCTGTCCTTTGGAGATGAGAGGACACTGCATTACAAACACCCAATACTAGTAGCTTTTTGATGCAGGAAGGAAAGTGGAGCCTCATCCCAGAAGGCAGTAAGTGAGACACACACAAGAATTAAATATTTAGTAGGAACACTCACTAGTTAAGGTGATATGAAAAACAAGAGCTCAGAGTGTGAAAAACCCAGCGGTTCCTTTTATTCACTGACTGGGATGCTGCATAGATTCCATCATCTGTTACAGCCTTCCCCTAAGTGCAGTCCTCTTGATAACAAGCATAAAATAGGCTTTAAAACACAAATCCAACCCAAAACTGTTCCAAACTGTCCCGTAGACAGGGCTGTTTTGAAACACAATATAAGTGAGTCAGAGGGCTTTGTTACAACGTGGTTAGCCCATGCTCTGCCCAAGATATTGTCTATGAACAATAGCTACTGTGTCCCATAACAGTGCTAAAGCCTTGGGTTTAGGTTAAAGTCATCTGTACTAGAAATATTTTGTAACCGGGTCATGGAAACAACCACATAGTGACCCAGTCATCTGGTGCTCAAGTGAAATGTAGACTGAACCTTAAGAGACTATTTTGAGGAGAGCTGCGTGGTCTTTGGAAGCAAATGGTGGATATTTCAGAAGTGCACATTCCCCCATCTTCCTCAAAACTAATGGAAGTTTTCGTGTAGACACAGATGGAGACAATACTTACTACTCCCTCTCCTCCAACTACTGGCACTGACAAAATTTCTACACAGCCTGGGATGTACTGAAACTTTTGTAAAAGCTTTAAGAAAAACCTGACGCTTTTGAGATGTCTTATACTCAGCTAAAATAACTAAGAGAGGAAACAGCAACAGAAATGAACTAATTTATTTTCTGCATGGTAGCCCAAGTTACTAAAAGGAAAACTTGCAGACTTTAGTGACCCACTTAATCCTTGGTACACAGGGTAGTTAGTTCAGCTAAACAACATTTTGGGATCCTATCTTCTATCTGTCCTTAGGACTCACAATTTTGCGCACACATGCGCACACCCACACTCTCTCTCTTTGGCTACCGTGATTTTCAACCGATTTTTTTTTGAGACAGTGTACATGTTTGTTTTATCTGCATGTTGTTCAGCTGTCATTTCAATGCATCATTTTCCTACTGCTTTTAGGGCCAGGCTAGCAGCCACAGGAAGTTAAACCATGCCATGTGCAGTGACTTGCATTCAAAAGTACCAGCTGTACGGTGAAGTTTACTTTCAAAGTACTTTGAAGTTCCCTAAATTCTATAAAGCCATTGAAAAGGTACTCACAAAAACACTATAAAAATCAACTTCTTCTGATAGAAACTGGTTTATCATATGATTAAGCTGCACCTCAACCAGGCATCTTACACATTTCTTCAAGGGTTACACCATAAAAAGGAGGAGGGGAGTTTCTAAGATTTTTCTATAACTTTCATAGTCCATAAGAAGATTACATGGTTATTGAACTCTGACATGCTGTTTTAATAAAAGTATGAATATTGATTTGAGTAGTCTGCTACTTCTGTGTATTTTGCCCATCTTACAATTGAATTCAATTTGTGCCATCATCCTTTCATTTCAGTGGTAGTTTCTGTCTCTGTGTACTATTTATACAATGATACTTTTTGACCAAGCCAGTAAAAGGGGCTATCTTTTTCCACCTGACTTTAATTAATGGACATGCCATGACATGCAGACAAATACCTCTGATCTTCCTCTCATTTCAAATTTTTAACTTGCATCATAAGAAAATGGCATTTTATATAATCTCATTGGGTTAGTTTATTTGATGTTGAAAGTCACCAGTATCACACAACACCTTTTAAATACAAAATTGCCTCTAGTGTACTCCAGTGCCTAGAAGCAAGCTATATAATGAGCACTAACATAGCCAAACCACAACTTCTCCATATATGATTATGTAATTATGCCATGCTACTCAGAATTTGTATTACTTGTAAATATTTTATTCATCTCTGCTATTGTGATGTTATTTCCTTCTTAGTGGGGTAGCATTAAAGTAAGATCAAGATGTATCACTTAAGATTCCTCCGACCAGCTGAAGCACTGTAGCTCAACAAATTAATGGTTTAGTCTGCTGATTCTCTTAAAACCTTGATTCAATTACCATTGTCACTGGACAAATTTCCCAGTTTGTGGCACTGCCTGGCAAAAACAAATATCTTTCAGAAAAGTTATATTCCTTAGCAACACACTACCCACACCAAGTCAGAAAGTTCTTCTACAAGATTTGCCTCCCAGATGCAGAAGCTACCAAAGCAGATAAGCTGAAGTGAATCCAGAGTTGAAAAGCACAAGGGACAATGGAGAATCAAGGTGGTGACTTGAGTGAGTACACTTTTTCTGAACAGTCCTGCCCCACTGGGGTGAGAAGCTGCATGTGTTGTTTATGATCCTCTACGTGTTTCCCACACCACAGAAAGAACAGCATTTTGCAGTTATGAGAGCTATTGCAAAATCCATCCTTCCAACTGTACGGGTGCTACAGAGGGAGAAGCAAAGACAATAAAACTCCCCTTCTATTCTACCCTCTGCCCCCCAAGGGAGGCAAGAGAGCAGCTTGTTGTTCCTTGAAAAGAGAACATACTTCACTGTCCCCAGAGTGAGATCCCATGATTCGGCTTAGGATGGCCTGCACAGACTCATCAGCCTTGGTTATGTGGGGTCTCATTTTGAGGCCTGGTGTCAATCCCAATGCACAGAAACCAACGCATATTTGGGAGCCAAATTCCTTCTGAGCTTGGTTTATTAAGCACTATTAAATTTGGAAACACTGTCAGAAAAGATATTCATAGCACCTATTTGAAAAGTTTTGCTGACAAGTGTTCTTCAAATAAATTTCAGATCTTTATGCTCTTGATACAGAAATGCCTGAGTGAGGCCTGTGTTATGCTGAGAGGTTGATCTGGATAATCATAATAGTCCTTCACTTTGTGATCTTTAAGAAAAACAAGCCCTCCCCCCAGCTATGAATACCTTGTCCCCTCACAAAATAGCCTGTCCCCTTGCAAACAATCTTTTCACTTAGCTGATACAGTACTTTAGTTTCAAAGGGACGATACAGTGGAAAAGCTAGTTAGTCCACTGCCTAGATTCAAAGAACGTGTAAGTGAAAATTAAACTGCCGCACATGTAAGTCCATCACTTCATTTCGGCAATCTGGAGCATAGCATATAAAATACAGTTTGTAACATTAGATGCCATTTATTTCACCCTGCCAGTTCATGCAGATTGTTAAATAAGCACTTAGGCTCTGCTGTCCCTCAAAGAACCTTTCATTCATAGCAGAAGTCCCATACTAACTGAATTTCATTTATCCATATATCTGTATTAGACAGAATTAAACAGTAACCAGCCTTGCAGAATACATGCAAAGCTGATTTGTTAATCAAAAAAAAATATATTTTTAAGTCTTAATACAAGTGGATTCTGCAAACTGATTTGGATTAACCAGGTCTGGCTGTGCTTCCATCTGGAAGTTATATATTTTCTAACATTAGCCACATCTTGAAAAACAGATTCAGATGTTTGGAACAGATTCAGAACAGTTGTAAGACATTTTAGGTACAAATGAAAAAATCAGTTTAAATGTCTTTTCCCTCTCAATTTTCTCAGTGAACAGTTGTACTCTCAATAGTTTGAAAGAGGTCATTTTGGAACCCAGCGTTCTTGTTACATGACTGTCTAAAAACTGTTGCAATTTGATCTCACATTTCCTACTAGGATTTTAACCCTGACCCTAAGAAGACTCAACGATGCCAAGCAGAGATAATTCTCTGGTTCCTACTACTGGGAAACATGGCTGAACGGCCACAATTTTTGTATCAGTCTAACTATTTCACTTACAGTTGTCAGGGGGGACTTCTCCTCCTTCCTCTTATTCCCCCCCCCCCTTAAAACCAAAATAGGTAAAATTGGCACAGCTTCTAGCGTGGGCTTTACAGCAATATAAAAATGCCTTGTAGTATATTGTATCCTCTTTTAACTATATCAGATATGTATTGCCACACTTGCGTGTCTGGACAAGGCCTTAACGAAAACTCTGTTGTCTAGTCCAATCTTCCCACTTCAGTCAAACTTGCATTTGCTGCTGAAGACACAGGTTGTTCGTCTCAGCTGACATTTATCAACAGCCCAAAGATGACTGAATTTCTTAAATCACAAAAACACTTCAAACTGATATACAGTGTTAGCAGTAGAACAAAAGGAGTTAATTCCAAAACCTGATAGATTCAGTTATGCTTAACACCCTTCGAACAAAAACAAAAAACAAAAAAAGCCTGTGGAAACTTTGGAAAATACTTCTGCCACTCCAGTTAATTCAGATTCATTACATCAGTAAACTGGAAAACTGAATACCACATACACATTTGGGCACTACTAAGCAATATTGTAAAAGATGCTTAGAAGTCAACTTAAAAAAAAATCCCACTAATAGATACAGTATGTTGCTATTTTTGTTCTAAATGCCAAATCCTGACATAACCAAAGATGTATTTCCTGACTTACCTTGTCTTTTTGCTGGTCTTGGGTTTTGGTGTGGTATTTTTTGCTTTCTTTTCCTTTGGCTCTTTGGGAATCTTGGGGGTTTTGGGAGGCTTCGGTTCCTTAGGCTCCTTCTTTTCCTTGGGTTCTTTAGGATCCTTCGGCTCCTTTTTTGACTTGGGCTTCTTCTTTTTCTTTTTGTCTTCTTGGGAACAATCCAATGAGTTCCTGGTTTGATCCTGGCTATCAAGACCACCAGGAAAATCCTCCTTACCAAAACCCTTACTGGGACCCTCTGCAAGAACATGATTGTTTTTCTTTTTCTTCTTCTTTTGCTGAGGCTGCTGTTCAATCAAAGGCAGGTAATCCTCATTTTTCACTAGCTGGGTATTCAGTCCACTAACCTGAGTCATATCCGGCACTGGTTTTTCTACAAAGGGCTCCGACGGAGAATGCTAAAAAATACAAATAGGCATTAAATTAGTATAGCATAATAAAAACACATATTTGTAGTCCATAAAATTGTTGACTTAAAGCTCTCTACTTTGGGGCTGAGAGGTCACAAAACCAGACAAGAGAAGATGACATTAATTAGTAACATTCAAACAAATATTATGTGCTTAACATTTATATGCATTACTATGTTAAGGTTTTTGCACAACAGCTATAAAGTGCAGAATACCTCAAGTACAAAATTCTTCATAAAAATCTTTGTATACAAAGAATTAATCCCTAACAAAATTCATTTAGGTTTAGAACGGGAAAAATAAGGCAGGTATTGGCATCATCCAGCCAACAAGATTGTTTTATTTGGCCTCATCATATGTTGCTGGGACTAGGAAACTGGAGGGCTAGAAGAGACAAACTTGGGGGCACAGTGTCACACCTTCCTTCAATGTTAGCATAACGATGGACCAGTCAGGCCAAATCTGAGTGACACCGAGTCCTGGGAAATGAGGCCCTGCTGATCCCAAACCCTGCCTCTATCCTGCTCCCCTTCAAAACAGGCCCTAGCTCTACCCCATGCCATCCAGCTCTAGTTACCAGCAATGCTTGGTGGGAAACAGGAGGGAAGGCCCTAGCTGAAGCCTCATTGGCTCTCAGCTCCCAAGAAATCAATGGGCAGGCAATAACTGGAGCTGGGTGGCATAATACATAGTTAGAGAGCCTGTATTGAGAAAGCAGTAGCAACTTCACTAAAAGATTAGATACCTTAACAACCTGGCTCAGTCATTTCTTTTCGGGGAGAGCAGGCAAGTTCTGTATTGCATGCCAATTTTTTTTTCATGGATTTTTTTCACCTTCTGCTACTCTAAAACATGACACTATAGAGGATGTAAAAAGTGATTTTACTGCTTTTTCTTATATTACTTATATAACTGTATATTTTGTTGTGTACTCTTCCTTCCCTATTTGTGTGTGTGTTTGGTTTCATTGACTTTTGCTCTTCTTTTCTGTCTCCCCCTCAAGATAAGGAAATGCAATGACAGGCCTGATTCAAAAGGAAGAGAGCCTTACCAGGGCTTTTCACGAAGGTCAGCCAGTTGGAAAAGAGGGATCTATGAGCCATGGAAAGGTAAGTAGTGAGGTGGATACTTCTGGAGTACAAGTAGGTGATATGTAACTGTATGTAATGTCACTAATATTCTTTTCTGTTCTTTTTCAGATGTTTAGAGTTATAATTGTCTGACTGAAATTCTAACTCTATTCAGCCACGAATACAATGTGAACTGTCTAATGTATAAAACACGTGCATGGGTTGTGTTTATTATCCAGCAGGGCCTAATACGTAGCAATTTTGTGTGGAACTATGGTATGTAACAGTTTTGTTAGGGATCCAAATTATCATTAGCATGCCAAATTTTCCTAATATAGACAGGTTTTTGCGATCCAAGTTTTGTTGTGTCAGGTTTTTAATTTATTGTAGCTATTACCACAAGCTTAAAAATGTAAATCCAAATAATGATGTCCTAGTAGCTATGTATACAGTCAGAATCTTACTGGCCTAGCACTGCTACAAGTTTAGTAATGGTTGCAACGCCAGAAACATTAGCATAGACTGGGGCAGGTATTTTCCCCCCATTGCAGATACTCAGCAATAAAAACACATAAGTAGTATACATTAACTTCCATCAATGGCACTGCACCAGTGCTAGACCAAACAATGGCAGAAATGTTGAAACCAGTGTCTCTGTTGCAGCTTACAGCTATCCTAAATAGCAGCACTGAAACTACCAAGAAAAAAAATTGCTGCTTGGGAAAGCCTTGGACTGCATCCTGTAGCAATGAAACTATTCTTGGCAGAGAACCCAGGAGAAGGGAAAACTGGATTGCAATATAGAAGACCTAGGCTCTATTCCTGGCTCAGACAATAATTTGCTGTGTGACCCTGGGCAATTCACTTCACCTTTCCACACCACTCTTTATTAGTTTATAAACTCTTTGGTATAAGAGATGCCTCAAGTGTTTGCCTCAATGGAGTCCCTGATCTCAGTTCAGGCCTGTAACCACTATTGTAACTGTGATGAAGAAAGGGATTATCTGCTACAGCAGGGAAGGGAATGGTGGAGAGAAAATAACCTCATTCTTTCTTCCAAATTTAAGAGAAAATGAGGACGCTGGGGAGTAGGGGTAACATTTATCAGGCACCTTACAACTAATGCCAATATAAAACATGGTATCCCTAAGCACAGTCCAGAATGACAGATAGGATTTGCCACACCTGATCAGACATGTGGTTTATCTAGTCCTGCATCTGACAGTAGAAACAGATACTTGGGAGGAAAGCACAAACAACCTGAAGTTAGGCAGATGTGCCCGCATATTAGGTCTCCTCCTAAATCCCTGAGAATGATGATTTTTCACCTCAAAACACAAGGTTTAATAGCTTTTCCAAAATCTTTGCTCACATTAGTTATAACTAATATCTATACAGTTATCTATGCAACCACCCAATTTATTTTTTGAACTTGACGAAATTTCTGGCCCCGCTATCAGCATGCAGAGATGAGTTCCACATTTTAATTACATATGTGTAAAAGAATTCCCTTTCATCACTTTTGAATTGGTTACCTTTTAAATTTAACTGAATGTCCCCTTTTTGCTGTGTTATAAGACAAAGAAAACATAAGCTCTTGATTCACCTTTTCTACTATTTATTGTTTTATTCAGTTTTACCCTCCCAACTTATTCACCTCCTTTCTGAGGGGAAAAAAAAATCTCTCAACTAGTCTCTTCATCCATAGCTCTCAAAGTGCTTGACAAAGAAATATTCCCATTCACATCAGTTTCTGATCCTTTAAATTTTTTCTTTTTTAAAAACAAACAACAAAAGACGTGTGATCACTGTGGCACAAAATTATTATAACTTAGGCTACATCTCATTAATTGACATAAAAGCATTATAACAGTCCCCATATTATTCTTCATTCCATACCCCTCCCAAAGTCCTGCTTGATTTAACTGCAATTGCACACCAATCCAAGGTTTTCTCTTAGCTGCCCACAAGGATACCCAGATCCTTTTCTTGAATGATGTAATGAAATTTAGAAGCCTGTACGATAAATGATTAAATTCAAATCTTTCTTTCCATTGTTCTACTTTGCAATCTAATAGGAGTCCCATACCCTTCTGTATTCCCAAGAGACTCGGATGGTGAACACACCGTAGGCTTCCCTCTCTGCTTTCAGATCATCATCATCCTTCCCCTTCTGCCTTTGGATACCATCGTCCAGACTTGTCAATCACACTTCAGATAGTAGGTTTAATATTCTGGATAGTACTGTATTAAAATTGTCCAAGCCCTTGAAATATCTCATTAATGTTTACTTGTGATTCTTTATGCTACATGTTAGCTTTTAAAACAGGTGGATAGATAAACTTTAGATTCTTGTTTTTACTGCAGTGCTGAGGGGAATAATTCTTTAAATATACTTGTACTGGAATTTTAAAAACAGACATTCTTGATTTTAAGGTTTATGATATCTCTAACTTTAGGGCCAAATTAAAGTTGACAGTTTTTCTTTAAAAATAATAATTCACCAAAAAAAACAAAACAAAACAAAACAAAAAACAGCACAGTAGCTGGAGAAGCCACTTACATTGAAAAGACTTTTCTGAAAGTGTATCTGCTCAACGAACTACAAGACTGGATTTTTAAATATTAGCCAATTTTGAAAGTGTGCCTGTGAAGCAAAGTGCATAAGGTTGACCCACTGATTTCAGATTTTAGTTTTGCACATTGCATGTGCACATGCACACATGACATTTTTTAGTAAAATAAATAAAAAAAAAGTCTGCCTTCCCTTACCTCTTCATCCACTGCATGGCTTGGGGAGGGAGGGCAGAGGGGGCTAAAGATCCAGAAATGGTCTAAAAATTGCAAGGTATTTGAAGTTAAGACTCACATTCTCTCCAATTCTCCCTCTGCACAATGGTGTGAAAATCATTGATAATGTGGTTGCAATTTTAACTTTTCTGCCTCATCTCAAGACTTTACACTAAAAAGTTAAAAATGTTTTGTTTCCCTATCTCATTCATGTCTTAACAGCCTTCCAAAACTAAGCTTTGTAAGGTATCAGTAAACAAACTTTCAGCTTCTTTCAGTTTCACTGACGACCTAAAAAAAGCTAACATACATCATTCACTCAAGTGGTACTTAAAGATATCTATATATTATATACACACACACAAAAATTAGAATGTTGGTACCAATGCCTATTCACATGATCAAGTTATTCAAAATTAAAAATAAGCTTTGCAGTTCAACCAAATAAAATGTCTGCTACCTATAAATATTTTTATCTTGCTAGAAAGTTTCATTCACATTCATTAATGTATGCTTTTGGAGGCAACAGCTTTAAGTTTTCTCTAATTAGTTTTACTTTGTTACAATTTGTCTAATTTTTGTCTCATTCTACTTTTCCTTTACAAATATTTTAGTTTAACATTTTATTATAGATTATGATCTTTAATTTTTAGCATTATACTTTCCAACAGTGGATTGACTGTCTAATTTTTCATGTGTTGCACATCAATATTTTTGCACCATTCCTGAATTGTACATTCCAGACTGACAGCCCCACATTGCTCCCTAGTGTGAAGCTGTGTAGGAGCAGCACAAATTTTGTAAGAGGCAGAGAAATGAGAAGCAACTTGAAGAAGGCATTTCTCTACCCTGAAAGTTATCCATTATATTTGTTTTTTTAAAAAGGTGAAGAAGGAAGTAGAGGTTCTTAGCAGTAAATATTGGCTAAAGCCAATCACAGGGAATTATTTCAAAGAGTTTTTTAAATCTCCATAGGTTTAACTACAGTTTACCAGGTCACTGTTTCCAGCGACGGAACCCAGTTTTTTATTTACATAACATTTTCAAATTCTGTATTACAGACATTTACAAACAGATTGACAGTTTACATACACAATTCAGAACACAAATTTCCTCCATTGCTTTTAGTAGTGAACAAGTCCAGTTTTGCATCTTGGTAAAGAATTCAATCTTCCGTAAGAAAAATACAGTAAAAATTAAATATAAGTAGATATTAATCCTGTTTTATATGCAGGCAGAATTATTTTGATACTATTTGAAATAAGGTGAAAAAGGTGCTCAGAAATGCTGCACTGTTTACTAGACCCACATCTCCTTAAATCTTTTAGAGAAAAGCTGTTTTTGTAAACATTTAACAAAGAACAGATGGCCCATTTTAATCATGTGAAAAAAACCTGGAGCTCACATTAATACTCCTACAACAGACTACTGGGTCTAGTCACCTCCCTAACCGGCAGTACTGTCTTCAGTAATGCCATTTAATTTCACTATGGACATTTTCTCATCAATTCCTACTGCTTGACAGTTAATCAATGTCATTAACATGCAATATCACCATGCAGGACACTGCTAAAATCTTGTTTATTAGAGAAAAGATGGCAATCCCACGTCTTTTCAAAAAAAATGACTGCTCAACAGATTATCTTTGATTAACAAAAATGATTTTTCAAAAAATTAAAACCACCACATGTGAACAAATTTCACATAAACATGGCATTTGAGAAAATTTCTTCTGATATGCACAATCTCACCCCTGGAGTTCAATATATTTATTTTTAGTGGCAACTAAAACATCCTACATTCAAAAGGTTTCATAAATTAAAAGTAAAGACGTTTGTGATCCATGGATGTTTACACATTAAGATCCAAACTCATTTCCACTGCTCAGAAAAGAAGGATGGCTCAAATGAGGCCTGTTATGTAAAGTGGCAGGATGTAGAATTAATCCAATGAGGGTTAGTGTGGGGAAGAAGGGTGGAGGAGGTGGGGAGGGAGTTAAGGAGGAGAATCCTTCTGTTGCTTGCCCAAGGATTGAAACAACATGAACTATACTTAAGTACTGACAGCAGATGAGTGTCAGTTCCCTGGCAGAGGAGCCTCTTGAGCCAATATTGAGCTTTTCAGTTCTGCAGTAAGAGCAACAGACTATGTGACATGACTCAGCTAACTCTGTAAGATATAAACAACAGCATTAAAAAAAATCCCTGTCTACTCCTACAGCTGAGAAACCTCATTTTAATTTGCACCAGGTGCACTTCTAGCCCACATGAGCCCCTTCAGACTCTCTGAAGCATATCTATGGTAATCAAATTTTGTTTATACTCTTGGAAACTTATCTGTTAATCAGAGTATGTAACATGATAAGAAATGTCCAATTAGTTTAACACCAAAATCTGAACTGCACCCAATACCATCTCCAAATTATGGACAATCTAATACAGATCCAAACTTTTCAGTTTAACCAAATCACTGCTGAATACTTTTCTTTTATAACAAGTATAATTCTGCAGCACTTAAGACTTAAATTTATTTATTGCATGAGCTTTGGTGGGAAAAGAATCCCACCTCAGACACTTCGAAGATGCGGAACTTACAGAACAGGATGAAAAAAGGCAGGGAAATGTAAGTCACAGGATCATGTCAGACTAACAAATCTAAGCAGTTGTTGCTCATCCACCAATGTGAGTTATGCCATCATGTGCCAGAATTGCCCCCCCCCACCCACCCCCCAGGCTTATATTTTGGACAAAAAGGACAGTCTCTGTCCAAGAGAATAAAGGGGCATAAATCTGAAATCAGAAATCATGATGTTTAAAAAGCAGTACGATGAGCACTTCCATCTTCCCGATCATTCCACTGATGATTTGCTAATAGCTGTGCTCAGACAAATGAATAAGGACACAAGGCTTCAAAGACATATTGCACAGTCAGAATTCATATGCAAATTTGATACTTTTGCTTCAGGGCTAAATAAGGACTTTGGATTTTTCTTCTCATTACAACAGGTGATTTGACCTCATTTTCCTCTGTATGCTGTTCCCCAGTGTTTTTGAATCTTAATGACTCCTTTGATTTGCTGTTAGTGTGATCTGATCTTATGACTTCAGTTCCCTGCATTTATTTTCCTCCTATTCTGTAAGTTCTCCAACTTCAAAGCATGTGACAAAATGAGATCTTCTCCCACAAAAGCTCGTGCGATAAATAAATTTGTTAGTCTTTAAAAGTCCTTGCTTGTTTTGCTGAACTAGACTAACATGGTTACCCCCCTTTGAAAGTATAATTCTGGTAAGTTTTAGCTCCTCCATCTCCAAAAAGATTAGCTAATTCTCTTCAGAAAGATGTAGACCAAAGGTGTCAAACTCAAGGCCCATGGACAGATGAGGCCTGGCAAGGGTACTGATCCAGCCTGCAGAGCAGCTGCCTGGGCTGTGCCTGGAAGCTGTCTGCAACAGCAAACTCCAAAGACAGGCTCCTGGCACAGCAGGGCTTGCTTCTGACTTGTTCACTCACACGAACCGAGCCACACCACAGGGGAACAAAGGAAGCACTCGAGCCAATCCCAGCTCAGCTCTGCTATGGTCAGCCAACCAACCAGAGTCTCAGTCACAGCAGGCTAGTCCAGCTCCAGAGAGCCACCGCACTGCCCCCCACCACAACTGTTCAGTGGGTCAGTCAGTCGGCATGCTAATTTGTTTGACAGCACATTGAATGAATTACAAATAAAAAAAGGAAAAAGTGGCTGGGGCCCACGTGGGAACAAGCCAACCAAAGGCCAGCTGGGACTGAGCCAACCAAAGGTCAGCATTCTGAATGACTGACAATGAGGGGGGAGGCAGGACCCCAGCCTGGTTGCCTATGACAAAGACTGATTTTTTTTTGCCTGCCACCAGGAGGCAGAGGAAGGGGAAGAGGAGGGAGCAGGAGGGGGGTAGTCTGGAGGGCCAGTGTGGGGAAGGGGAGTCCACTGGGCAGGGGAAAGGAAGGTGTTGCAGAGCCTGTGGGGTTGGGGAGGGGAAAGGGGAGCCCACTCCACTCTGAACATGGAAGGGAAAAGGGTTGGGCAACCTGTGCGGCCACATGGCTCACAACAGGTGTCTTGCTTTCCGATGTAGCCCCTCACATTGAATGAGTTTGACACCACTGGTGTAGATAGCACCCCGAGACTGAATTCAGACACTTTTGAAAGAGGGGGCGCTAGGGAGAAAAGGTTAGACTACGGCTGACAGCAGCAATCCATATGAGGAACAGAGTTCTGTGTAATGCCATGGAGGTAGGTCAGTGGTAGGGTCAAATTTCACAGTAAGGTATAATCTCCCACATGTACTACGTGCCTCATTCTCATCATTCTGAATCCCTTCATTAGCTTACTGTCCTTCATGGAATTAAGTTCTTGTAGCAAATCTTTACCTGCCTGTACAATGGCCTACGTAAGTTTGCCTAAATACCTCTGCTTTCATTTTCTTTTTCATTCCCCTCTCACTGCACATGATCTTCCTAAAACCTTAACCCTACAGATTCCATTGTCTTTTCACCATTCCTGGCTTCAGGCTTTCTTTCACGTTGCCACTCTGCACCTGGGACATGCTCAGGCCTGCTTGACACTAGTAAAAATAGTAATAGCAGTAATCCAGCTGCAAAGCTGGAAAAATTAGAAAAAGTGCTAGAGCAGACACCACTGTGTGTTTATCATTGCTACAACTGAAGGTGTGCTTAGAGCTAGCACTGGCAACCTGTATCAGCTATAATCAGGGCCGGATTAAGAAATGCTGAGGCTCTAAACTTCGTCAAGATTCAGATGCTCCATACCATAAAAAATAAAGAGAAAAAAGTATATTATAACAGAAAGGGTAATGAAACAAACAATAAACCATTGTATTTGCATATATACATAGGCAAAGATGCAATGAAAAACCAAATAAAAACTTGCATCTTGGAAAAAGCCTTATTTGCATTATCAAATACTTTTGATATATTTTCTTAGTTATGTCCAACATATTTAGAGGTCCCTCATAATGTGAGGCCCTAAGGCATGGTTTATTTGGCTTGTGCCTAAATTTGGCACTGGCTATAATCTAGCTAATGTAGCTAAAAACAGGGATGAAGCTGCAGTGTTGTGGACCATGCCAGCCCAAGAAGAACCCTTGATATATACTCTCATTCCTGGGGCCCACAATGCAGTTGGCACTGACAGAGTCTCACTTCTATTTTTAGCTCTACTAGTTAGATTAAATCTACTATAGGAATGAGCTACTATCACACCTCCGATTTCAGCATATACACAAACAGTCGTGAAGCCTTGATCAACTACCAATACATCTGTATCACTGCTGGAATACTAACATAGCCTTACAATCATCCATCAAGGCAACTCTTTTGTAAATCCCTCTGTACAACCAATCTCTTCAAGTAACCTTTCCTTACTTTTCTCATCAGTAAACCCCATGATCTCAAGCCACTGTCCATGTCCAATTTTAACTGCCGCACCTTTTCAGACAGGAATACTTTTGATATTATGCAAGTGATATCAGAAATATCTGTCACAGTTAATATTTCAGGATCCAGGGTGATAGAGACAGCTGACTTTATCTGCTATGAACTTAACTTTTCCAGAGGTCCCTTTCACAATACAGGAAAAGACCAAAAACAAGTAAAAAATTTTAGAATTTGAGAATTTCTACATTTTCTTTGGACACTGCAAGTAAGGTCAAAGTATTACAAATTGCTAGGGCAACGATTTAAGAAATCTTGCAATTTAGTAAATCTGAGGACACATTGCCGTGTCTCTACTTTCTACTAATTCCCAGCCGCAGTTTCCGCAGGAACTATATTAAATCATTTCTAACAAGAAACTGTGTTAGAAGGCCACTTCATCTTCAATGATCCCATGGATATGTGCTAACTACTTATGTTAAAGTATTTGTGTGGTCTTGTATTTAGCTGTGGCAGTTAGGCCATGTCTGCATTACCACTTATGTTGGCAAAACTTGTGTTGCTTAGGGATGTGGGGGAAAAAAAAAAGAAAAATACTTCCCTGAGTGACATAAATGGTAGCGTGCAACGATGCTTTATTCTCCCACCGACACAGATACCATCACTTGTTGAGGTAGTTTTATTTCATCAATGGAAGAGCTCTCACTCAGCATACAGCAGCTACGCAAGTGACCTTATAGGCACATCTGCACCACTGTTAGCTTCTTAGGGTTGACATGGCCAGAGAGTATCTTTCCCAGAGATGAAGGAGAGCTCTGTATCTTGGAAGTTCTCTCTCTCATCAATAGATACTGGTCCGAGAAGCAAGGTAGTATCTCTTATGTCTCTCTTATATCCTGGGACCAACACAGCATATAATATTTATTACTCTTTTTTGCCAAAGAAATGCTCACTTTTTTGTTGGAATGCCCTTTAAATGCCATTTTATTTTTAAAGCAAGTTTTTCTGCTCCCCTATGACTACTTAAAAGGATCTGTTCTGAAATGAAGAAACAGATTGAATTTATAATAGGAAGTAGTAAAACTGGTTATATACAAAGTGCTGTCAAGTGGCCCAAATGAAAATGAAAAATAGAAGTTTATTTTTGCTAACTTTTAACCTCAGGTGCTTTATATGTGGTAAAAAATTTTTTTTCAAACAAATTATTTTCAAGATAACAGTATCCTGAAGATCATGAGAGAAAACTGACCTCCAACAGACTTCAATTCTATGTTCTCGGGTCATCACTGCAAGTGCACATTGACCCACTTACTTAGCTGAGCTGAACATATAACACAGTCATGGTTTAGAGAAAAATAAAATCTATAAAGGACAATAAACAGACAGCAGGTCTCAATGAGGTGGGTCACAGCGCATTTAAAGTAGTATGTGTCACTGCCGCCACAAGTTGATAATTCTCCTATTACTCTTATGACAGCAAATGAAAAGAATTCAAGGAAATTAATTATGTTTACAAATGATCACCAAAGAAGCACCGGGCTGTCACATTTTGCAGTAGCTGGAAGTGGCAACGTTGTTTGATATTTGTCTAGAATATGGGAAGTTACAATTCCTTAAACTGTGATGAGCCAGCCACTGAGCTTTTCTAGCTGGGGCTTTATGGACAGTTAAATAGTCACACTACTAGCTCTCTTTACTTGCCACTGAAAGAACCAGAACTGATAGGAGGGAAAATTGACATGAAAACCAAGAACAGAGACTAAAGAAAGATGTATATGTACACCTGCATCCTAAACTACTTTTCCATATAAGCAGTTGCTGTAGTGGTCACAGTGATTTTACACAACTGCAAATGGCTCTATTATGAAGTGATCCACAATATGAAAAATGTTGAAGATTCCTAGATTTCACTGCTAAAGAACTGAGTGAATTCAAAATATTAGAAATGTAGAAATGCACACATCCTAACTGACATGTTTTTCCTGCAAACAGAGAAGTCAAAACCTCCTATATAAACAAATTTTATCAGCTCTAGTGGTACTGCCATCCAGACACAGTGGGACAAACTGAGCATAGAATTCGTCGGCGTGATTAGCCCAGCTCATCAACCCTTACCGTCGTGTTTGCCAAGTTCTACATCAAATGGATTTCATTTACCCAAGCCACGAGTCATCTATGCAAATTCCTCACACCCATTTGCAACACATTGGAAAAATCTGTACTTCAGTTACATATAGTCCAAGAAGCAAGAAATATGCAGCCATATTAATGAAATGTTACCTTTATGCTTTCCATACCTGCACCCAAAGAACTCAAAACACACTAAAGGGTGCCTGATGTACATTTAACTAACTCAGTTCAACCACTTTTGTTCTCATGCCTTTAAAGTGACCCAAGCCAGTGGTCGGCAACCTTTGCTGACCCCCATGCTGGCCCCTCCTCCCTGACCCTCAGCCAGTGCTGGTGGCCCCCTTCACCAGAAGAAAAAGCAGCTGCCACCTGAAAATTTGATGTTAAACAGGGTGGAGTGGGCGGGGGCAGTCCCCACGCACACCACAAAATGAAGCTGCTGAAAGAAGCCAGAGAGGAGACCCCCACTTCAGCCACTACTGACAGGAGCCGCTCTGGCAGCTTTTCTCCCACAGCGTGCCTGGGGATTCCTGCTTCAACTGCTGTGAAGAGGCATCACACCTGGCAACTTTATCCTGGGGCTTGTCTGCAAGCTCCGTAGCAGCACCTAGGCAAACAGCATGCAGACCAAATCCATAGACACACATGTACAGAAGTTGCATCCTTGCAGCCCCAGTCACCCTCAGGAGCAAGATATCAGCCCCTATGATCCCTGTCTGCAACCCTCTGACTATAGTTTCTTTAGCACCTGCAGACATGTCCTTGAAGGTCTCCTCTTGCATACCAGCTCTGTCTGATACGCAGACTAAACAAGCAAAAGGAAGACTTATTCCAAGAGATGTTTCAATCCTCTGGTGCTTCCAATTATGAACAGAGAGCCTGCAGAGAGGATAATCAATAACAGTCCCTGGATGGATCATCAGGATAAAAAACAGGTACAGAAACAAATGAGAATGCTACTCAGAGTGAACAGATAGATTGCAGTCGATGACCGAACTTCAGGAAGAAAGCATCCATGCTTACCTCCCCCTGCAGCCCCCCTAGAACTGTCTTCCAGGCCCTCCCCAACATTCCTTGCATCCTCCAGGGCCATCACAGTACCACAGGTACTCCACTCAGAGGGGGACTTTTCACAGTGATAGCTGGACATACATCCATGTGTGACCATCACTGTCTGCTACTAGGACATAGAAAAGTTTGCATGGTTGTAGAATGAAGATGTATTTCTAGAAGAAGCGATGAATCTTTATTAGTCTCCTTTGTATGTTGGTTGCTGCTAAAAATGTACACGTAGTAGCAGTAGATGTATTTGCATTGTTACATTACTTTACTATAGCAAACATTACAAGGTTCATACAATGGTACAAGAAAACAACGTGTGGCTAAAAGCATTACAGCAACACACATTACTGTGGCTCATTTGTCAGACTGTTGCTTTTAAAGCCTCTCTGATTGAGTTACTCCCCAATGAGCCCCTGTTATAGTCCTGGTATCTGACTGCTCAAAAGCACCACTCAGCAGATCCGCCTCAGCACTCTACCCCATGGGAAACTTTTTCCCCTTTGCTTCACCAATGTTATGCAGAACACAGCAAGCTGCTATGACCATGGAAATATATTCTTCACTGAGGTCTAACCTGCTAAAAAGACACCAACAGCAACCCTTTAAGCAGACAAAGGTACATTCAGTGTTGTTCTGCACCTGCTGAGTCTGTTGTTGAACCACTTTGCTGCTCAAGGTTGCAGGGTAAGACTTCATGAGAAAGGGGTAAGTTGGATCTCCCAGGACTATTGTAGGAATTTCCAAATACCCAATGGAAATCTTCTAGTCTGGAAAGAAAGTCCTTCTTGCTGCTTTCTGTACAGGCCAGTGTTCCTAAAGAAGTGTGGGTCCTGCCCCTTTCCCGAGCAGCTTATATTGATGTCAGTGAAACAACACCAGTGATCCACCAGTGCTTGCAATACATAGAAAAGTATCCCTTTCTGTTGATCTACTCTGTCAGAAGGTAGTCTTGAGCCAAAGTGGGGATATGCATGCCATATAATGCCTCGCTACAGTCAGGGGATCCCACTGCTGCACATCCATCCATTATTTCACACATCTTGCCCAGATTATGAATCCTTTATAGCAGGAGACAATTATGGCCCTGCACACTTGCATCACTGCAACCCTGCAGAGGGCTTCCCTACTCCAAACTGATTCATGACTGATTGGTAGCAGTCTGGCGTTGCCAGGTTCCAAACAACTATCACCACTCAATTCACCATTTGAGAAACAATCATTTTAGTGCCAGAGGGCAGGGACAAGCTCCACACACAGTTCCAACAAGGTGGCTTTGTGCATCGGAAACCTCTGTAGCCACTGCTTGTCATACCATAACAATGCGATCCCCACCACTCAGTGCTTGTTTCCTGAGCCCATTGTGCCGCTCCTCTATGAATGCCAATACAATCTCAAATTGTTTCTGTCCATGACACACAGCAGGGGCAGGCACCACAGAATCATCACCACACTCACAGCTTGTGAAATACTGCAGGAACAAGATGCATTGTGCTCATAGAGCTCATCATAATACTGGAGATCACTGGATCATTTATCCATATGTTCTGACAGATATGGTGGGGCAGGCAGTTTACACAGGCTGTTGAAAAGCAGTGCTAAACACACCAACAAGTTCACGGAATGAAGAGGCAGAAAAAAAAACCCCAGCCCTGCTTCTTGGAATGCTGATCCCACCCCCAGGGAGTATTATGAACCCTGACCAGAGTAGCTGTAGCAGAAAGTGGTGACCTGCACAGTGGGATAGACATTCATTGCTCTCTCTGTCAATGTAAGAGCACCTACTATGGATATGCTACTCAAGCACAAGGACCATTGCATGGACATGCAACAGCAGTTTAATTATTGCAGCAAATGAATATAAACAATTTAAGTTTACAATTTTTACTGTAAAGATGGCCTTAGAAACAGTTTCACTATCACACACAATCTGGACATGATACGGTAGAAGCACGCTAACGCATTTGCTAATTTTCTTATTAAGAACTAGCAGTCTTGATTTAGTATGTTCAACACAGCTATATCCAGACTACTACAGGGGGGACCCGTTAACGCGCAACCAGTTTGCACATGGATCCAGTTACTGCGCACTCCAGTCATGTCCCCTGAAGCCACCAAGCTAACATGCGGGACTCACTAACACGCAGTGCCTAAAGGTGGAAGTTGGCCTGGGCATGGAAACACGTGGAATGAGTACCAACCTAATGAGTTCCACGTGCTAGCTAAAAGTGGAACCGAAACAGGCAGAGAGAGACTTATTAGTGCTGCACGGTGTTTTATTTATTTTTTCACCACAATCCCATTTACCCGCAGTCCGTTTAACGTGCGGTCGCGACGGCTTGTCCCCCAACACCCGCGCATTAACAGGTCCCCACTGTATAACTATTAAATATCCCAATTATGGGTCCCTCCGCCCAACAAGCAAGACTTCAGATAACTTACAAGTGTTTTGGCATTGCCCTTGTTCATATAAATACTCATCTAGCAGTCATTTGGCTTCTCCTACTCAGATCTTAATTATATTGGCATATTGTAAACATCACCAGGCTTAATGCAAAGCAGTACTCCAAAAACCAATACACGGAGCAGACATGCCACTAATGTTGATCCCAAAAGGATGAACTAGAATGATCCATTTATCTTGCCACTTCAAGATGAAACTGGGAAAAAAAAAAATTGATCAAATACACACTGAAAAATTAGAAATCCCTTAATATTCTAATGTTCTACCTTTTCTCCCAACCCCATATAAATAGTTATGGACAAAACTGCTTAATTAATAGCTACAAATGCAATTATAAATTCAGAAGAAATGCCACTGCTGCTTGATTATTGAAACTTTAATTCAGAAAGACTACGGAAAGAATGATAGTATAATGCTTGGGAATAGCTCATTAAGGAAAAATGATCCTTATCTAGTGGTTAAAACACAGAACTGGTATGCTAGGAAATTTGAATTCTATTGCAAATTCTGCTATAGACTGACATTTTGGCAAGTCATCCTCTTTGTACAGCAGTTTCTCCACATGTAAAAGACAAATACCACCAATCTGACCAGTGCATTGCGAAGATTAAATTTACCGTTTGCAAAATGAAAGATGCCATAGAAGTTGAACATATATATCAGACGTGGCCAAACTGTGGCTCACAAGCCGCCTGCGGCTCTTTAAAGAAAAATTGCGGCTCTCGGGAGAGCACAGCAGGGAAGGGCGGCATGGTGGGAGCCAGGGGCAAGAAATCTGCAGTGGTCGGGACAGCAGAGAGGCAGCAGCAGGGTGAGAGCCGGCAGCGCAGGAGCAGCCTTGTGAGAGCTGCAGGAAAAAGCAGCGTGGTCAGAGCAGGGGGAGGGGCAGCCCTGTCAGAGCCCGCAGGGACAAAGCAGCCTGGTCAGAGCGGAGAAGGGCCGCATTGTGAGAGCCTCACCATCAGAAAAAAGCAGCGTGTTAAGAGCCAGGAGGGGAGGGGCAGCACTGGGAGAGCCAGCAGGGAAAAGCAATGTAATCAGTTAGGTGGAAGGACAAGCACTCAGACCAAGTAACCGCCAGATTCTACAGTTTACCCCCACAATATTAATTCTACCCTCCTTGTCTGTGTGCATAATGATACAGTCTTTAATTACATCAGTGCATGATTTTTTAAATACTTTTCTTTTTTGACATTGTTTTCTGGGTAAATATTTTTAAAACTGGCAACATAAATTGATCAAGAACAAGTCTACAATGAACTACAGATAAGTGATGATAATTAGCAATTTAAACCTGAAAAGCAATTGTGAATTAATTTTCTTTTTTAAAAATCACCTGGCATTTCCAGATATTGTAATATAATGCAAAATTATTTCTCCTGGATTTCTATTTTGAGAATTAAATAAGAATCATCAGAAATGACTGAAAATTGACAAGTGTTATATCCAAAAACACTGACTACTGTCAAAAGGTTTTTTAAAAACCCCTCTATTTAAAGAATGTTACAAGTACTTATTATGGATCATGGTTCATTTTCAGCATGCAAAATGATTTAGACTTAAGACAGACCACCACTACTGAAAACTGGCTTTAGAAAAGAAATTCCTTAAGTCCATTGAACAAGTGTGCCTGAGACATCAGTATGTCATCTTTTTGCAGAAGGGACTGCTAGCACATTTATTTTATAAGAAAATTTTAATTAATATAACTAAGTCAATTACCAAGATAATTTACATTCACTGTCAAGTTCAATAGCAGCACTATACTTCTACTGATTAAATAGCATTCAACATGTATTAATTCTCATTTGTTGTATACCAGTAGTCAAAATCCATTTATATTTCAGTTCAGTCTTCATGAACGACTCTATGGGTATCTGAGCCCATTAGATGAGAGTAATTGTTGTGAAGGGCTGAGGACAGAACATTGTGTTGTAAACTTTCTGGAAAAAAATCTCTCACTGATAAAGATTTTACTTTGTATTACAAAAACCAAATATTGATATTTAGAATTTATACAGGGCCTGACCCCAAACTGAATAAACTCAATGAGATTTTTTCCATAGTATCTTCTGTGCATGAACTCCAAAGCACTTACTGAAACAGGCTCTGATCTTGCACTTTCTGTCCCCATAAATTCTCATTGATCTGTTGTGATTCTGAACAGTTGAAAAGGTGTCCCTGTGTGCATCTCTTCACAGGATTAAGATAAGAGCAGTATTTTCCCTTACTATTACTCTCATTTTAAAATTAATTGTGTCTGAGTCCTCAGACCTTTTGTCTTCACTGTCCATGAGTATTTTAGTGAACAAGTTTACTGGCAGATATATTGGCAGGGAAGTGGGGGCATGGTAGGGGAGAGCAGAGAAGCAGCAGCATGGCAAGAGACGGCAGGGAAGCAGCAACGGGGGGTGGGGGAGAGAAGCGTGACATGGTCAGAGAAGCCATAGCATATTTAGATTTTCTCTTAGGCCCTAATGCAGTGTACTGGTTAAAATAAAAGCATGTTTTACAAGTCCTAAACATGATGCGGAATGCTAAGAAATGAGAATACAAAGGAGAAAAGTATAAAACTGAACATAGATTACTTTCAATTTTTGGCACAACTTACTGCTGTGAAGCATCATACTCCACAATGAAATTCAAAATGTTGTGCAATACTTAGAGATCAGCATCTGAGAGAGCTTTTACCAGCTGCACTGACAAGTTACTGCCCAGATTTAAAAAAAAAAACTTGCCACAAGTCTGTAGTGTTCTACATCTAGCAACAGCTAAATTTTTACTGTATAGGCCTAGTTTCATGGTAATCTTAAATAATTATTAGAATCTGACATTAGTGGATCAACATTTGCCCCACTTTTATGATAAAATTAAAGTGCGCAATGAATTTTAAGCTTAGTAATTTTGGAGTCGGTAAAAATGTGGTTATATGCCTCAGTGCGGCTCTTGAAGGTTTAATAATCGACTTGTGCAGCTCGAGTTCCGTAAGTCTGGCCACCCCTGATAATGCAGTCGAATTAAGGTGACATCTACAAAATGGGTTCAAAAATTTATTTTAGATTTTTGTAAAATGTGTATTAATGATGTTTTGGAATGAACCACAGTATTTAAGTGAAGATTTACTATATCTGTCTTCGCATTTTAGTGTTAATATTATAAGAAGCTCCCAACCTCAGTAAGAATTAAGTGAGAAACACACCTTAGAAAGGGCTGAAGAGCAAGCTGGCTGGTGAGCATCTCAAACAGGTGATTAAGAGAAAGCAGAAAGCCTACAAGAAACGCAATATGGGAGGGATCAGCAAAGGAAGCTCTCTCTTAAGTGGTCAGAAAAATATAGGGATAAAGTGAGAACTGCTTAAAGTGAAGCAGAGTTGGACCTTGCAAATGGATTTAAAACCCAGAATAAAAGATTTTATAGCCATATTAGAAAGAAAGAAAGAAAGAAAGAAAGAAAGAAAGAAAGAAAGAAAGA